>JAWMRA010000002.1:2804179-2979456 GCA_035584735.1 Pseudotriccus pelzelni | reverse complement strand
TTTTGTTTTTTTTTTTTTTTTTTTTTTTTTTTTTTGTTCTTCATCTTCCTTCAAAGTATGTGCCATTCCTGAGCGAGTTTCCCCGCCGGCTCATCCCGGGGCTTCCCGGCTCCCCGGCTCCGCATGCCCCACCTGTAAGTGCCGGGGGCGGGTTTCTCTCCCCTGTCCCTCTCTCCCTCCCCGTCTCTCTCTCTCTCCCCCCGGCTCCTCCCGTCTATAAAAAAAAAATATTTTTCTTAAACTTTCTCCATCTTTCTGTGTCTTCAGCTCGAGCAAAACTCTCTCCCTCCATTCGCTGTGGAGAGGGAGGTTTAGCAGCTGGGATTTGCCATCACCAGCCTAAAAATGGTGACCAGACTTTTTCTTTTCCCCTTCCTTTTCCTTCTTCTCTCCCCCTTGAAGAAGTAAAAAAGAAAAAAAAATTAAAATCAGGCCATGTTTTAACTTCGGTTATGGATGTTTCTGTGTTTCTTTTTGTCTTCCTTTCCTTCCTCCTCCCTTCCTCCCCTTTCTTCCACTTCATTGGCTGGGATGATCTTTCCCTGTTGCTTCTGATGTTTCTTTCTTTTTCTCAGTGTGTGCCTGCCTACCTGGACTAGGGGGAAGATAAGGTAATTTTGAAGGGCTTGAGGAAGTGGCTTACCTGTTCTGAAAACTTTTGGGGTTTTTTGAGATTTCTTTTTAAGAGTCATGAAAATCAGTAATTGAGGAGAGTTTGGTAGCAGCTGGGCAGGTTGAAATTTAAGTGTTATGTGCTGAATGCCTTGGGAATTTGATCTGCTTTATACCAAAGAGGAGCACAGAGAAAAGTATTTATTTATTGGGGAAAGGCGGGGAGCAGGGGGGAAGGAAAGAGGGCTAAGGGAGGGGGAGGGAAGTGGTTTTGGAGACAAGAAGTGAAGCTGCCTGTTTTCCAGTAAGTAATGGAGAAATTCCAGGAGCCAGGGCTAAATATACTTGGCGATCAATACAGAAATGGCTCATTGTGAATAATTTAGCTGCCTGGTGCAGTGAGAGTTTTGAAACTAAAGGCAAAAAAGAGGCCGTGGAGGGAGAGAGGAAATAAAATTCTCCTCTGGTCATGTCAGATTCTTAACTTTTCCGCTTAAAAGAACATAGTTATGATTATTGATCCCTCTCTTATTTCCCCCCCACACACAATATATATCAAATGATAGCTAGGGGGTGTCATTCTATACAGTTACTTGGGTTTCGGGAAAGTAATAGCTTGTTCTGTGTCAGCAAAGTGCTTCCAGAAACTTTAAGATTGCTTCACACCACAAAATGTATGATCTGGGAGTTTTAAGTGTGATGTTTGGCCCCGTGCTGTGGTAGATAAATAGGGTTGGAATGAACAGGTGTGTGTAGAGGTGTGTGTGTGCGCACAGAGGTGTGAGACAAAGAGCTGGAACAACTCTGTTGAAGGGGAAGAGACACAAGGAGGGTTTATTTTGTTTTGATCAGGATGGAGTCTCTTGTAGCGTGTGTGAAAAGAGCAATTGTTAAAGGTATCCATCTCCTCAAAGTCTGTTCTGGCTGCAAGAGCGGATAAAGCATTACCATCCCAGCTTGAACAAAACAAGTGGAAAGTCAGAGGAAAAAACTCGCAAATCAGACAAAAATGTGAGTGGGGCACGGAGAGAGGGGGATGGTCAGATCAGGATGATCCCAGTGCCACCTGCCCAAGAGGCAGCTGCATTTCTTTACTCACATAATTTGCAGGAAGAGTTCAGTGATTTGCAAACGAGCACACGCAGTGCACTTGTGTGTTTCTCTAGGCAGTGGTTGCAACAGCAGTAAAATGGGCAACTACTTAGGGCTTTAAGTAAGTTTAATCATTTAATGGTTGATACTGACAGGAGTCTCTGAGGGTGTACTTTTCTGCCTTGCAGCACTGCACTTTGACTATGGAAGCAGAGGCTGCTGATGGATATATAACATGTAAGTAGTCATTTCATTTGATTATTCTCAATTACTTTTCTTTTCCCATTATCTTTTCTATAATGCAGTCACCTGAAACTTTAGGGTCCTTGTGTATGGTCTTTGCATTGACACTGAATTAATAGCGTTTAAATATAAGCTCATTGTATTACCGAGAAATGCATGGGGATGGGTGCACGAGTGAGTATCTCTAGGTTTAAATGTTTGCTGAGGATAAATGAACTTAGCAAATGAGAGTTTGCCTTCAGAAATCCAAATTGCAGCTTTTTATGCCTTTCCCTACGCATTTCTCTTGTTTTCTTCGTGGGGGTTTCTGTAAGTGCTTTGTTTGACTGTCGGTGAACCCCGAGCTTTGGGGGGAAGGTCTGTATGGTGAAGTACTGTTCCAGTCTTCCCCTGCCCAGCCTGGATTGTCGGTGTCTGCTAATGCAAAAGTAATCCTAACTTACTTGAAACTAAGCAGCTGGGGCAAAGTTTGTCACAGATGTGTGTGTAAAAGACTGACAACAGCGGGTTGAGGGGGCTCTCAAAATCAGTCAAATGTTTGTTTGTGTCCAGTGGGAGCCCAGATTTCACTGTCTCTGGAAGACCCCACCAGTAAAGGAGGGAAGGGCAGGGGCGAAGGGAGCGAGCGGGTCGTGGTTCTTGATCTGCTGAAGAAGGGGATGGAAACTCACGGGGAACTCGTTTTGTGCACGCAGGTGACAATGACTATTCTCCTGAAAGGGAGCACTGCGGCATGGCCATTGACCTCACCTCCAGCACTCCCAATGGCCAGCACACCTCCCCCTGTCACATGGCAAGCAGTAAGTCTCCTCTTGAGCCTGTTTCTCTCTAGCAGAGGTTGGGTTGGTCTGGTCCTCCGGGTCCTCGGTTTGCTTACCGGGTCTTAACCACTGCTGTAGGCATTGTTAATAACAGAGGAGGACAGGGCAGTTTTGTTGGGTTGGTTTGTTTGGGGGTTTTTTTGTTTGTTTTGTTTTGGTGGTTTTTTTTTTTCTTTCTTGTTCATGCTGGTGTCTCATCTAAACATGAACGGGATTACTGGTCTGAACTATCCTAAGGTGGCATTTGAGAGCTGGTCCTTATCTGTTCCAGGTAGGAAAACACTAGGCTTGACATGTGCTGGTTTTGTTCCCTCAGGTTTTTAAATCCAAATGGAAGTTGGTATTATTATTATTATTATTACTCACTGTGCTTCCCGAAACAGCTTGAAGTAGCTTTATTTGAAAACAAACACATTTTATTTACAAAAAAGCTTCACTCAGGCAAAAGTATAAAGTTAAAATATCTGGGTTTGATGACAGGTTGTATTTTACTGTTCCATACAGTAACTTCAGCATCCTATTCATTACTTCAGCTTTGCCTTGGCAAGTCCGAAAGTGGCTGGGATAATTGGGAGTTTATGGCGCTTGGTCGTTGACTCTAACAAACTGAAAGGATTTTGGTTTAGAATGTCGGGGAGAAACTGAGAAAATGTAGAGTTTTGGGAGTCTACTGAGAGTGTCAAGTGCTGATAATATTTCTGTAATTATTCTCATGCTGTCTGTTGGAGGTGGATAAATGTAGTTTGCACGCATTTCATAAAAGCAACGGTCTCTTTTCTGTGAGGGTTGTAGGTTGTTTTACTGTTGGCTACAGTGTTACATCAAGATATTTACCTTAATGCAACCTCTCTACTTATATTCAAGAAACAATGTAACATGCTTTGCTTTCAACATACTTAATTTTTTTTCTGGTTTGTGTGTGCTGTAGATACATGTCTATATTTTTAAACGGAGTATTTGTATAATACCCCACCAAAAACTGTAGGGGGGAGGAAAAAAGAGCTTTTAGGGTTGCTTGCTTGAAAATACACAGTGTATTGACTTCAGAGTCTTTCTGATTGAGAAAAAGATGTTACTTTCCTTTAAGAATTCTTTCCTCCTGCAAATTATGAGTAAAACACAGTTTTATGAGCCTTTAAAAGTGAGGGTTATTATGAAGATCTCCTAATTATATACATGTTGCTGGAGAATATGATTGGTGATACTGTGGACTGAACTTTATATGACAACTGCCCATAATTCAGCATCTTTAGACAATTCCACTTGTACTGCACTGGGAGTCTGGTATACTTTATTATGTTGTAAAAGTTTTACTACTCACTTTCTTCATTTTCTTTGTTTCCTTTTTATTAATGGGAAGGCTTCACTGGAAGGGAAAAATCTCCATGTTTTACATCTTCTTTATCATCTGGACTAAAAATCAGAGTCAAATTAGGGAGTAAAAAGATCTGGGATGAAGTAATGCAAAACTTCTTTAACACATTCAATATTTTCGTGTTCATGGTGTTAACATTGTCAATGGTTTTTAAGCTCTGTTAGTTTTTGCAACACGCATGTATCTGCAACCTTGGTGAATAGCTTGGTTTTTTAAAGGTGTTTTTTGGTCTCTCATAGGTGTCTTAAATGCTTTTATCACTGCCGCTCTGTGTTAAGCATGTGCTGCTGTTGAAAAATTAAGGGCTCTGCCTGACTTTCCCAAGCCAAGCAAAACTCAAGCTTCTTAAATTTGTTGTAATTTATTTAGTCTTTGCAGGCTTAAGAATGTTGTTCAGAGAGGCAGTTTGTGCTGCCTTAAACATGGAAGGTATTGATCAGAGGTTGTCGGCTTTTGTGGCAGCTGTTATGTTGGTTCATTTAAGGTTTTGGGCCAAATCTTGAATCTGGCATGTGTAGGCTAAATCTCCAGGCTGTGCTTTAGAGCTTTCCACCTGTTTTGCAGGGCATGGGAAATCCTTTTAAAGGTTTGGTAACCCAGGGACCCGCGACCTCTTTTTTGTTTTTTTTCTCTCGCCTTTTTTTTTTTTTTTTTTTTTTTTAAGGAGTGGTGGGGATGGAATAGCTGTTTGAAATATTTGGTATGAATTTAGTAGCTCCACATGGATCGATCCATCATCCATTGTTTTAAGTGGAGGAAGTGGCAGTGTTGTATTTCGGTATGGTTTGACATCCGGTGGGACGCTGGAGGCTGAGCAATGTTGGCTGCTGTTGTAGTGAAGCCCAGAGCGTATCATTCTGGCTGGGTAGGACTTCCTAATGGAGGAGGTGGTACGGGGGCATCAGATCCCAAACTCCAAAAATTTCACTGCTGGTTTGGTTGCTCGTCATCCCCGGAAATGGATGGCCCTGTTTGGCTGTGTGCTCTGGATGTGCACCTGCAAGGTAGAGATCTAAGTTTTTGCCTTTGTTCTCGCATTCCATTAAATAGTTTTGAACCACAGCTCTTAATTTAGTCTGAATTTGTGTCTGGCTCAAAAGGAGAAACATCATGAGAAGGAAATTTCTTGGATCTGCACCGAAATGACTGGGTAGTGCTCTCCCAGCAACAGCAGAATTATGTGCTGGGTAAAGAGTTTTTTAGTTCATTAGCCCCTGGCAATCTGTGTTACTGGTTCTGTCTGGGCTACTGACATTTTCCGTTTCAATTCCTAAAGGTTTTGGGTTACAAGTTTTGGCTACTGCATCCTTTAACCTATTATCATTTTCTAGTATCTAGATGGTATTTGTAGGTTATGGATGGGGCTGACACTCAATTTTCCTTGTGAATGAGGTGATCCTGAAAGATGAATCATGCTAAATCACCTGTCATAGCTAACTGATGATCTTACATATACCTGCCTTTAGCAGAACGCTGCACGTGTGTTGGCAGATGCTCTGTTCTAAAACACTCTGTTGTAGTTTTATGTAAGCAAGGATTTCAAATACATGTAAATAGTCAAATCTAATAGGTTGATAGATCATCTCACTTTTCTCTGTAGCTAAAAGACAAATTAGTGTTATACCTGCTGAGTACAGATGATGTATTTACATAGCCCCAAATCTGGAAGCCTGGGTTTTCTTCTGATTTTCTGCAGGAAAATTCTTCCCAAGGCTCATACCCAGAGCTGGGCGTCAAAGGCCTGCTCAGTTTACTTTGTGTTGGTTCTAGAGGGTTCCCTGCATGGCCCCAAGCCCTCCTGCAGACCCCACCGAGTTCAAGGGAGTCAGTCTTGTTGCCTTCAGTGAGTGTTAAACGGGGCTATAAGTGATCAGAAACCTCCGAATGGGAGCTGGCCTGCTAATTAAAGGCTAATGGGGAATCCTTATAAAAGAGGCTTTAAAAAGAAATAATTCCCAGTCACCTCCTCATAATACCACGCTGAGTTCTCACTGCAGTTATTAGAGATATTTTTTTTTTCCCCTCTAGGTTAAAATGGACCTAGAGGAATGTCTGCTTCATAGACTGCAGGGGCACAGTCACTCAATTAGTTGACTCAATCAATTCTTTGTATAGGATGAAGGATACTTCTCAAAGATCACTTGCCTGGTATCATATGGAAAATAGTAACAGCAGCTATTAGCATCTGACAGTCAGTGACAGAGGCAATTTCCCCTTAAATTAGAGACTTGACAGTGGGTGTCCCAGTTAACTTTCTTATCTTTCCTTTCATAGACAAAAGGAGCCCTTAAATGAAACAGAGTCAGAACAATCATAAATATCAAACCCAACATCTGATGTTTGAAACTGATTAAAATTGTGGTACGCTTTCAGGAGTTGTTTATAGGAGTTTGAAGTGTTACTAAGTTATGAGAATTAATTTATTAAGAAAATGACCCATGTCGGCTGGCTCTGTTGAAGAAAATAATGAGGGGACTGCATTTTCTTTGTGGTGGGGAACAGTCACTCTGTCTGACAAGGTGGCTAATTGGGACAGCAGTGTTAAGTGTAAATGATTTCAGCAGTGATATTTAAAGTGAACTTGGGCAAGGTTTTTATTATAATGTAAGCAGTACTATATTCCCAGCGATCAGGGTGGGCTGTGAGTTGCACTGTTTTTTTGTAACATCGAAGCCCCAAATCTTTCTTGATTACTTTCATTTTTCAACTCTGAATTGTCTTACAACCCCTGTTTTGTCACAGTTATATTGCTCCTAGGAGAAAGTTACATGTACCTTAGCTGTATCAGCATATCTGTAGGGATAAAGAAAAGTAACTGTGGAGCCTGCCTTTTGGAATGAAACTGTGTAAAGTTAGAGATTGTTCCATGCCTCAGCTCCATGGCAAACAAGCCTTGCCATCTGCCCAGGCACGTGAGGCTGGACCTTACGCTGGGATTCTTTTTGGCTCACTCTGTGTTGTGGGTTTTTTTGTAGGATGAGGTAATGAAGGCTGAAACCCCTGCAGGAGGCTTTTTTTTTTTTTTTTTTTTTAGGGAGGGTGGTTGAAGCTGGTTGTACTGGGCTGCAGAGGGGGACTGAATTAGTGCTTTGAGGCAGTCACTCCCCTGACACGTGCCCTGGGGATTGAAGAAGTCTGTCTCCAAAACTTCCGTGCTCTGAACTAGGGATTTAGGTCTCCAGTTCCTCCAAATATCTTGGAAAGTGTGAAACATGGCATATGGTGCTAAAAATTCAGACCAGATTACCTCGAGGTGCTGAGGAAGCTCCTCTCCCCAGCAGCTTTAAGGAGTAGGGTAGGCAGCACCTATTGGTCTGGGTATCTTTGATCCTGCCTCAGTGCAGGAGCTGGACTTTTGACAGTCACTTGAGATGTCCTTTGGTCTTCTGCGTCTGACTTTGCAACCCTGACAGTTCATTTAGGGAGCTTCTCTATGGAAGTGCACGATGATGACCAATACAGATGTACCTGTGGTTTTGCAGGTTGAAGGACAGTGAAGATGGACTTTGCCAAGATGAGCTCAGATGTGAGGGATGAGCTCAGTAAAGTCTGGCAGGGAACTGTAAGTAGTGAGGTCCTTTGTCACTCACAAAAGCACTGTCTTTGCTTCAGTCTTTTATCCTGAGACTCCCTGAGAATTTCCAGGGCAATAAATAGTCATCAAAGTTTTAGCCAATGCTTTTAGCTTTCTTGAATTTAAAGCATGAAAATGTGGTCATTGGGCTTTAAACAGAAACAGAGGTTTTTGTCCATACCTAAGAAACCAAAGCTCTGCAGAGTAGTGTAACACTGGTTCTTGAGGGGGGAAAAAAAAATCCAAACAGAAAAATGGGTTACCTGGAAATCAAACACTCCTGGGATGTACCTTGAATTGTTGTAGCTCTGATTTTTCACGCTGGTGTGATTGAAATCATGGACTAGTTCCTCTGATACAAACTGTAGTCCAAGTGACTAAGTAGTCACTGAAACTAGTAGATGTTTGAGTAACTACTATCTGTGGCTCACACTGCATGGGTGAAGGGCTCCCCTATGTATTTATCCTCTGTCACAGTCCTGGCATTCCCTATGGAGTCAGATACTCGGCTGCAAAAACATTCCTCCCTCTCAGTGAGTGTTATAATGAGGGTGGAGTGAAATGATCAGTTAATCTCATTAAATAGGTTTTTATTCATTCTGATGGAAGTCTCATGAGAGGTCATCTGCCAGGGCTTTGTTGCAGTACACACCTTTCTTTGGGAGCTTCTGTTATTCTCTTGGACTGTCAGGTTCAGTTAACTTTCCCTGGTACACACCCTGTTACAACACTCAGTGTTCTTGCTAGCTCGGTAGTCAGCAAGTTTTCAGTGTTTGCTTCTGGAATTTCAGTTCCTTTTCAGACATGCCAATGAAAGGAGCAATCCTCATCTTCCATGAAATACGACACTTTGATAGCAGCTGGACCACAAGATACCCCTCGGAGAGAGTTCTCCCTCTTTCCCATCCCTGAATCTGGGGGAAGGTCCCGTTGAAATCAATGAGTGTTTTCTCCTGGGAAATCAAGGCTTGTCTCAGTCTCTGTCTAGTCCTCCAGCTAAGTGTCCCTTTGCAGGACTAAGTTTTAGAGGCACAAATGCAGCTGCCTGTGCCACCTTTGTGCAGCGCTCACCCTCTTTGTGGTGCCAAGAGGACACCTTGAAGAAGTGATGCAATTCTAGCTGGGAGGAAAAGGCATAGCTCCTTCTCCTGCTTTTCTTCAGTAACCCCGGGGAATGAAACTCCTTGGGGAATCCACCTTGAGGCAGCTCTGTAGAAAATTTAAGAGAAGGCTGAGCCACTGTAGTAACAAGACCTGTTGCCAGCCCAGGTGAGGAGACTGTGCGTGTTGTCCCTTGCCTGAAGCAGTGGACGCTTGCTTGGAGTCAGGGCAGCTGACTGCTGCATCCCAATGGAAGCAAGGAGAGCTGTGATGATCACTGAGGAGCGATGACCATGACGGGTATGGCTGTGGAGTAGGTGACCAGAGGCCCAGTCCACCTCCCAAGTCTTGTCATTGTAGGGGAGTCCCTTCATGTTTCTGTGCTTCTTTTTTTCCCCTTCTTTTTGTTTCTGAGTCACAGAGGCCGGAGATCACTTAGGACGGAGGCTTGGGTTGTACCTGTTGGCCTTTGTCAAAAGCAGTTGTTTTTTTTTTAATATTTACTTTGCTTAGGGGTTATTTTACAGTGAATTTTTGCAGCCCGGCAGTGAGATGCATTCACAAGTACGTTAATACCAGTGCAGCTTATTTCCTGTCCCACACAGGAGTAACTGCAGTGGTCCTAAAGCACCCTGCTCTGGCATCATTACATCAGAGCAAGCGCAGGATTTTAACTCTTTCCATATGGCTGAGGGTTACCAGGTCTGTGTGCGGACAAACCCCTATTCACATTGCCCAGCAAAATGTGCCCTTGATCTGGAGCCAGGGCTACATTACCGGCTTCAGCTGGCACTGCTGTGTCTGCCTGTGGCTTTGAAGAACTGTAATCCCTCCCAGACGGAGAGATGCTGGCAGAAGCTCCTGCTCAGAGCAGAGCCCTGGCTGGCAGGGTCACCTGCAAGTGCTGTTACAGGTGTTACATTGGAGAGTACCGTAAAACAGCAGACACTGTTCCTGGAAAAGCATGGGGTTGATTGATCCCCTTCATTTCTGTGCTGATAGGTCATGTCAACTTCTGTGAACTAGAATATCTTCTTTGTTTGGTTGTTATTTTTAGGTTTTTTTTTAACTGACTTTTGCTTTCTCCCTCCCTGGTATTTTTGCTTTCCAGTTTCGGGGTTTATTCTTGTAACGGTATGTGACAAAGGCATAGCACCACAGAGGTGGTGGGCTCTGTGAGCGTTGTATCAGTGCCTTTAGCTCATGCTTGCTCTGTGTTTGTCCTGTCCAGAGAGGTCACTTCCCTTTGGTGAAGCTGAGGTTGGTTGTCAGAACCCTGTGTCCTCTCAGGGGTGGGAGGAGGTCAGCCCTAGGGCCAAACCACGCTCCCAGCCCCTGTGTGGAGGATGTGAATATCTGCACCTGCCAGCTGGTATTGAATAAAAAAGACAACAGAGTGTAAGTGCATTATCTCCTACACAGGTAGGAGCCCCTCTTAGAAGGCTGTGGGCTTTACACAAAGCATGAGCCAAGGAATCTGATTCGCTCCAGACCTGTCTCTGCTCTCCCCACCATGGTTTCGTGTTACCTGGAGACGCTGCACAGTCTGGTTTTCTCCACCCTCTTTTTCTGCTGTGGTATTGGTACCACCTGAGATGCTGTTCTGGGCACAGGTGTAGTCGCTGCAGTAGGACAGAGAAGGGGAAGGTTAGTGGGGGTATTCAAGTCCTTTCCCTATTTCTGCCTTGGAGAAGGCCCTTGTGGGACTCAGCTACTGTCTACCCTGAAACTTAATGCAGTGGGATGGAAGACCCAGCCACATCTTGGTGCTGCTGTTTCCAAGCCCTTTGTCCTGGGGATTGGAAATCTGAAGCATTTTTTTAAGAAGGTAGGACATGCTGAAGTACCAAAAATCCATTCAACTTGTCTGCTTCTCCCGTCTACTACCTTTTTTCTCAGGAAGCTTCTGCTTGTGTGAGGAGTTAGGATGGTCTGTGTTTCCTCTCCAGGTAATGGAAGGTCTGGGCAGGGCTTATGGCAGAGATGCTCCATTGGCGGTTAAACCACACGCGTGACAAAGCTTGACATCCCGATGAGGGGCCATTTTCTTGTTTATTCCCTCTGTTTCTCCACTTGAGCAAAGTAAGGGTTACACTGAAGGTGTCAGTGCTGTGACCTTCAATAGTAAGTTAGAGTATTCTTGGCTCCTTTTTAGTGGTGTTTCCCTTGCATTCTCCTCAGCCTCCAAACCCCCCTAATTCCATCACAAGGGGCGTGTGTTCCCTCAGTCCATGGAAGTTACGTTGGTGAGTGGCACAGAAAGCTGCCTGGAGAAGCCTGTGATGTGCTCCAGTCCCTGCTAATTTTTCTCATGATTAGTCTTTGATTCAGTAACGTGTGTGTGCAGTTGAGTGAGTATTCACACCTAGTCTTTCCTAGACCTCAGCTGATCTTTCAGTCATTCTATGGTTGCCTTTTCGAGATGATCTAGCCATAAAACACAAACTGAGAGAATTTTTGGTAACTGTATCTGTGCGCCTTTGAAACTTCAGCAGCATGAATAAAACACCCACTTTAGTCTAAGGAGCAGCAAACAGGATGATGTGAATTCCCTTCTTTGGAAAATGAAAGAAGTTGCTTCTTTCTGTATGAAAGCAGCAAGTCTTTTTACACAGAAGAGGTATGAGATCTATTCATTTGAAGACGAGTGGCTGTTCTCTTTAAGTTGTGGATGGTTTCAAAGTTTCCAGGAAGGCGTTGCAGTAGACTGAAGACCTTGTTCTGGTTGGCGGCCAGGTCCGTGATACAGGGAGGCGGCTGAGGCAGGAGAAGAAAACGGCGTTTGGATTTTAATCTCGTTTCTTGAGAAATTGATATCCTGCAGGGTTTGCCTTGTCCAGATAACAGCCCCTGAAGGAGAGTAAATCTTATTAATTAGGGGTTTCGTATCGTGCTTTTAATTGTCCGTTCCTGGGTACAGGCTTTGTATTGCATGTACGCTGCGGTGGTGAGGGGCCTCTCTCCCTGCACCTCTGGAGAGTCTGCCTGAGTACAGAAATATATCACAATACACCACTGGGCCTTAAATTCACTCAGGGCCTTAATCCTCATCACCTTTCAGATTTAGGCATGTCCTAGACATAGTTGTGAGTAATAGTTTTACAGTTTAATCTCCCAAAATTGGGTCAACCTTACCAGTTGTTTTGACCTTGTTACTGGCACAGGTGGTTCCTGGGTGAGTTTAATACATCTCCGTGCAGCTGTGTGGAACAATCTGGGGTATCAGCTTTACTTGAAAGCCCCTGTTTGAAATTTTTCCTCTAGCTTAAATACACAGGCCTCTCTCTCCATCACTGTTGGGAATTATTTTTTGGATAAGCTATTTTTCTAGAAGGTAATGTAACAATGTCTCCTTGTTATATCATGCTTTTTCAATTTTAAGGTGCTTCACGAAGGATACCAGTTGAAGAAATACAAATAAGTGAATAAAATTACAGGCTGAAAAGGTGGAGAACAAGTAGGGAAATCAGCGTTAGTAGGAATTCAGTTCCTATGGGTGGGAGGCAGTGAGCTTCATTTGTGTATGTGACTCCAAATTGTCAGAGTATAGGTAGCTCTTGAGTTCAGAAGGGTGTTCTGGTTCTGTATTTAAGGGTCAAGTAGCATATGACGTCAGCAGACCATGAGAGCTCTGTGAGTTTATTCTTGGCCTTCTTTTAAATTTATATTCTCTGAATTTCACAGTATATTTCCCCAAAATCCTGTGCGCTTACATGCGAATCCCAGAGTGTTCTCGGAGTATAAATGCTATGACCTGTCAACTTACCCCCAAATTGCCCAATACCAAGTAGAGAATGTTGGTAGCTGAAGAAAAAAAATAGGAGAGTGTGTTCAGCCCTGGTTTTCTACAAGCCTGTACATGTGTGATGTAACAACACGAATAGAAGGCACTCGGAGAGTGTTTCGGTCACAGATGACAGAGAAGTTCGGGCTTGAAAAATATTGGAATCATGCAATTCTCCTGAAATTAGGAAGCCAGAAGGAGGAGAGGTATGTGAATTGTGCCTCAGCTGAAGGAAAAACTATTAAGCGCCACCCTTTGCAAATGTCAAATGCATGGGAAAAAGTTGCTGGAAGCCAGTCTCCACTAAGTCTGCCACTTGCAGAACCTACTTTTCTGTTAGATGTTTGTGCAAAATCACCTCACTGCTCTGCCTGTGAGACCAGACGTGACTCAGGCCAGCAGCATGTAACATGGTTTCAGGTTGCTGTCTTACTGCTTTTGCCCTAAAAGGCTGTAAAGAACTATTTGCTTTTTTTCTCACTTTTTAAGTGCTTCATTTATTCAATGTCATTAGTGCTATTGTTACTTAAATTTAGCTTCTGACTGGTAACCATTAAATATTAACAGCAAAATCGATAGTAGTAAGATTTTTGCTCTAGTAAATATATATCACATATGTACTGAAAACCAAAGCAAACTGCAGTGCATTCCAGGAAACAATCTATAGTTCTGCTCTGTAACACTCTTCCTCATCTTTGTGTCAGGATGTTTTATTTGTGTCCCAACTGCAGCCATTTGTGCACTGGAACCCTGGCCGTTCTTTTTGACAGCCTAGAACAATAAAGCCTTAGGAAAAAAACTAAAGTAGCGTTTTCACTGTAGAAATGTGAATGACAATTCACGATTGCAGCATAATTATCCAAGGTTCCTTCATGACTGTGTATGGGGAGATCCTTAGGTGTGCTGTTGTGTCTGGTGGACAGCACCCCAGCAGGGGACTGCTCTGCTGGAAGAAGGGAATGGCCCTGTGATATGGATTCTGCTGTGCCGAAGCTGTTGTTGTCCGCTGTGTTTTCTCAAACACGGGGCTGTCGCTCGGTGCCCCGGCTTGTCATGTCATCCTCGCCTTTGCTGAGGCGTCTGGACGCCCTCACGAGACGAGTGGGGTGAGAGAGTCCCTTTGGGGAATCGCTGACGTGTCTCCTGTTGGGAGGTCAGTATTTAGGTCTGGGTGGAGACAAGACCAGCCCCGCGTTCAGGAAGGGTTTTTGACGGAAGGTGGTGATGTGGCAACGGGAGATGATGGCTTAAAACCATTTAAAACTGATGCCTAATAAGGAAAATCTAAGACTGTGACCTTACGCTGGCTTCAAAGCCAGTCTGGGTTTCATCGGAAGGATATGGACAAAGGTAGGAGATGGATAGCACGCCCAATGTGCACAAGGCAGTTTATCCTCGAGTTTGGGCCTCTGCATCATTTTCTTGTGCAACTATACATGCAATAGGTCTTGGTAGACCATTGAAGAGATGACCTTAATTCCGTGCTCTGGCCAGGTGTTGTGGAACGAGGAAAACCTCCTTACGAGTTAGCAATGAAATTTTAATCTATAATTATGAGCGTAGTTTATAATAATAATAATTCTAATTATATATATATAAACAGTTTAACCTACTATAATGTAATATGGTAACATTTGCGGAGCTTTGGCTGCTTTCAAATGGTGAAAATGTGCTGGTGGTTATTGGCTGGGATTCAGAAGCATTTGTCAAAATTTTGTGTGCTATGTGAACAACAGAATTTTGTGTGGATTAAGCAATTATTAATTCTCTCCCATTATCTGTCAGATAAAACTACAACTAACTCATTAACCAAAATTAATTGTAAATAAAGCCGATCTGTTGTTGAGGAGGCTAATTAGAACGGTAATTGTGTAATGATGATGCATTTAACTTCAAAGAAGCTACTGCTTTTGGCAGTGATAGAGCAAGGTGTTCGGAAATGAAGCAGGGTGCTTGTCACTGGCATTGCCCTCTTAATTAATGCCACCAGGACTGCCTGTGTTTTGAGCCTTATTAGTGTCCCCTACGGAGCACTCAGAAATGTCCTGATTCTTCTCACACTGAAGCCAATGGTTAAACTGGCTTTTTACCTCAGTGGGCAGAAGGTGCTGTTTGAAGTGGTGATGTAGGACATTGCACCCTCCCGGGTTTATTCCTGCAGCAGCTCATCCTCATGGCTGAGCTCTGGGAATAGTGGATGTGCTTTGGGATTTGCTGCTGACTTGCCATGGAGATAGATCTGGAGTTTCAGGCCAACAAAACTGAATTGTGACTCAACGTTTTAAAAATGATTGAGTGAGTAATTTTCCATGCAGTTTCATTACAGTATCTTTTGCTCCAAGGATTATTTACTGTAGAGTAGCTTTCGGCATTTTTTTCTCTGCTATTTGTAATGTAGAATTTTAATAAGAAAGGAACTGTTTAAGTAGGATAATGGTTTTTATCCCAAATTGCCTAGTTGTAATGGTAATATTGGTATCACAAGTAAAATCTGCAGTTGTACCTGCTAGCCTGTATGCACAATTTCTTGATTATTTTTTTAATCTGTTCTCAAAATGCTATTATGAGGGGAACATAGTACGTTTTGTTTTGGCCAGCTACCATTTGAATCATTAACAAAGAAATGGGCTCTGGGTGCAGAGTATATGGTTCACTGTACACAATATATGATTGAGGAAGGCCACCAAATTCATCAGAGGGATGGAGCACCTCTCCTATGCGGAAAGGCTGAGAGAATTGGGATGGTTCAGCTCGGAAAAGAGGAGGCTTTGGAGATGACCTCATTATGGCCTTCCAGTACCTGAAGGGAGCCTTCAAGACAGATGGAAAAAAACTATTTACAAGAGCATGTAGTGACAGGGCAAGGGGAAATGGCTTCAAACTGAAAGAAGGGAGGGTTAGATGAGATATTAGGAAGAAATTCTTCCCTGTGAGGGTGGTGAGGTCTTGGCAGAGGCTGCCCAGAGAAGTTGTGCCTGCCCCATCCCTGGAAGTGTGCAAGGCCAGGTTGGATGGGGCTTGGATCAACCTGGGATAGTGGAAGGTGTCCCTGCCCATCAGGGGTGTTGGAATGAGATGATCTGTAAGATCCCTTCCAACCCACACCATTCTGTGATTTATGATTCACTTCATCCCATCATTTTTAATCACTCTACTGATTTATTTTTTTTTCTTCCTTCTGACTTGGTTTAGAGGGAATTACACAACTGAAGCCTTGACTTAATCTTGAATGTTCCTACTTATCAGACTTGAAGGGAATATTGAACATAAATACATTTTACCTATTTTATTTTTAACTTTTCCTCTTTAAGGTTTCTTGGTGTTTTTTGTTTTTCTTTCTTTTTTTTTTTTTTCCCCTTGTGCTTCCTGGTCCAGGGGGAGAAAAACCCTTTGAGCATGTTTTAGTTACATCACTAATATTAGAACTGAGTAATCAGGTGGCTTTGGCAGCAGTCTCGTTTATAAATTGTTGGTGAGCAGATGGCTCACCAAGTTGGCATGCCAACTTCAAACTTTCACAATCATGAGTCAAGTTTTAAATCTCAAGATTGCCTTACATGCCATGAGATTTTTTTTTTCATGTGTGTTTGTTTAATAAATGTAATTCTCGATATATCTTCTCATTCCTGAGCTGTGTTTTGCACTGAAGCATGGCTTTTCAGCAATCTCTGGGGTTGGGGATGCCTTTTTTTCTTAATTTAATGAAAGCGGAGACTTTTGTAGTCACTTACCTGAGAATCTTGCTGCTAAGAAACACCAATAAATATGGGGCCAAGGGACGTAAAAGTGAGACTTGTCAGTTCTGGCTAATGTCGGGTAGCTCAAATGTTTGAGATCATGCGCAATTAACCTTAAAACAACTTCTGGTTTGTATGCACAAATATTTGTTAGGAATAATTTGCAGGTATCTGTTATCCTGGATATGCAAATCAGTGCCAATTTGTTTGTTTCCTGGGTGAAGGGCTTAAGTCATTAGGTGGCATGCAGTACAAATGTTACCTTTTGAAATGCAGGAGCGAATATTTTCTGTAAGCAAAATGTAGCAATAAGAAAACAGAGCCGAGCTGGAGTGCTCAGACATTCTCTCTGTGATCACAGTGAAGTTCCAAAAGGGTCAGATCTTGATCCACTTGAGAATTTGGACAAATATTACTGGAAGCATTTCTGCTTTTTTCTTTTTCCTTCTCCTTTTTAAGCTGTTCCTTCAAATAAATTAACACAGTATATGTGGGTTATAATGCATTGTGGGACCTGTTATGGAATGATAATTAGACCTTATTTCTAAATGATTCCACACAAAGTGTGCTGTTGTGAGTGCTAAACAACTGTGTTTCATCCATAATCATGTAATTGGTGTGTGCAGCTAATTAGTGTGTGTTCAATTTAGGCCCAGATTTTTTGGAAATGTCTCCTGTTCTGGTCCTGATTTAGCAAAGCTCTTAAACAGGTGATTAACTTCCATTGGCTTTAATAGGACTTAAGCACATTCTTAATCAGGGCCATTGTGTCAAATCATGTCTCTTGGTGACAATCAGAGCAACCTGCCAGAGCCGCAGTAAAAATATCTGTGGGTCCTCCTTAAATTTAGATTAATCATTTCTTTAACTTGTGAAACGTTTTGGTTTAGAATCTGAAACTCTGTTTAGGTTTCTCTCTCTCTCTCTGTCTTTAAGCAAATGGTTATTGTCACAATCTAATTGTATGTGTAAAGTTTAAAGATTTTAACTAGCTTGGCAGGAGGCTGTTTACATCAAATCTGCTCAATACACCTTTGAGATGGAGAAGAAGAAAATAGGCATCTGAGAGCGCCTCACTGGAATATAAATGTCACTGCTGATAGATGTCTGTGATAGAAAATTTGTGTGGGAGTAATAATTTAGTAATAAAATAGGTCAAATTAATTCTTATGCTGAAGGGGATACCTTACAATAACCATTTTGTAATTTTATGTTTGACAGTTTGCGCTGCATTATGTGGATAGGTGGAGCTGAGATAATGTAATCCATTTCCAGTTGTAAACAAGATTTCTTTAAGAGCTGCAGTAGTAAGATGCATGTTGGCTGACTTTAAGCTGAAAGGTAATTGCCTCTGAATATTAATGTGCATGTGGGGATTTTGTTTTTAATTCTGGGATTTCATCTTTGCCCTATAGCAGCTCTGAAGAGGCCCTTGTTTTCCCAAACCCCACTTTACTGCTAATTGAAGCTGATGGCAAGTGTTGCGTTTTGGGCCCTTTGCTTTTATATTATGTGGCCTGTGTACCTTGGAGAATGCTGCTTCCTTTGGCTGTTGTCTTTTTTTGTTAACCACCTTTGGAGTGGAGATTTTTTGGAGATGCTCTTGCAGTCCTACAGCAGCTATGACTGGTTCCTGGGACAGAGGAGGAACTGTAGCTTATGAGAAAGGAGAGAAGTCACCGTACTAACTTAACTGTAGCCTTCTGGAAAAATGAGAGTTAAGGTGCTCTGTAGCTGGAGAGCCTCCTCTGGAGTAATTTAGGAACTATTCAAAGCTCCCTGCACTTTGTGTGAGGTTCACTTTGTAATTCCACACGTTTTTGGAGCAGCCCCCTGTCACTGTAGGTAGTGACAAGTGCAGTCTGGGAGAGCATCAACTGGCTGCATTTGTACATGAATTTGTTTTAGACATGGAAGGGAATAGCCGGATTACAATCAAGCTGTACCCGAGCTTTCCATTTAAATTCCAGCCTTTGGCTTATAGGAGCTGTCCCTTTCCCCACTGCTTGCAGTGAGGCTCAGCACTGGGAACAGTGGGATTGGTGTTGAGCAGGGTGTAACTGCAGCTCTGCTCCGGAGCAAACCGCGGCCGAGCGGTGCTGCGGGAGCCTGAAGATCTGTCATGTGCTGAGTTTAACCTGTGCGTGTTTTAGTGGCACTGTATGCGTGGGCTGTCATTAGTTAGGGCTGTTCAAAGGGGGTGTAACTGGCAGGTGCCCCAGATGCCCTTCTAGCCGAGATGGCTATTCCTAAGGCAAGCATTCAAAGCAGGGTTCAGCGTGCCTTGTTCCCTGCAGCAACGCCAGCAGTTTTTCTGATAAAATAAAACCAAACAACAAAATGGGGTATTTTTAGCTTGGATCGATTCGCTGATCCAGTTTACTGCACAGTCTCACACAGTGAGAGAGAGGGTGGTGTCTGAGGAGGGCTGGGAGCTCCTGGAGCTGATTCTTCTGCAGAGGCAAAGGTACTCTGAGCTGTGCTAATGCCTGGCACTGACTGTGTGGTCAAGAAGGCAGCCAGTTGGCCTCTCTGCTGCCTCTGACCCAGTGCAAAGGGAGGCTGCCTCTTGCAGAGGCAAGATGAGTGGTGTTATGAGGGGGAACCACTACAGAGACATTCCTGCACCTCACACAAACTTTGGGGTATTGAGGTTTTTTGATTTGGAATGATTTTGAAATTTCTGTAGTGCCCCATCTCCAGTGATTTAGTGTGACACTTCCTGAAGCCACGGGGAGTCTTGGTGATTTTTTCAGTCATTTTTGCAAGATGATGCTGCTTGTAGCAAAGCTTGTTTTATGGATGCTTTTGCTAAAAAATTACTTAGCTACAGAAACATTTGACTGTAGGCTGATGAGCAGAAAAAGTGAGGGTGTGTGGGTTTGTGAATGTGTGTTGCCCATTAAGGAGTCTCACTCAATGCCGGGTGCTTCATTACTATGATAAAAATAACATTAAAGGATTCTAATAACTAATTAACTTCTTCACTAATGGCTCAAGCATTGTCTTAAGGGCAGTAGTTTAAAAGAGTCTGTTTAATGAAAGTTGACTGGAGGTATGTCCAGTGGCTATTGCGAACTTTGTTTTATAATAGCACGTATTTTTCAGTAGCTCCTTCCCGTGCTGTGATGTGGTTGGAGTGGGAGAAATTAGAAAACTGGCCATTTCCCGGCAGATAGCGATAAGTTTCTACTCAGTCAGAATGCTCTCTACGCTGTGATAGGTTTATAATTATTATCCTAAGATTGATGTTTTGGGGGGGGGGCAGTGTAAATTTGTGCAGCAGTAATCCATTAAGAAATCAATAATCATTCCATCCTGAAATGCAGTTTCTCTACGACATTATAAATACACAGCAAAGACTTGAAACTCTGCCTGTTTCCCCTTCTCTGCCCCCCTCCTCCTGCTTCCCTGAACTCCAAGTTCAATGTTGTTCGCTGTGTTGGAGAAGCAATCACGTGGTAGGACTTTTCTGATGGGGAAAAACAAGAGTGGTAATATTGGTGTGATCCTGAGAGTCAATGAAACTTTTTAGTGTGAACTTTGCTTTTCCCCCAGTACCCTTTTTACCTCGGGGAAATTCCCGCTCTCCTCTGCCTGGGTTTCATCCCTGGTAGATGGGGATGATGAAGGTTCAAGCCTTTTTCCTCTGTAGAGAGCTGCGGAGATGAAGTGTTGTAGAAGTGTGAAGTCGTGGTATGTGTACATTTCCTTTTCCTCACTCCTCCTCGTTCAGACTTGGTTCTTCATGTAACATTCAGAGGTTTGACTATCAGACACCAACACGGCCTGCAGGACTTCCTTTTTTTGCTCTGAAATCTCCCCAGCAGGGCAAACACGGTTTTGAAATGCTGCTGTAAGTTATCCCCTGATCTAGGGAGCTGGAAACCTACTTTATCTCAGAGAAAAGATGTTTGTAGCTGATAAATAGTAGCTGCATGAGGGCGAGTGAGAGTATTATTTATGTTTCTTCATGGACGGCTAAATTATATGGGGTGAGGTGCTGGGTCAGTCTGATTTTGATCTTGCCAGGAAAATTGTGGATTGGGCTACGGTGGAGGTGCTATTAATGTAGCAAGAGGCACAAAATGTGGAATACTTTTAATATTTCATGTCTTTTATGTTAATTCTTCCTCTATTTTTTTTTTTGTTGGTTGAAAAATCAGTTCTGATGAAAAATATCTCCTGTTTCTGTTTCAGTTTAAATTCCTATTATTTTTAGCCTGCTGTCGGTTGAAAAATGAAGCATTCTTTAACGACGTAGTTGTGTCATTATCCATGTGTCACTATCCATGATAGTTGTTGTCCAGGCCTAATTTCCTTCTTTCTCACCTGCCCCAATAAAAAGCATGCTTGGCTTGGGGTGGCTGTGATAACTCAGACCTGCCTTTTCCTCTTCTGAGAGCATTGTCACCTAGTGAAGGGATGGGCACCAGCCTCTTCAGCTTTGACAGGGAGAGAAGAAGTGTTCATCACAACTCTCCTTTTGAGAACTGAGAATCTCAGGGTATGTCCAGAGGTCTAATGACTGTAAGCTGTGAGTTCTGGTTGTGGTTTGGCACGGGGATAGCTTGACTTATCAGAGCAGGCCATGGGAATACCCGCCTGGGTAAAATTATAGGTGTATTTCAGTGTTTGTGGGCAGGGAGTGTGGAGGAGCTGGTGATGAGCATAACTGGACACTGAGAAGCACAGCACTGGTTCTCCTCTGTGTAGTTTCTTTAGAAAAATTCAAGGCTGCTGCCATGGTACATTCCCTCACTGTGATCCTGTGTGGGGAGACCTCTCCCACAAGGTTTGACTGCAGGGCAGCTTGACTTAGCCTGTTTCACACTCGAAACTGCAAAGTTGGATGCTAACAGGAAAAGGCCCAGATATGAGCAAAAGAAAGAGCATGTCAATTGTGTTCAGTGGGTTTTCATTCGGCACTGACTTTGTCTAGGGAATTTGTTTTTCTTTCTTTAAGGCCACGCACCCTATGGTGGATGCTTTCCCATCAATAAAGAGTTCTTCATTTACCTAAAACTGTCTCTCTTGCTCAGGTGCTGGTAGCATGTGAGTTGAGCAAGGGCTGATGCTTTGTGGCTTTTGACTCCTGTTAATTCAATACCTTGTAACTTCCATCACTTCTTTGGCCTACATACTGATCAATGGCTTTTTTTACATCACCACAAATCCTAATTTTGAAAATAATTTTTCCTTCTTCCCCCTCTCCCTGGTCAACTTGTGACACAGAAGCAGCAGCTGATTGACAGCTGATTTTTCTGCAAGGATTTGCTCAGGAGTTCATGCAAATGACGTGGCTTTTCAGCGAAATAGGAAGACTTTATCACATCTTTTTGAGTTTTACCCATTACCTTTTTTTTTCCAGTGGTTTGCAGAACAGTGAGTGCTAAAAGCCCAGTATCAGCTCACAGGATGCTGAGTTTAACAGATAGGGCTTTATTAGCTCTCGGTTGCATTTGTCTTTACTTCACAAGTCTCTATTTAGAATTACCTGTAAGTGGTTATTTTCCAGTGCGGTTTTCAAAGACAAACCTTTTTTTTTTTCTTATTGTTGTTGTTGCTGCTGTTTTTTGAACTACTGAAAAGCTCATCACCATATATATAACTCTTATGGGTCCACCAATAGCTTGAGCCGCAAGTTACAGAAATTGGTATAAGTGGCTCTTTGGAAAGAAAATTCTTCAAAGAGAAATATTTAACAAATTGAACGATTAAGAGATGCCATCTCAATCAATAAGTTAGAGTTAATTGGCTGCGTACAAAGCATTTTTAAACAACTTCCCTGAAGATTCTGCATATTGGGCTTAGAGTGCCTTTCTAGTGAACCTAGGCTGTGAGGCTGCTTTCAAAG
Organism: Pseudotriccus pelzelni; assembly: GCA_035584735.1. NCBI lineage: Eukaryota > Metazoa > Chordata > Aves > Passeriformes > Tyrannidae > Pseudotriccus > Pseudotriccus pelzelni. The sequence continues at coordinate 2,957,260 of JAWMRA010000002.1, read as the reverse complement.
GCTGGTTTCTTCTAAAAGGTGCTTATTTTGAATTTTTTTTTTGTTCTAATGTCCATACCCCACACCATTGCCTGTGGGCAAAGACAGTGCTGCAAACGTATCGCGTTCAGGTCTCTGTGTCACCTCATTTTTCTATTTCTGTTGCTGTGAGCATTATCAAAGTCTCCTAAGTGCAACACATTGACCACAAGCCACACGTTGGGGCCAGCAGTCCTAATCTGCTGGTTCAACTTGATGCTTGTAGATGTCCGTTGGAATTAAAAGGGAAAAAGAACTCCAAGCCCCCTTAATTAGTGCTAGCAGGCTGTGGATGAGGTTCTGAGAGGGTGCTCAGTCCAAAGCCTTCAAAGCCCCCTGGAATGACGAACAAACAGCGTTCTCTGAACTTCCAGAGGCTGGAGGTGGAAGAAGAGCTTATTCTCTCTTTTAGCAAGAGCCACCTGTCTTTGACGTGCCTCCCTTGGGATACTGTAGGCCTGACTTTTAGAGATGGCAAGGACTGCTCGGCCATTTCGAAATGGCTCAGGGATACATGCGGTATGGATGCTTGAAGAGTCGATCTAAATGACTTGGCTGCTGTGGTGAGGCAGCGACCGAGCCGCAAACACGCTGAAACACCTGTCTTCCAGCTATGAGTCCACTACACCAGACCAGTGTTTCTTGCTCTGTGGGTTGTATGGAAGTGTTAAATGTGTTTAATGAAGCTCCCTCCCTGGTTTGGTTTGTGTTTTTTTTCTTTGTCCCTCCACCCAAATGTCACCTCTAAAAGTCACGGCAAAGTGTAAGAAAGAAAGAAATCCCTAGCATAAAATCAATAGAACTGAGTAGTTCAGCGCAAAATGCTTTCTCTTTCTGAATGCTTTTCCTGGAAATTGTTCTTTCCTTTTGGCCCACCGAAGGTCCTCACTGTGACTCGTAAGCTGAAGGAGTGTGATTCTGGGTAATAGTTCTCAAATAATTTGAGTAATGTCCCATTCAAATTTAGAAATGTTAACAGATTTTGTCCAGGCTGATTTTCCCTAGCTCGGTTGGGTAAAGGAGCGGGGAGTAAATCATTGAGTAGGTATATCTTCCATTCAGCAGGAGCTGCACATGATGGGATTATTAGTATTTCTAAACTAAAGCCCCTGACAGATCCTTGGATGCTTAAAGCTGTTGTGATGCTTTACCAGATGGTTCAGAAACTCAGACTGGAATATCTCATTGGCTGGTGCTGAACAATGACATTTCAAACCCACACGTTTGTTTGGATTTTAATTTTCAGGAGGATTAAAGCTTTTTGGGATATGGACTGTCTCTTTCCATTTATATGCTCAGCACCTTGTGTAGTTTAGATGCTTTTGCAGCGTGGTTATAATTCCTCAGATACCTTATGAAAGAGCTGCTTGAACCGTTGCACATTTTTGGCCATGTGGTGCAGCCAGGGCTAAGTGTGCAAATTGTCACAACTTGTTGTAATAACAAGTTGTTGGGAAGTGTTGCCTCACTTAATGCAACGAGCGCCCGGACTGCGCCTGCTTTGGCTTGTATCTGGTAACTGGGTGAGCAGGCGATTCTGCTGAAAGGTGCCACTTCTGGTACCGTTCCCCTCTGTTCTTTTCACTTCTCAAATCTGATCTCTGAAGGCCCGGTCCTTTAAATACTAATGTGTTTGCATAACTTGTATTCGGTGCAGCGTCGATGTTTATTCCTGCTGGATGTTGAACTATTCAGTCCAGACTCCACTAAGCACATTGAATGAGACCCTGCTGCTCTGGGGAGAAGATCAAAGGAAATCGGCTGAGTTTTATTCCCTTCCAGTCCCATGACATTTTGAAAACAGGATGGAGTGCCCCTCTGGCAAAATTGAAAAATTTTTCGGGCCTGCCAAGTTAGGCAGTCCTCCCTGGCTGCCCACATATATATCCTGGTTAAAACTAGGACCTTTCTACTACTTCTAAACTGCCTTGGAACGGGGATGGGAGTATTACCCATATGAAATTCCCATCTAAATTCCTTAGGGCAAAGACTGTTGTTTTGCTGAGTGCAGATATATTGGGTGGCAGTAGGTTACCATGTGAAAATGTGCACAGATGATTTTGGGATCAGGGGAAGGATTTGAGCTTAGTGTTTGAGGAATGAAGAACTTGTTTATAATGCTTGTTTAAACAACAATGTTAATGTACATTCTAGAGAGCAGTGAACCAGGAGGCTTTGCTGACAGTCTGGGGGGGGTTTCCTTTCTTTAGCCCTCTCTTACCCCTGACAACTCTATGAAGAAAATAACATCAGTGGGAAAAGAGTTGGGTTATGTTGAGAAGAAAAAGGACATTTGACATAATTATTTTTATGTGTTAGACTGGTACATTGTATCCCACTGTTCTCCATATGATTCATTCTATTTGTGCATGACTGTTGCATAGTATTAAATAATGTGTGCTTTTTCTTTTCTGTTAAACAAGTATTCCCTTAGCTTGTCTCACAAAGCTGACACATGTTCGTTCTTCACTCGGGGAGTTCTGCATCTGTCGACACTTCAGACATAATCAGTTTAGATTTCAGCAGCTGATTAGTGTTCACCTCTAACCAAACCGAGGAGCTGCTCCTCCAAATGGTAACAAATAATGTCCTAATTAGTCCTCTGCATAACGATAGTGGGAGCCTTTAGCTGAAAGCTACTGATCTCGGAGGCCTCTCTGTTCTAGTCCACTGGCTTTACAGACTGTTGGATCAGCATTTATGCTGAGCTTTTATTCCCCCTGCCTCAAAATGCCTCTCAGAGCAATTAATTATGCACCTGAAGATAGGCATTAGCCACGCAACAGTATTCCACACACAGTTATGAACGTTTCATTAGTGCCAGCTAATTTATGTGTGATTATGAAAGCAAGAGCAGGAATGCTGGGCAGGACTCCAGGATTATCCTACAGCGCCTGTAGACGTTGCGTGTCCCTGTGAAGCTGTTTGACCTGGCCAGCTGAGTGCAGCTCACGCTGCCTTAAATACTGCCCTGCTCAGAGCAGGAACCCACAGAGAGCACGGAGCAGCAAGTGAAGGGACCAGGACAACATGGGGAGGGATTCCTCTCTACTCCGGTGACTGGCTGGTTGTGACAGCCCCAGGTTTTACCAGGAAGTTTTAAATGGGTTTATGCTTTTCTGAGTCTGATTAGCTAGTTAGCAAAACATGCCCATCCCTGTCTATTAAACTCTGTGCACTTCCTCTTAGCTAACACTTATTTTGCACAAGCCTGGGGTTTTTTTTTCAGTAAATCAATGTCTACAGAGGCATAATTTAATAAATACCACTCACAGGGATGGCACAGTAGCCACTGGCATCTCTCAGGACAAAAGTCATGTGAGCAACTATAGCTGGATTAGTGTGACCTCAATAGTACAGAGAATTGAGGAAAGAAAAGAGAGAGGATGAGGGGGGAAATGCCTTAAGATGCCTTCACGAAGCTGTGCAACCAAAGTTGTCCAAAGGCAGGCTGAGCAAGCTGAGCCAAGGTTCATAAATATCCATTAGTTTAAAAAGGAAGTTTTAAAATGTCAATTGGATTTTCAGGTTCAGTTCAATAACTTTTTAAAACCCTGCTCAAATTTGAAACTGAGAGGGTCTGTTTTAAAACATAAATCAACTGTAACAGAAAAATCACTTAAATAACAGCGAAAGTGCTGCTTAAATATTTGCTGCTGACATGTTAAAGAGTGTCTAGCTGCTAAAATTGGGGATGTCAGAAAATCGGCACCTAAAAGCAGAGCTTGTTGCTGAAAGTGCTTTATTGCTGTGGTTGTTGCTTTTTTACTCTTGATACAGGGATTTTTTTCTTTAGTTTATTTAGAGTTCAGTCAAGGGGGATAAGACGGCTAGTAGGTGGAAAAGCAGAAAGGTTTGTTCTGATCTGCAGGCTGGTAAATAAAAGCTGGTTTGAGAGGTCCAATTCCAATTTGCATTCAGGATAAAGTTGACATAAATAATGAATTTAAAAATCATTTAGGAAATGAAGTAGTTAATTATCTTTAATATATTAGCATGTAAAACAAATGTGTGAATAAATGAGTGTTAAGCTTTTTAAATAAGTGTACAGTATATCCCCTGAGGTAAGAAAAAGTGCCTAATCTACTATAAAGCTTCCATTTATTTGCAAAATCACTGGTCTCTGCGGCTAATAGTTTTTGTTTAGAAAATAGCCGACAAGTCCAAATACAAGATGAGCTGCAGTATTTCAGCTGAAGTTTCCTGGTTGCTTTATTAAGCCCCAGCTTTAAAAGGTGATTGAATCACATGATTATTAATTGATTCACTGTGTCTTTCTCTTTAATAAAATATATTTATCTTGGAAACAAGTAACAGAGTATACCTAATCTATCTGCATTTTGGTACAGCAGCCGGTGTGATTTACTGAGCAAGTTGTTAGTTAAACTAAGAAGATAGAAATTTGATGCAGGTATAATCAAGTGCACCAGAAAATGTCTAAATGGAAGCTCGTGACAGGCTACAAGAGGTGGGAATTATCGGGCTACAAGAAGGTGGCAAGTCCCTTCGGTCTCCAAGTGGGCTTGTTTCAAATATTGGTGAAGGGATTAAACGTGAGGAGGTACTGATGGCTCTTCTGACTCGAATGAAAAGGCAATACCAACATGGTAATGAATCAGAAAATTGTGCTGAAAGAGTTGACACACTTGGGCTGGAGCAGCGAAAGTGAGATGACACGTGATAGTGTGCGGTGCCAGGCTGGACACACGGGGGCTAACGAGAATTTCTGTTGGGACCTCCATGCCTAAAAATGACAGAGGAGGGAAAAGCTGGGTTTAGGTCACACAGGATGTCTCTGGGGCACCATCACGATGAAGTTATGAAAAGGGCGTGTGCCACGATGTGATGGTGCAGGTAAATTGTTTCCAGCGGAGAAGGGTAATGCTGACGCTATTTTACCGGGCTGAGAACCAGGGCAGCTTAGCCTGCACAGAGGTCTGTGCTCCAGCAGCCAGACAGCTTCTGTTTCCTGAACTCCCTTTTCAAACTAGCTTGGGAATCTCTCTGTCCAGAAATAAAGGTGAATTCTGCCATGTCTAGTCCACCTGGTAAATTAAACCCTTTGAAAGGGTGTGGGGTTGGCCCACTGAGAAGTACAAGAAGGGGTAAATACCAGGCAGGGCTATTTAAACTTACAGAATTGTCACGAGGAGCAGCAGACAAGGAATGAAGCAAAGCTACCCTTTTGCTTCTGCCAGAATGTGGGCAGGAGTCTGACACATTTCTGGGTGGGATCATATGGCACGATGGCCCGACGGCGCAGGGCGCAGAGTCACGTAGGGCAACGAGGCACCTTTTCACTTCATGGGGGTCACCAACTGTATGCCTGCCTGAGCCTTAAGCAATGCCTTCCTCATCTTCTCAAATCCTCGCTCCAAGGCTGGTGGCAGTCCCTCTCTGCTCCGAACTCCAAGCCGGGGTCTCCAGTGGCGGTGCACATACACAAACTCTCACTTTTCACGAGCCACAGTGCAGTTGTGCAGCAGCAGGAACATCTTTTCCGTGTTCTTTCCGTGACTTTGTGCAAGTCTAGCGTGAGTTTGCTACCCTGTTGATTGTCTTGAGCTCTAGTAGGAAAACCAAGGTTTTCCTTGACAGGATCCATATTATGGCAAGGAAGTAGTTGCCTCAGGAAGCCCTGGAATGTGTGGAGCCATGGTTCTGAACACTCTCTAGCTGGATGAGATGTTCCATATTTTCCTGTAGAGTTGGGGGAAGTTGGAGTTAGTGAAGGCTGAGAGCCTCTTTCTTTTTTTCATCTGCTGTGCTGCAAGGCAGTGCAAAACTGAAAGCCTTCAGACATTTGCATTTTAGATGAACGAGTAGCAGCAGAAATCAAGGCTCAGACCAGTGTCTGCACCACTGGAAATTTACCTGTCCCTTTGCTAATTGAAATTCTTGTGACTATGAAAATTTTGGCTGAACCACATACCACTTCTTTATAAAAACCTACTGCAAGTTTTGTATAAATATTCTGGCAAATTTGCTTTGATTTTTATGGAAGGTGTTTGTACAGAATGAAAATCCTCAGCTGGTGCCATATTTTCATTTGGTGTAAAATGCCATCAGCACAGATCTAATAAGGGCTTCTTAATGTGAGCATCTGATGTTCTAGTTTACTTACTGTTGGTTTGCTTTTCGGATTTTTTTTAAATGTGTGATCATTTTTATTTAATATAAAGCACCATAGTGGAACATGGTTTCATTTCCTTTCCTGTGTATTTATCGTAGGAAGGCAACAAATGCCATTTTTCTGTAATTTGGTTGAAATCATTAATTCACTCCAGTGATCAAAATTCAATTTTACCATCTACCTCTCCTTGACTGTGAAACAGGACAGTGTAATGTCACTCCTGTCAGACAGACAGGATATGTCGCCCAGGTAGGAAATGGGACAAGGGATTAATTGGAGTTGGCTAATTTAGGTTTTTGGACAATACTTACTAGGCCAGTGTTTGCTTACGAAGAATAACTTATAATGTCTTTGAAATCTCTAAGTGTGCAGTTAATGAGCAAACAGTCTGGGATATATTTTCAAAGCACTGTTCACTAATCCTGTTAACAAATAATGTGATTTCTGCACGTACCTCCCGTGAGCTGCTTTGAAAACATAGCTTTAGGTGTCAAAAGTTTTCTGGATGCACATTTACTGATTTACTGATTTCTTAAAATGCTAAGAGTAGGAATTTGCCCATGCTCTCAGCTTTGCTAGCATATAAAGTACATACTGGAAGAAGCTACTTGAAGTGACTGCCTCTTTTGGTATATCATCTCCTGGAAAAGCTTGGCTTTTCTTGGAGAGATATTTCTGTAGGGGCACATATCTATGGTGCTGTTCAAGGGAAAGGCCATTCTAACCACCCTTAAGGTATCTTGTCTGTCAAACCTGAACAGTAACAACTTGTTCATGTATATGCATTGAATGTAGTTTGGTGTGTTTCTGACGGGGGTAAGATTCGCCACGGATTAGTACATGCTCACCCTGAGATTTGTTCTGGAACGTGATAATTCAGTATCTCATGGACACTGTGACAAATGGGGATCGTTTCTTGCAAATTTGTTTCTGTGTCTACATCTCTTTCCGCTGCTGGGTTGCTATCACTGCAAGGGCTGCTTGGCAAGAGGAAGGAAAAGCACAGTTTGGTTGAAAACCATTGCTGACCTTTTACCTGTTTCCTTGAAGTGGAAGAGTGATGCATTATATATATATATATTTTTTTTTTTTTAATCAAGGAATTTGTTTCCTGGAGGCAAGCTGAAAAATGGCACCTGGGATCTGTGTGTGCCAACACACTTCAGAGTATTGAAGCATCCTTTAAATATCACAGGGGCGATATTAGGAAGATCTAATGGGTACAGGATTTTTCTGTGCCCTGCAATAAAGCTGGAGAAAAGTAAAACAGTTGAGTTGAAAAAGATGCATTTGAAAGCCAGGAAGTAGAGAAGTGTCTCGGTGTTCTGCTGAGTAATCACTTGGCAAAAGTCTGTGACACGTTAGAGGAGCTTACAATTGCTGTTTAGGTATGGGGTCTTTTGAGAGGCCAGAGGCTCTCCTAATATTGAGCTGGATGTAGGACATGCTATGTGAGAAGAATGGTAAATCTCCTTTTTCTTCTAAAATCCTGTCTGTGATCTGCAGCATTTGGGGGTCTTAGCTCAGTGAAAATGAGCAGAATTGATGTTTTCGTCTGCTTGATGGTGTTGAAACTAGAAAAACTGAGGACACTTTAGGGAAAGTCTGGAATAATTTTGGTTTTCACTTTTCTTTCCTGAAAAAAGTATCAGATGGCCTATTCTCACTGTCTTTTATTCTTTCTGAACTCCTGAACTGCGTATTTTGCTGTTGGCTGACTTTCTAGCAGAGATTGGTCCAGCACAAACCAGTAGATCCAGGAGCTTAGGTAGGTTCATCCAGAACTGCTATTTAGTAAGTCCGCTCTAAGCTCAGTTAAAAACTTCAGTTTTCTTCTCCAACTTACATTTGCCTGAGTTAACCAGGCATTGAAACAGATCTGTGTACTTCTGTTCTTCTTTTTACACTGCTGCTTCATTGCTGGACCTTTTACCACTGTGAAACAGTTGGCGTGTGAACGATGTCTGTCCCTCCCATACTGATGAAAAATTTCAAAAAGGTCTCCTCAAAATTGTCTCTTCTTCTGGGAATCAACCTGCCTCCTACAGCAGTTCTTGCAGTGTTTGGGATTTGGGATTTGGCATTTCCCTGTTTGCTTTTTGTTGGACTGTTTCTGGGATTGTAATAATACGTCCATGAGGCAGTGAACTGGGATTTATACAAGTTAATCAATACGGGTATTTAGCAAATGTCTTGGATCTGATTTTGGTAGCACACTAAAAGTAGCTTTGGCAGGAGGGGATGGGGGGGATTCTGCCCCTCTGCCCCGCTCAGGTGAGATCCCTCCCCTTCAGTGCTGCCTCCAGCTCTGGGGGCCCAGCACAGCAAGGACATGGAGCTGTTGGAGTGAGGCCAGAGAAGGCACCAAGATGATCGGGGGGATGGAGCAGCTCTCCCATGGGGAAAGGCTGGGAGCATTGGGATGGTTCAGCATGGAAAAGAGAAGGCTTTAGGGTAACCTAATTGTGGCCTTCCAGGACCTGCAGGGAGCCTACAGGAAAGGTGAGAGGGACTATTTACAAGGGCCTGGAGTGACAGGACAAGGGGGAATGGCTTCAACTGAAAGTGGGCAGGGTGAGGTTAGATATTAGGAAGAAATTCCTCCCTGTGAGGGTGGGGAGGCCCTGGCACAGGTTGTCCAGAGAAGCTGTGGCTGCCCCATCCCTGGAATTGTTCCAGGCCAGGTTGGATAGGGTTTGGATCAGCCTGGTCTAGTGGAAGGTATCCCTGCCCATGGCAGGGGGTTGGATTGAGATGACCTTAAAGTTCTCTTCCAACCCAGGGGTTCTGTGAACAGTTGTGTGGTTTTCACTGTTCCCATGTTTGGTGCTGGCATTTCTCAGCCCCGCTTCTGCCCTGATCCCTAGTTCAGAACGGAGGAGCCTCACTGACTTTAGCTGTGGAGGAGGAAACTGTCTCAGTTCCCTTAAGCTCCATCTTGAACTTGGCTAGACTTTTGTCCCACTCTCCTCCACAGCCTTTCTGTAACTGTTCTAGTTTCCAGAGCAAACGTCTTTGTGACCCGTGTAAATGCAGCCTCGTGCGTTGTTTTTTTCCCCTTGTCTGCTGTGCTGAGTTGTGGTTTTGAGCGCTTGTGCTGACTTACCCCCAAGTATGAGCAGTTTAGGCACACATGCTGTGTACTGATGAAGCTATTTCAGGCTCACATCTATCAAACATCACTTGACGTATGATGGCTCTGTTCCTTCACTGATCTAGTCTTCTTTCAATTTAGTGTCATTACTTTGCTCTTTAGCAACTGTAAAATGATGTGCAAATGTAATACACTGAAACACGGAAGGGGAGAGCGAACCACAACCACAGTTTGGACTTACTATACTTTTGTCAAACACATAAATAGGCAAGAAGAGCCTGTATAAATGAATAAGTACCTATGTATTTTTAAAAAGACGTTTAAACTGACCTCTGGAGTGATCATTTGATTTTATTCCAACCTAAAATATTTTCACTTTTGGTACTCTTTGGCTCCTGCCCTTATCTCTATTTAATGTATAGGCTCCCACTCAGATCTCCTTCCAGAACTCTTCACCTTAGCTGTTGCTGTCTGGTGCAGAATCTTGTGAAATGCTTTTCAGCCCTCTGAGTATACAACATCCCCCGAAATTCCTTCATGTCACTGCAGTACAATCCCTGAGAATTCCAGAGGCTTTGCTAAGCATGACCTCTTGTGCCTCGGTCCAGCCGCCGCAGCCTTAAGCACATTGCTTTCCACATTTTCTAAGCGTTTCATTCTTGTGGCACGCAGTTCCCAAAACTTTCTCACCACAGTCCATTTCCAGCATTACGGCTGATGCTGTTGCCTCTCATCTCTTGACCTGATGTAAAGCAGTGCTAAACTAAAGGCCTTTCTAACTTAACTCACTGTTGTAGAAATTTTGGTACGGGGTCATTTGTGTGACAGCATCGTTCTTGTGATGGATTAGAGTTAAGCTCCTATTTCTTTTAAAAGAAGTTCCATGTGAATAAAAAGGGTTTTTTGCTTGTTATTTATGGGGATGCAATTTTGTGGCCTTTTTTTTTTCTTTTTTTTTTTTTTTTTTAATATGGTAATATCTGAAAAAAACATAATATGCTTATTTCTGGTTTGCAGAGAAGGCACTTTTAGAGCAAGCTGATAGTGAGCCAAAGTCTCTGAAACTTTAAAGTTGTGGTTAGCAGACAGCCAGTCTAGGAAATTAGGTCACCATTACCTCACTATTTTATGTTTCCTTTATATTTTATTTTTTTGTAATTCTGTAGTATACCCTGCGGTTGACACCTTTGCTGTCTTAGCAGTGACAGGCAAGAAGGACTGGATCCCAAGCTGGCAGCAGGAAGGGGACTGAAGGAAGGGTCTGAGGCTTCAGAGAGGTGAATTCCAAGTGTGAGATCGGTGCTAGGAGTGGAGAGCAGTTGGAGGATGGCTGGCTTATTCAGGAAGGAATGTCTGAGCATAAACAGCTCTTTGACACTGTTCGAGTAGGCTGGGTTTGGGGAGCTGGGTGGTTTTCAGGGCTCCTGGTTGGAGCTGCTTCCCCGAGGACTGTGGCTCAGCAGGGCTGTGGGCCTTGGGGAGGCAGTTGCTGGTGCTCCTCCTGCCTGAGTGGGTATTTGCCCCAGCACTCTCAGCTGTCGCAGCCTCCACTGCAACAGAATCATCCCTGTGTGGGTTGGTGGGATGAGGTGGGAGCCAAAGTAACTTGAAAACCTGTACCTATTTATATAGATATAAAAAAATTTGATTTTTCTTCTCTTGGAAATGCTATTAGCGGAGTCTGGGAGTAGCTGAAAGCTTTATTCCCATCTGTTACACTGTGCATGGCTCTTCTAAGGTGTGACCTTATCAAAGCTGGAATCAAAACACAAAGTAAAACTCAAGGCAGGCTTGATCTAGTTGAGATTCCCTTCAGCAGACCATGTCAGCGGGAACAATGGATGTGCTACTGAAGTTCATTCTTTCCTTAAGTGTGGTTTTATCGGCAATTAGTATGTAAAAATCGTGCTTACTGGCTTCAGGATCCTTCCCCCACTTTCAGACTTGCATTTGCTCACTTTACCTAAAATTAAGGGAGTTTTCTACTCCAACTGTGCTGGTGACTGAGCCAGTGGAGTCGTAACAGCCACCTTAGAAGAAAAGGTATTTGTGCCTCATCAGTGGGATTGTTGGTTAAGTTCCAGCTGCAGATCTTTTATTGGTGAGTTTTCTTCATGGGCCAGGAGCAGTTTAATCTTGGATTGTTCTTCCAGGCCCAGGAAAATAAATCTTTTCAGAGAAACCTAATGTGTCATTACACAGAGCTGGATTTTGTTGGTTGCTTTTCAGGTGTGCTTGCAGTGAATTGTGAGGGCTTTCATGAGTCAGTGGGAATATCGGGACTAACTTGGTCACGTGTGGCAGGGAAAAAAGAGACTGGAAGGGGAAAGCAGGGACGCAGTGGGCAGATTTTGTACTTACTTGTCCGTAATCCCCTGGCTTGGGCAGAGTAGCAGACTGCTCGAGCAGGTGGGGGCAAAATTGGCATCTCCCCCTTAACCTGAGTCTCTCAGTCTGCACTTAGTGCCTGGGGAAAATGTTTGACTCTGGAGATTTGGTGTTTTGGGGGAGGCAGTTCCTGATACGAGTTGAAAGATGGGAGCTGTATTTTGTATGTTGTTGATTTAGCACTTAGGATCTTAATAAATACTGCAGTATCAGTCTTCACTTTTTCTTTTTTCCTTTTTCCTTTTTTTCCCTTTTTTATTTTTTTACTACTTCACCTGTGACAGCTTCAGTTTACAGGCTCCATTCTTCTTGTGGAAATTTTATTGTGTGACCGTTTCCTTGTTTAGTAATACAGTGGCTTGGGAGGAAGCAACTTTATACTTTTGATCTAATTTTAAAGCCTCAGAATAGGTCATTCACTCCTCCAAACAATTTCTGAAGATTTTCAAATACGGCATAACTTGATTTAGAAGGTGAGGAGTAAAGTGTCAGGGCCAAAACTTTGAAGGAGCTTTTATGTGTAACCTTATTGGGATTTTTAATGGGCTAAATACAGCACTGTAGGCAGAAGCTGTAAGCTGAGAAGCCTTCCATCTCAGCAGATCCTTGGGGATATGCCCTTGGGAGGGTTTCAGACTGCAAGAAAATGTGGAAAAACAAGAAGATTGCTCTGCAGGGATGGACATAATGTAGGGAGAGGTTGGGAAAGATAAATCCTTCTGGCCCCCTTCATTATGAGAGTAAAACGACACTTTTGGCTAGAGGCCAGTGAAACCTGGGAGATCTAGGATGGTGCAGACAGGACTAGCAACAAGTTTTGTCAGGGAATGGATTGGATGAGTGCAGATCTGCCTCAGCGCTGTGGTTTTTGTTCTGAATACAGAGCGTTAACCCCTCTGCTCCTGCTGCTTTCCAGAAGCAGAAACAGGGCTGAGCTGCTCAACCCCTCAGAGCAGATGGGAAAAAAATGCAGCGGATTTTAATTAAACTTGGCAAAACAAGCGGAGGTAGAGGAATGCTCTGACAGGAGGTGTAGGATTGCTGGAGGAGCGTGTTGTTGTGATGCTGACCCGACGATACAGAGGTTAACAGCCGTCCCGGCTTCCCCACGCAATCAAAATTCAGCAGCATGGTGGAGAGGGAGGGAGGGGGCTGCCAGCCAGATTTACTCACAGGGAGCATTAAAACAAACAAACAACAAAAAATAGTGTTTTTATAAAAAAAAAAGAATGAAAAATATTTTCGTCAAGAAATGCCGCACTCCATCGTCCTGAGAGGGGGGGGATTCTGATTTAAAAATTCAGCATGCCCTTTTGGTTTCACCTGTGTTGGCCCACGAAGGTATGGCTGAGGTGGTGGTTTGAAGGAGACAGGGAAAATGCCAGTGATCTTGAAAGCCTCAGCTCTTAAATGAGCTGAAGTGCAGGACCTTCCTTACATCCATGGAAACTCATGCTTCTGTAACTGTAAATTTGTCAGGCCTGTGGTAGGTGAAAAAGTTTGTCTTTGAAATTAGACTTTAAGGGCTAGTTTTTCAAAAGAATTTGTGGTTATTCTGCTCCCCGCAGTGCATGTACAAAGCAGTCAGAGTGGGAATGCAGCTTCTGGGCTGGCTCTAAATTAGCTGCTGTGTAGGGGTGGGGAGGGCCAGCCCTGCACCCCGGGTTTGGGGACATCCCAGCTTTTGGGTATCGACCCTCCCCGCAGCCCACGGGCTCTGCAGCCGTGTCCCGGGGCCCATGAGGGCAAGGGAGCAACAGATGCTGCCCAGGGGAACTGCTACAGAGTTGCTCTGGCCAAGCTGAGCTTGCTTGGGAACCTGTGGGCACGATCCCATGATCTTCAGGGGATGGTATTTAATTTTTTTTTTTTATGGGAGCTGCCTGTAAACATGAGAGGGTAGAATTTGGCCTGTAAATAGGATCTATTTGGGAATAAGCCTTTTCCAGAGCTGTGTAATGATAGTTTTCATTTCTTCAGTTAGAAACAAACGAGGGCCACAATCCTAAAAAGGCTTACATGGAGGCTTTATTTTGAGATTCACCAAATACTGAAATTAGCCTGTAACTTCAGAGCTCTGAAGTTGTGTGCTTTTTTTCCGAGCCTCTGCCCATAGAGTGTTTCACCTGGGGATTTTTGTACCAACTGCTGTAAGTCTGGGCATGGTATCTTTCTGTTTCCAGAGCCGACAATTTATTTTCAGGTCCAACTTTTTACAATCAGCAGTTAGCAAGGGACATTACTTTACGATGACACAAGGTAGAGCTGTCAGGTTTATTAAAGTTTCCTATGTCTAACTAGGAGGAATTAGCAGTTGTGTTTTGGAATAGGAGGTCAGAGTGGTAGAAACACCCACGAAGGATAACTCTGAACAGCCTGATGTCGCTGAAGCTTTCAGCAACCAAAACACCTAGAAGATACACTTTACAAGATTTAAGGACACCAGGCATTTAATTTTACATCTCTCGGGGTTTTGTACTGGCAGTGCCCTAAGGAATGATACCATTGATAAAGTTGGGCTTTTTCAAGGAGAAAAAACGAGAAAAAAAGGTGCTGAGATGTGAACTGGTATAGTACCAGGGATTCGTGAATGAAAGCTGAATTGCCTTGTATCCGAAGGCTTCTGAGGGCACTGGAGAAGTGTGAAAGGAGTTGCTGATTGCAGTCAGGTTGTCATCCTTAGCACAGCGCCTCAGCTCAGTCCTGATTTTATGCTTTTACTTGCTTGCTTTCAAATATTATCAACCTCCACCATTCCCATGGTGCTCGTTATAAATCTCACCAAATCTTTGAATCCTTGAGTCCCTTTGGTCTGTGACTTTTCCTCCTCTGTGGTATGAAGTACATGTGAGGTATCTGCCCACCAGGAGCAGACCTGAGAGGTGGTGTGGTCTGCAGGAATGAGAGCTGGGTTGGGAGGGAGGCGATGGTGAAATCTAGTTCTGGCTCATGGGGACAGACTTAAACAAGTCACTTCACCTTTCTGTTTCATTTTACTTCCCTCGGCAAGGAAGGGGTAAGGATCTTTCTCCGCCTGCCTCCAGGGGTGGATAGTTAATTAAATCCCACCTGAATGCGGGGCACGAATGTCCTTTGGTGGCTGTTGGCAGTGGTTTGGTGCACATCCCAGGGGCCTGTCCTGCCACGCTGGGGTTGCTCTGCGTGGTGTGTGTGTGATCTGTGCTTTCTGCGCTCCTGGTCGCCTTTACTGAAGAACAAAATGTAGCAACGGCCTGCCCTCTGTGCATTTTAATACAGACCCCCATGATCCCAGTTTTCTGTGGGGGGTGCCTTTGTGCTCTGATGTATCTTTGGCGATTCAATGTGGTCAAAATGGGCATGTCCACCGGACACCAAAAAGTCACTTAGGGGAACCCTGGCTCTTGCTTTTGGCTTTCTTTCTGCAGTTTTATTTTATGAGCACCTTTCCTCCGGCTGGGGGAAAGGCTGGCAAACAAACATCCTCTCACATGGCAGCAAGGACCACACCTTGGCCTTCCTGAGAGTCATAGCAGTCAATAACTTATTGCAAGGAGTACAAATCTGTTTTCCAGCTCTGCTCCGGCAGCAACCAAAGAACTCAAACCACTGGTGATAATGCCTATTAGAATAACCTCTAACCTGAGCACAGCCATTCTTAATAAAAGCCAAATAGACTTTTATTTTATTTTATTATTCCCTTAAATAGCACAGAAAACCTGTTGCTCCTTTGCAGTTTCACTGTAGGAAGAAGTGATTATTTTTTCCATCCCTCAGATCAGGACCCAGGCTGGTGTGGTGTTGCCATGCTGTTGTTCCATTCCTGGCAGCAGGGAGAGGACAGGACCCTCATCCCTTGCCTGGGTGTTCTCATGTCCTTGCTACCACAGCTGTGCACTGTCTCTTCTTTTGGTTGGATTATGTGGGACCAGGCTGGACTTCAAAAATTGGAAGAAAGCCTGGAGCTGTGAAAAGCCAGAGTTTAAGAACCAGAAGACAGTGTTCACTGCAAGAAGATCTTTTTTCTGATTTTCATGTTTGCTGTTCTGGTTTAGAACATGGCCAGTACAGCTTTCTAATTAGCTTTTCTAAAAATTACTTAATAAGAATCTTTTAAATTTTAAAAAGTGATTTTTCTCTATTACTTTACCAAAAAAAAAAAGGTCCTAGAAAATATCCAAAGGTGTTTCTTTAGGATCTTTTTTCTGTCTTTTTATGTATTTTGGTTTTCCCTCTCTCAGCAAACCCATAGGGATTCTTTTCTGTCTCAGTTTGTAGGTCTCTTCCCCAAGATTGCTTCGTTCGGGGAGGGTGGGGAACTGTGTGAGTCAGCCTGCAGGACTTCTGCCCTAGCAGTGCTCGCGGAGCGAGGAGGAACTCCAGCTTCTGTTAATCCGCTCTTCTCCAGCAGTGTGCTTTCATGCACGCTCGTAACCTGGGATTAAACCTGGCCTTGCTCAGTGTCCTGGCTGGAAGCTTGACGGGAAGGAGGACTTTGCCTGATGGATGGCCAAGTGCAGCTGTGTGGCGTGGTATTTTCAGGGCAGATCACGACATGCCTGTAGTGAGTCCTGAGCTAATTACATTGGTCACACCGTCAGGGTTCACGACTGTCCCCAGAAGAGCTGTTGTACTTAATGTGCCTGTTGTTTACAGGGGGCCGAAAGAAGTGGATCAGAAAGCTTTAAACTACCTGGCCCTTGCAGGGAGAGCGTCGGTGCTTTAGGGAAAGGGAACAGCCGACAGGCTGTGGCTTCTGTTTAGGCATCGATAGGAAAAGCTCTGTGGGTAGAGAGGTCAGACCAGGAGATCGTAACAGCCTCTTATCTTAATGTGTCCGAACTCTACTGTTCTCTGGACTTCTCAAACCATCCCAGCCCCTTCATTTGCCATTCGTCATTTCACGGGCACTAAACAGTAGGTTCTGTCTGGCCATACGATGCTTTGTGTGAGTGCTTGTAACCTCACTGTAAAGTTGCAGATTATGAAAGCTTCCATGGGTCAGTGTGTCTCTCCATGTCTTTTCCCTCCTGCTGTTTCTCACATGGCAAAAGGGGAAGGGAAAGGGTTTGGTTTTTTTATCACTGAAGAGCAGAAGAGTAAATATTGGGCATTATTAAAACCATTATCAATGGAAGGATTTTAACTGTATGTGGAAGATGAGTGCATGTTATCTTTCCTTCTTCCCAGTTTGAATTTGTATTTCTTTTTCCAGGAATCAATAAAGTAATTAAGATAAGTACAGTGGGTTTTTTCTGCCATAAATTAATCTGTAAAAGGGAATTTGGTATAAGAAATTCCAGTGACGTAAAATACCCTGACTAAAACTTTGTCAGTTCCAGACAGGGTCTATTAATATTGTAAGAACTTGACTTGAACGCCATGTGTAAAACGTGGAAATGAAGGCATGGACAAACCATGTCATTTTAGGATTTTTGAAGGGACAAAACAGGCAAGAGAATAGAAAGGAGCTGGTGGTAGCCTGAGCACCCCCCCCCTCCCCAAAGCTGGGAAGGACAGCAAATGTGGTGCAGCTTTGCTCGATATCTAGTGAGCATGACTTGCTCTGAGGGTGATTTAGGACTGTTCTTTTAGCAATAAGTGGTTTCAGCTGAAATGGCTGGTAAAAGGTCTTGCAGCTTCTGTGGGAGGATCTATGAAGTTCTGAACTTAATAGTGCTGTCCACGTGGAGTTCATTTTGAGGAACCTGAGCCTCGCAGAGGAGAAATGTCTAGTCCAAACTAGTCGTTTCATCTTATTCTGTAGGCTCCTTGAGAAAACATCTCACAGAACAGGTGGGTTGAAATTATTTGCCCTCTGGAGATGCTTATTTATTTGGATTGACTTCACAGGGAACCCAGACAGTGCTAGCAGGGACTTGGATAAATAGCTGTTAGATGTGTAAAACTAGGTGGCGTACATTTGCCCTCACAGCACTAAATGGTGAGGTGATGGTTAAACTCACCGTGGAGAAGGACCAAGACAGATGGGAATGCATGCACAAAACCTTTCTGGAATTTGAGTATGGCGAGGACACCTCTCACGTTGGTTACTTTAATTGCAGTGGTTGTTTTGATATACTATATGCCCATAACAGTCATGATCTTTGTAGCAGCATCCAGAGTGCTGTTGTGCTCTAGAGTCAGGAGTTTGGATAAATACACACACTACCAGATGATTGTGTCCGAGACTAAACTGGGGACAAAAATGACAGACTCCTCCATTTGCTCAAATAACAGAGATACGGCAACTGCTGTACATACAAACTTGATAAAGCATTATTCCTTCTGCTATTACTGTGGTACCTGGAATCCTTACTGGGGAGCAAAGTCCTGAGAACTATTTCTGGACCTTTATAAATATGAAACACTTTGCTCTGCTTACTTTGCCAGAATGACAAACTAAACTAATCGACCCCACTGAAACACTAACACTGCTTACACAACACTTCATTTGGGCTTATTCCTCCTCCGTCTCCCACTGCCCATCTCCATTCTGCTTACCTATTCTTTGGAATTGGTGGAGTTTTCTGAGATTTTTAAGGAATGGGGAAAAGGGTTCCAGTCTGGAAAGGACATTGACTTACATCATGGTCAGAAATGTGTCAAGGGTCTTCCTTGTTCGTACATGGAAGAACACCTTCCTGAGTAGGACTTGTGCCAGTTTTCGTCTCCTCGAGGAAGCAACCGGACCAGCATCACACCCCACTGCCTTTGGTTCTGTATCAGTTAAAGCAGACACTCATCTACAGCTCAGCTGTTTCACAGTGGCTTCAGGCTTTGAGGCTTCAGTGTGTGCCTCTGGATCTGTAGCTAAACAGCACAGCTGCTTTGCAAAGGGCTGGTTTCACTGCAGGGACCTTTGCGGATTAACATCCAGTTTAGTCTTTGTGAGGTTGTCACAAGTGGTAGCCCAGCCTGACGAGCAGCACAGCGAATAAAATGATGCAGTCCCTCTGTGTACTGCAGTTCTCTGTCCTCCATGAGGTACAGAGTCCAATTTTGGAGTTACTAGATCTGAAGCTTCTCTTGATCACTAACCTGTCAGTACAGAAAGACTGAAGGTAGTGGGATGTAGCCATATGTAAGACCTGCCACTGCCAAGTCTGGGCTCCTGAGTGCTGGTCCTGAGTGTGACTGGTAGAGAGCTTGCTTTATTTTAGCTCATAACAGTGTCCTGCTCTCTGCTGCCCATAGCCACTGGATTTTTTTTTTAAGTGGAATTTCCGCCAAAAACATGAAAAGTTTGAATAAATAATGAAAAAAGGGGCCTGTCTGTTATCTGTGCATTTCCCACTATCTCTGTTGCATCTCCAGATATGTATTTGTGCAGGCTGACTAGATCTTTCCTTCCCCCACACCCCCTAAGCCATCAAACCACGTCCAGATTGCTACAATTCTGAGGTTTTCTGTTGTTGCTTCATTTGTTGGGTTTTGGGGTTTTTTGAAATTGGGACCAGTCCATATTCTCAGTAACAAAATGCTCCGACACCCACCAACACAAGTATAGAGCCCTGGCTGCTGGTTATTTGTCATTTCTTTTAAACCGTTTTTTTGTGAAGCTCCATCCCAATATCCACAGTTCCTTAGGAAAGCAACTGGGTGTTAACCCAGCGAGCAGAAAGGGTGCAGAGAAGCTGCTGCAGCCTTTGACCGGCAGTGAGCAGTCCTGATAGCATCTGTTGTGTGAGGATAAGGATTGGAAATGGCAAGGCCAGTTTTGGAACAACTGTATCCTTGTTTCTCAACCCTCGAGGACGAGGGGGACAAGTGCCTACATGTGTTGGATTTTGTTAGCTGGATCCAGTTGCTGTGTTGAGTTAATGAAGGTCATGCTATTCTGTGAAATGCTGGGAAAGCAGGAGAAGCCGAAACTGAGCTGGCCCATCCCCAGGCAAACTGGTTTTAACCAGGAAAAAGTCAGAGAATGCGAAGAAACTTCTTGTACATCACCTCAGGCGGTTATGTATTCTGTTTCCTAGTTACATTTTTTTTTTTTCCTGGTATCAATTCCAAAACAAACAAATGGAGAGTGAGAGAGAGAGAAAAGCATTCCTTAAAATAACCCTTTAACATCTTGGGCCAAATTCTCTTCTCCTTGGGCCTGAAGATGCAGTCTGTCTGTGCTGATATTGGTAGGCAGCACCCCAGATCTATGCTGCAATGATTGTAAAATGAAACTCTGATCCCTCTTTGTTCATTCAGAAGTAGCGTCTCTGACTGTGACACGTTTGAGGCAGTACAGTACATAGCAGGATAGATGAGTGGGCACTGCAGGTACAGACTCCTGACTTCCTGCTGTCTCAGCTTTTCCTCACGCTGGGTAAAATGGTACCTTGCAGGAAGGGACTCCGGCATTGTTTAGGATCTGTAGGCACAAGCTTTGATATTCAAGCAGCAACTTGGTTATTTAGGAGTAGTTGTTCATCATAAGTGTTTCCTGTTGGACTCACTGGAAGAAATGACACGGCCAAAGGCCACTCCCAAAGTGCTGCAGTTATCTGCCCTGCCTTGGGAATGCTGAAACCTCGGGTCTCCAGTACTGACTGCACATTTTCACTTCACTGGGGCGTTTGCATTGCGTGATTGTTGTACTGCAATGCTTGAATAAACCTTCTTTTTTTGTCTGTGGGCGAGCACATCCACTTTCCCCTCCTACTCTGTGTTATTCTAGTCTTTCAGCTAACTTTCGCCTCTAAAAATTTAGGGAGTTGATCGTGCCCCTCCTTGGAACTGACCATTTGATCCGCTTGAGAGCAGAAGTAGAAGACATTTCTCAGCTTCCCTGCGCCACTGCCCTCTATGTCATTCTGTTTGGAGCTCCTCTATAGGGCTCTCAAAGTGCTATATAAGGTTCTGAAAAGTATCACGTTGCTTGGCTGGGTGCTGAAGGCAGTAGGGCACACAGCCTCTTTGGAGTGCTCCAGCAGCCAGTGGAAACAAGGGTAAGCCAGCTCGTGTACATCTTAGCTTTGGCAAGGATGATCGGAGCTGTAGCTCAGCAAGAAATCAGCATTCCCTCTGCAAGGGAAAGGTCAGGAATGCAGAAAGCTTGCTGCCTTTTTAAGAAGGTTGAAAGTTTTGAAAGCTTGCCCTCCCTTTTTTACAAAAAGAGGACAAATAGGAGGATAACAATCCCATTTTCTGGTTTGTGTTTGGCTGGGAATGTGTCATCTGAGCTCTTTAAGGAACAGTCACGTGAGATATTTTGAAAAATTGGTAACCTCTGAGTCAAATCCGTTCCATTTAGTCCTGCTGTTTGCTTGATCATTGACCAGTCTCTGGTGTTGTTTGATATCCAGCTGACATCCCTGTTCTTTCCTGCACCTAAATTCTCCAGCCAACAGTTAAAGATACAATAGAAACAAAAGCCATCAGCATAGACATTTCATCGTTAAAACCCATGCTGCTGGGCTCAGAGCGGCCAGCGTTCTGAGGAGTTCAGGCTGCTCTGATGTTTTTCAATCAAGGACATCCGAACCCAAGCAAAGAAGAGAGCATTGCCTCACCAGCAGAAGCACATTTATATGTGTGTGTGTGTGCACCTCTTCTATCCAGAAGCACTGGCACAAATGCACTGTTATCAGTCTTGCTGCGAGAGTGGGTGGGAAACTATTCAGAGCAGCTTTTTTCCCACTGGAAGCCTTTGGTGTCTAGAAATCAAAGCTCTCTGCAGATGTGTGCGAGTTTTGATGAGATCTAAATTGAGAATTCTGAAATCCAGATGGAATTTGTGATGAAAACAGATGCGTGATCAACACCCTTGCCAGCTTAGAAGGCAGAGGCTGTAGCAGTGCCACGGAGAGCTTGGACTCAGTCAACCTGAGTATGTGCTCCAAGCGTCTGGCAGACTCCAAAGGGAGGTAGAGGTTCTTCATTCCGTGTGAATCAGGGTCTGCTTCGTCTTCATAACTTTCACAATGTCAGCCTTGATGTTTTCTCTATAATGCAACCCCTCTTTAAAGCCAGCACTACTCCTGGGCTGTGTTTACAGAGGGAGAGGATAAGATGTATTCAACATTATATAAGATTTTGTTCCCTGTCTCTTCAAGTAGATTCTATTTTAGCAGATGTTTTTACCTTTACTTTCCAAATTGCTGTTAATTACCTATTCTGCTTTAAATTCACATCCGGATTCCATGTTTTTTAATCCACATATTCTGTTTGCAATAAATGAAAGAAATCACTGTAGTGACACAAAATAATGTCCTTTCTTAGTTTAGTATCTAGCCATACTTTTAACACGGGAAACAGTGAATCATGGAATCAACAGCACGTGATGTGGTCTTTGTGAAAGACATCTCAACTGACGTGGGGTCATGTTATAAGACATTAGCGTTAGAAATTTCTTCCCACTCGCTTGAACAGTTTCTCTTTTGTGCAAACTTAGACCGAGACCTCCCTGCCTTTCTCTTCCTTGCAGCCCGTGTTGTACTTCAGTTGTCGCTTGAATTTATGTTCCAAGTTTTTCTGCATCAAATTCATTGAACCCAACAGTAGGTAATTCAAAGGCTGTACGGAGATATTTTTTCTGAAGGGCTCATAAAAGAGGCAGACTGCTACTTCTAGTCTGAGCCAAAATATATGGAGTGAAAATTGTGCAAGTTTCTTTGCAAGCAGATGTATCTTGTCCCTGATGGAGAAGGCGCTGGCTTTACAAATGCCAGGAACTCCTGTAAGCAGTCTGTGTCACGCTGAATTAGGATTTGTTTCTGCCTCCATTGACTTCAGCACATGAACATTAATCTCCAATATTAATCAATTTATTGTCACTGAACCCCCATAAGATAAAGAATTACACCCTCTATTTTGTAGATGAACTGAGTTGCAAAGAGATTTAGATTCCTGTTTAAACATGTGTTTAGGCACCTAAGGATGCAACTAGATGCCAAGTAAGATTTATGAAAGTGCCTTAACTGATCTTGAGTGGAAGTTTAGGGCCCAGAGAAGTGAAGGGATTTATAAATTGAGCAAGGCACTGGAGTATCTATAGCAGCCTCGAGCTGACTTCCCTGGGCTCACCCATGTTTGGGAGCAGAGCCAGAGCTGAACCCAGACTTGTACCTGGTGGGCAGAAAGGGCACGTAGGAGAGGAAAGGTGGAGCCTTGAGGAGTCTGTGCCTTGCGTTTGGGGACAGCACTGCTCACACAGACACTGTTACCCCTTGCTGTTTATTCCCACCCTTGTAGTTCCATCAGCAGCCCCCTTCCCACCTCAGGGTCATTTTCAGGTGGGTCAGTTCCAGCCACAGCAGAGGTACAGCTCCAGGACCCACGGAGGTGGAGTGACTGCGGAGTTCCTTTGTCCTTGTTGTGGCTGTGTGACCAGGAACACAGGGAAGGATTCTGAATTAACCGTCTGTGCTGCAGAAAGGGATAGGAGGCTTAGCTGTATCACTCTCCAAAATATTATGTAACTGCCACTGTACAGTTAAGCACATACAGAGGTTTCAAATGGTTGCTTTTATAATTTTGTCAATTTTTTTAAAATGGTGCATTTTAAACAATGCCTGTTTCAGAAATTCATTATTTAAATGAGTTCAATCCTTCCTTAGTTCCTGGTTCAGAAGACTGGCTTGAGACTGGTTTGCTGGGAACAAGCTTGCTGTGGAAACCACTAGGTGGAAATGACAAGTAATAAATTTGTTGGAAAAGGCAGCTTGTAAGCAGGACCAGAATGAAATTTGAGTCAAGTTAGATGAAAATGTTGGGGCAGAAAACACTTCAGCGACACTGAAATGGCTTTTGATGTTTGAAAGCAGAAAACATTTCCATGTTTGTTTCAAAATCATGTATTTCAGCTCAAAAGGGCCAGCACTTAAAGGGGAAGATTATACAACTTAGAAATGTTTTATTTTCTTTTTACTCAAATAAGTATCTCTGGTCAACTCAAATGATTTTCATAGCAAAAGGAACATTTCTGCTGGTTTGACCCGCATGATTATTTCTTTTTGTCTTGAGTAGTGACTGCAAAAACTCTGTTTTCCTTGTGTCTCCCGCCAGAACTGAACGTTGGAGACTGGAATATTCCACCTCCGTGTGTGCGGGGTGCAGCTGCCTAAAATAAATCCCCAAGCTTTTAAGCATCTCAGGCTCTGCCTCATAGTAGATGCTTTATTCTTACCCTAGAGTGAGAATCCCATGTTGATGGTATCTTTAAGGAAGCAAATGATCCCAAAGCCTCAGGCCAGAAACTTGGCAACAGAGTAGAAAACGAGGCATTGCTGTATGAACAAGTCACTGTCTGCAAAGACTCTTTAGCATATACGCACAGATAAGGGTGGTTATGAATGTTCCAGAGCATTAAAAGAAGTCAATGGATCCACCATGCACCTGCGAGTAGGTAAATGAAGCGTGGCATGTGATACATAAAATTATATGTCCTGCCTGAGAGTGCCCACACCGCCTTCCTGAGCCCCTCAGCTCCAATTTGGCACGGGGGTAGTTGAATCTAACACGGTTCTGACTGTAACCTTCACTACCAGAACTGTGCAGGTACATACACTTGATAAGAGTGTGACAAGGGAAAATTGAATGTAGTCTGCCAGACAGCCAATAAATTTGCTTTATATCTTTATCTTTGCCTTGCTCGGCAATTATTTCAGCAGGTGCTGAACTACTTTCAGCCCGCTGAAAGCGAGGGGACTCAAATGACCTACTGTAAATTCTTGCTATCTCCTGTACTTATGAGAAGACATAATCATCTGAGAAACTTGTATATTCACTGTGGATTAAGATGATTTTTTAAATAATGCCTTTTCTTTTTTTTTTTTTCTGAAAACCTAGATTGGTCATAACTAGTGTTAGGTTGCTCGGTACTAAAAAACTTGAAATGCGTTCATATTGTCACCAAATAGATAACAATCTATTTTTAAAATACTGGGGTGGAGTTGCCGCTCAGGTCCTTCCACATTATTCGCTGTAATTCAGTGTAGACAGTTAATGACGGCATATCGCTATTAGGTTATAGCCCTCCTAGGTTATAGTTTTTAGAACTGTAAAGCAGGAGTTGCAGGGTTTCACAGGATGATTACAGCGAGATTTATTGTTATTTCTTACACTTAAATCTGCTAGGTAAGTTAAAACAGCCAAGTAGGAGATCTGGAATAGCAATGATGTGCAGTTAAACACTGAAATATCCCTACCTCTTCTATAGAGTAGGGCTGTTAAACTATTGCTTATTGTACATTAGTATTCTGCATTTGTTACCTGCAGAGCTACTACAGGCAGTAGTTTGAGCAGGCTTTTACTATTTCTGACTTCGTGCTACAGCATTCTCGCTTGTCTGCACAGTTGACCCGATCCTGTATGTCATCAGGGAGGAGATGTTTAACTTGTGACACTACTAATCCTTTCCTGAAGGCTTTTCGTTCTTCCTGCACGTTGTCCTTTCGTTGCTTTTGTGAGCTGGAACATGCTTGCTCAGCCCAGTGATGAATTCATGTAATTACCGATGTATGTACCGAGGTCCTGTTGACTTTAACGTTAAAGATCAGCGATTGCTTAAGTATTGCATTGAATCAGGACCCCCAGGCGTTTTCACATGCACAGGCTAACTTGGGAATCGGTGCACCTTTACCGTAGTTGTGCCCCGATGGGAATGGAGGGCAGGCAGGGGACACTCCCTGTCCCCTGGCCCAGCCGGCACCGGGCTGGAAACAGGGATAGCCGGGAGCAGGGCGGCCCAGCGGGGTGCTCCTCTGCCCCAAGTCATCCTGCAGCCCACAGCTCACCTGCAGGCCTTTGCATTTGCCCAGGTGGGATACGCGGAAACAAGTCGCGGTGTCAGGCTGAGTTCAGTTTTTGGTTAGTCCGTTCCTAGGAGGTTAGTCTGCGTGCAGGGGTGACAGAGGCAGGGCTGTGTGTCCGTGTGAGGAACCTCCATCCCCGCACAGCTGTGTGTGTGGCTGTACCTCTGCAGGAGCCCCGTGTGCAGCAGCTCGCGGGGCAGCGTCCTGCCTCTCGTAGCCAAGCTGTAGGGGCGATTTTCTGTGTGTCCCTTGTACATGTGCTTGTCTCCATGTTTTTATTTGCTGATATAAATGCAGGTAATGACTGCATTGTGGTAGTGCTGTGTTTTACAGGGAAGGTTTCAGTACTGTCAAGGCCAAAGAGTCTAGGTTGACCTTGGTGTATATGGAGGCATCGAGCCTTCAGAGAATGTGATTGCCAGTCATTCCAGCTGAGGACGGTCCCGGGAATCACATTTAAGTTACAAAAACCTTGGATATCCAATAGATATGTTGTTACAACCCAGTAGCTACATTATATCTTCCCTGTAGCAGCTCCTTTGTGTTCCTTTCTCAGACGGTTTGCCCTCAGAGTAGCGTTTGGCCTTTGGAAGAGGGGCCGTGCTGCTGTTAGAGCAGTTCCAGCCTGGGCTTCTGCCGGAGCTCTGTGGCATTGCTTTCCCAGGTTGATGATGGAGGGGTGGACCTTTGCTTTCTCCATCCCTTCAGAAGCCATCCCTGCTGCTTCCTCGGTGCTTTGATATTCTGCCAGCTGAGGGAGGGAAGAGCCATTTATAAATATTTCTGGTAATACAGTAAGTACTCTCACATGTTTTGCTCACTCATTTTCCGTATCCAGAAATCTATCTGACTAGAATCAGTTCACTCTCTTTTATTAGCAGAAATAGATCCACAACAATTAAAATTGATTTAAAAAAAAAAAAAAAAAGAAAAAGAAAAAAGGAAGAGAAGCAGCAGCAGCAGCAAGCACAACATTGTATTGACTGACTGTGTGTATATTCACACTGGCTTCCAATCTATGGATAATTACCCCTCAGAGATCGTGTGCTGTGTACAGTATGGTGATGGAATTATGCACTTTAAAGAGCTTTAGTGAGCCCCTTAGGATGCCGATTCCTTTCCCCTTTTCTTTCCTTTTTTTTTTTTCCTTTCTTTTCACTGCAGTGAGTAATGATTTTTAAATGCACTTGACCCATCCTCAAAACCAAAGTAAGGCATGTCAGTGATGTTTCGTATCTCTGGGTCTCACTTTTCTTGAACTGATGCAATAGAAGCGTACCCATGAGATGGTCAGAGGTTCTCTTGGGATTGCTGACCTTCATTAGTGAGGGGAAAGGCGAGTAGAACTTGGATGTTACTCATTCTGTTTGGCAGCAGGTACCCCAGCTGGAATTCCTGCAAGGAAAGGAGGCTTAGAAGAGATCATGAGTACAAATCCATAGGAAAGCAGGCCTTGTTGTTTTGTCTGGTCATGGATCACCTGACCTGAGAACCAGTGGTGGTGGTTTCTCTGACCTCTTTGTTGGAGTCAGTTCAACTGTTTTGATTTGCAGTTTCACGCCAAAAAAAAAAAAAAAAAATTGCCTATAAATTTCAGCCTAACTTGTTTTTGGCAAAGTGAAAAGCAAGTGAAAAACAGGGCCTTATCGTAGGAAGTGTCAAGCCATCTTAATTTTAGGCAGAAATACCAGCTCCTCCTAGAGGAAAAGAGCCAGTCTGTAAATAGCTCCAACAGATCCTTTACCCAAGCAGACAAAAGGGTGACGTGCAGGAGTTGTTGCTAATGACAAACTTCATCTTTCCAATGGGAATGTGTCACACACCTGGGTTCTGGTTTGTCAAAGGTGTGACTTGACATGCAGGCAGGGGTGTTTCTTGATACTCAATGAGCAGCTCTCCAGAGCCATTGGAGCTCTTGGGAAAACATCTCCAAAGGCACTGTCACAGGAGCTGAGAAAGGAGGTACCTACAGAAACACGATGGTCAGGACTGATGCTGTGGGGCTGCTGTGCTCCTCTTGTTCTGGGACTGCAGCCGTGTTTATGGGTTTTTATCTGTTGTTGACATCTTTAATGAATGTTTAGTAACAGCAAGAGGTGCTGCATCCTGTTCCAGCAGGCTCTTGTGTCCTGTGAGGGCTCCCTGAGACAACTTGTTGACCAAAAAGAGGCTTTTTAACTTGGACAGACTATAGCAGCTCTGAGGTGCCCACAGCTGCCCTGTTCCTGCTCGAGGACGAATAAAGGTGGGCCTGGGAATGCTCCCAGAAGTAGGTTTGTGTGTAGGAGCCAGGCCTCTCCTCCCATCCCCTCAGGGCCCTGCGTGCCAGGGGGTGCAGTGTCCCCCCTCCCCTGTAACCTGGGCTGCAGAGGACTGAAGTAGTTCTGCCCTCCATCACTGCCTGTGTGCGCGGCTCTGGGTGGTGGCTGGACACTTGGTTTCCACAGAGTAGCTGAGTTTATGGGGCATGTTTGGGAAAAGGCTGCCGGTATCTCCTGAGGAAGTACCAGATGCTCCAGTGTATATATCTGTTATGTCTCTAACTTCCTGACTCCTCTGGAATAACGCTCAAAGCCACGTGCAACATCCTTCAGCTTGTTGGGGACTGATGTGAGCTCCTCAGCAGCCTGAGCTGCTTCAGCTCGGGGGTCGGTCCTGCAGTCCCCAGCCTGTGTGGGTGTAGCAGTGGCTGGGGGGATCTGCTCAGGGCTGGTGGGTACTCTGGTGAAAATGTGGTGGGTGCTTTTTGTGTTTCAGTGGCTGATAGAAAAAAATGTGTGTGTGTTTGTGTCCCTGTTGTTATTGTTTTAATCTAACTGGAGGAGACATTCCTTACTCATTAGAGATGTAAATTTTTAAGTACCTAATTATGTGTTTTACTTGCCAACTCCCTCCAGTCCCTTTCGTCCATGATCCTACCACCTTCTTCCCTTCTCATTCCCTTAAATATGTGTAGATGATGAATAGCAAAGCTTCTCATAGAATTCTTCAGGAATATTTAGTTTAGAGTGTTGCTTTTGTTTGCTTTTCTGGTGACTTGGAGATGGCATGGTGAGAAAAGAAACATGTGAGCTAAACCTGTTGGTTTGAACATTGTGTCAGAAAATATCCATAAATTGCAAGTTACTACACAGATGTATAGATTTAATGAGACTGTGTAATGCCATTTATTTATGCTAAAGAATCTGACACATACGGTACTGAAAAAAGTTAATACTCTAAGAGTTATTTTATATTTTTCCATTGCCATCTGTCACTGCCTACATAATAATGATACAGGTGAAAGCCTAGCACTGCTTAAAAAAAAAATTAGAATGAATAGTCATTTAAATGTCTTGCTGCTTTAATAGCTGGTGTGTTTTAAGTTGTGGGAAGGAGGCAACAGAGATACCCTCCCCCCATTTTTAGTATATTAAAATTTGGGCTTAAACAGATTTAGATTCTTGAAGTGACTTCTGTAAATGGAAAGTTATTATAAACTGTTCTGTCCTTTGCAATTGGAAAAGTTAAGGGAGTAAACCAGATTCTGCCTGCTTATAGTGTGCTGTCTGGCTCTTGGAGTAGCCCTTTCATGTGCATGTTGAGATGTGGGTGAATTTGTGTGTTCTTAGTCCTGCCTTAATGGGCTGAGTTCAGAACTGCTGGGTCCCTGAACTGTGAGTGGATCACTCCAGATCCCCAAATCCTCATCCCCCTTGGCCATCTGAAATCAATTAAAAAACCCCCAATAATTAGGGAAAATTACTTTTTTAGCTATCTCCACTGAAAATACATGTCTCAAAGCAGTACCATGCTGACAGAAGTCAGCAGTTAAGAGACACAGGCTTTTAAGAGTTTTCCTTCAACCTTACACGGTCACAGTGTGGTTAGGCAGCGCTGCCTTCCCTTTCATGTGTCTGAATCACGCAGGAGTCCAACACAGCAAGGACTGTGAAGGGCACGGGGAGAAGTCCCCGTGCTCAGACACTTGCAGTGAGCCAGGGCTGCAAATGGTCCCATACCTGGGGATCTGCGCGTTGCTTTGTATCAGCCACCTGCCTCTGAGGGTGCAGGCAAGGCTTTGGCTCAAACAAGCAAATGAAACAGGTTTTGTTGTTAATCTCTTTTTTACAATGTAGTGACAAAGACAGAAAATATTTTTGTGGCAGGTGCTTATCCTATAATTTTCCATGGGTTGATGAGTCGGGGAGGTGCCTGTTTTAGAGGAGGACGTGGCGAGGTCAGGTTGCATTAAGATGATTTAGAGTTTATATAATGAGAAATAAATAAAACTTTTCCTGAAAGCTGTGAATGATGATGTGTAGCTCGGTAATGAAAGCCTTTCACTGATTTGAAATAATGTCTTTAGTGGTAAAAATGCCAGAAAATGAAGCAAAGTACCTGGTCCAGACCCAGAGAAGTGATTCCATTGGTTTCAAAGAACTTTTTCAGGTGTGTTTCCAAATATAAATGGAGATCCCTAATGTAAGTTCCTTAGAAATGAAATAATCATTCCTGTTAAAATCACTACTCTTCGCGTATGCTGGAAAGCATTTTAGGAAGTCCTGCACTTTTTAAGAAGCAGAGATGACAGTGAGTGAGCAATGAGGTTTTGGTCTCTTCAAATGGATGTAATAAATCACTTTATTTTTGTTTTTAAGGGAAGATCCATATATAGCTCTAGTTTGTCAGCACTTTCCTGTACAAACTTCTGGTTTTGGTACCATATAGAGCTCTCAGCACCCTCTTTTCAAATCCACTTAGGGGTGAATGTTATGTTGTTGCTCAGTGAGCGTTTCTTCTGCTCTCTTACCAGAATCCGGACTGGTCTTAAAAAATAAAAGGTGTTCATGGTTTGATGTTTTGAGAGACGGAGTGTTTCACTACAGGACTGAGCCTGCTTTTATTTTTCCTCCTCCCTGCGCTTTTCAGCGTGCATCAGAAATAGCTCTCCTGAAGTAAAACAGAGCTGTGGTAGGAGAGCAGACTGACAGGATTTAATGTACACACTGCAGATAATAAGAGACTTGCTTTAGGTCGGCAAGGGAAAGGGCTGTGTGAGAGACTCGCCCCCCACCCCAGCACCAAACCTGCCTCCTGCGCTGCACAATAACCGTGAAATGAGAATTTACAAAGAAAAGCGGCCCTGGAGAACACCTGCTGAGCACCCCCTGCCCCTCTGAAACAAGCCTAAAGTCATTAAAACAAAGGCAGAAAGTCCTAGTGGCTGCAGGAGGGACCAGGGGAGCACAGGAGCTGGTCAGGTGTTGCGTAAAGGCACAGAGTTGGCTAGGTGACATTTGTCCAGAAAAGTTGTTTCGTGCAACAGAAAGAGAGGAAAAAGCAAAACCCTACTCCCTCTCACCCCATCAAAACAGCCGAAAAAAGATAGCAGAACAAATAAGGATATACCCAACAGTTGCTTCTAATTTGACCTTAGGGAAAAATCTCTGAGTCCAAGCCTAATAACTGGCTTAGCTTGAGCATCCGTGGAGGGGGGCAGCATCTAGGAGCAGAGTACCACTGTATTCATTCATCTTTCATAGGGATCAGGTTCTGGCACTGCAAATGGATAGGGAGGATGGGAAAGGGAAGCTCCTGCTTGCATCTGTAGGGCATTGGATAAAACCTTGTATTAAGTTAAGCACAATATTTGTTGCACCATAATTGCTTTGTAAGTACAGGCAAAAAGGGAGGGGGAGGCTGGGTCATCAGGAGTACTTTTCCTACCCTGGGATACGAATACATGACTCTCACTTGTGTAAGTACAAGTTGCGTAGATGCATTTGTGGGTGAAATTTGGCCTGAGGTCTTTCTGGAGAGGAATCTTGTGACACTGAGCAATCACATGTATTCAGTTGGGAGTTCGTCCTCTTTGCCAGGTGGAGCTGTGCAGCGTGGGTGACCTGTGGTGAGCAAACGGTCATGCCTAAAGGCTGGGCATCTGGGGCAAATTCTGGGCTGGATACTGCCATCCTCACACCAGGCTGCTCCTTACAAGGTGTCCCAGCCTCTGGACTTCAGCAGGGCTCTCACTGAATGTCGCTCAAAAATCACTGAAACCACAGAATTTGCTCCTGTGATAGAAAAGAGATCTCGGGTCTCAAGCTGCTCTCGCTGGGATGCTGTTGCTTAAATCAGAGCCCTTCCAGCTGTAGCTGTGGTCTTTTCAACTTCGTATTTGTATAAGCTTGTATGGCCATTTGAGCGTAAAAGTTGTTGCACAGGTTTCTCTGCTGCAGTCTTCATTCCTTGTGCCTGGCCCTGGTCAGCTGGGCTGGGAGAAGCCGGCTGGTATTTTAGAACCGTTGCCACTGAACGCATGCAGTCACATCCAGGGTGCTGCTCCACATCAGCCAAAGCTGGTTGTTGTGATGGCACAGTATCCCTGCTCAGGGGCCTGATCCAGCTGAAAATAGTGGATTTTCCCCACGAGGATCAGTTTTTAGTCAGATTGGTGTAGCATCCAGTTTCATGAGCCCTGGTGCCGGTATAAAAGATGGAAGGGGTGGGGATCGAGGGAGGATGGCAACCACAGTTTGTGTCAGCTAAAACCTGACTGAAGCTTGGCTTAGCTATGCAACCACATCCCAATTTAAACTAAACTTGGGTGTAACAGACCCGTTAGTCTACACTTACTGCACACACCACCTCCAGAAGATATGAAATAAGTCTTCTGTTGCATTTAGTGAGAGTTTAAATTGACTTCGGAGGTAACAGGCTTAAACTGAGATTCTTCAATGTGAAAACTAAAAATTTCTAAGGATCCCTAAATAAGCTGATCAGTTCTCACTGAATTTCTGGCGCATTAACCACCTCCATGTGGGCTTGAAGAATCCCATTTGTGGCATGCAGAAAAGGACTCGGCACAAAGCTTCTGAATCATTCCCTTCTCCTTTTTATTAGTTGTGAAGTATTTGGTTTGATTTAACTGTTATGAATGGACAAAACCCTGCAGAGGTCGCCGTGGCAAGGTGGTGTCAACCATCTAAGATTTGCACTGGCTCAGTGGCCAAAAGCTAAACCTTTGGCAGCTTGCAATAAACAAATTTGACACCCAGCGTTGGGGGTGTCCGTGAGTAATGGAAGAGGCCCTGCTTAGGCTTTTGGCACCTGACTTGAGAAAGGAGTTGGGTAATTCCCCTCTCTTTGCAGGTGGTGTTCACCCTCATTTGTTCCATCCAGATAACAGCTTCATTTCTGTCTGAGCCTCCAGAAAGCCTCAATCTACCGTGAAAGCAAAACCGGCTCCCTTGAAATCCACCTTTCTAACCCTCAAGTGGAACATCTCCCGTTTCAGTGTTGGTACGGCAGCGTTGCCCACAGATGTCATTGAAGAGACATCTTCCTTTCTCCCGAGGATCACTGTTACCAACCCCAAAGCAGAAGATGTGGTGTTGTTGCCCTGAGCAGGCCTGACTCTCCCTTTCCCTCAGCACCACCGCTGTGCAGCCCGGCAGCGGTACCTGCTTTACACCGGTGCAGCATGAGGACAAGGGGAGACCTGCTCCTTTCTCGGCAACTAAACAGAATTTGCTAAACCTGATTCGCTTTTTAGCGTCAACTTGTTCACTAACTACTTTGTGGCTATGAGGTGAACACAGAGCTGATTCTGTGCCCGGCTCTGCCCTCCCTTGCCTGGCATTTTCACCCCTTATGTGTGTGCCTTTCTGAAAAGGGAAGGTTTGTTGGTGCTCTCTGGTTTACACATTTAATAGCTCAAAGTTAAGGTGAAATGAACCTGAAAAGCCTTGTTAAAATAAGACCCAAATTCTACCAGCCACAGAAAACTCAAAAATCTATCCCAGGAGGAAAGTATGTTTGAACACGCGTTAAAGTCTCACTACACTTCTGGAGTGATGTAAACACCCTCTTTAAGGACCCTTTTTGCTACCAGAGTGCTCTTAGACTGAACAAGAGCCAGGGCTCATTGTTTCCAGCTTTTGGCATTCCTTACCTTGAACTTTCAAAATCCATCAAGGCAGGAGGGTTCTCCCCCCTCTGCCTAAATTTTTATTTTACAAAACACTCATCAGCTCTGAAAATTAACCGTGTTACACTCAACACTGCTGAGTGCTTTCAATAGTACAGAAACAGGGAGTTGAATAGTATAGGAACCCTCCACCTCTGAGGTTTGCCCTGTGTAAGAACTGGGTACCTGGGTTTAAAACCTATGAGAAGCTGGGTCATTTTTTATTTGTCACTAGCTGCCAATTAGCAATGCCATTAATGCACTGCCTAGGAGAAGTGCATAATTAAAATAGACAGTGTCACTGACCACTGACAAGACAATATGCAGAAGGCTGTGCTGTAGCTGCCTGTCACTGTGCTGCTGTAGTTAGAGCTCAGTCTCATTTTCTAGGAGGAAGTAAGAATTTCTTAGTTTCTTTGCATCCTGGTGTAAAAACAGACACATCATCCAGGCTTTGACCATTGCATTGCTTTGTGCCCTGGGCAGGGAGCCTGCAGCAGCCCCTGGGGTGGCTTGTGCACCACCTGCCAGCCGTATCAGAGAAGTTTGGTTAGAGAACACGTTGTGTCCGCAGTCACTGCAAATGTCCTTCGCTGGGTTCGCCCACAGAGCCATCCAAGGCTCCCTGGGGGCGGCAGATTTGAATTTTGCCTCCTCAAGGATGAGCATCTGAAGCTGGGCCAAAGCTTTGTTTCCTGCTGGTGAGAAAAGAGGGAATGGGGGAAGAGGCGTGGGAGGGCTTGAGGGGTCAGGCTTGATGTGCTGCTCCGGGGGCAGCAGGAAGGGGCTGGTGGTGCAGGGCTGCTGCCAGGAAGGGCTAACCTCTAGCTGGAGACCACAAACCCTTGGTGGTAGTGGCCAGCGTGGCTTTCCAAGGCCACAGATAAAATAAGCAATGACCTAGGACAGCAGACAGTGGAGGAGACAGAGGGGCACAGTCCTGCTGCCTGTTCCCTGGCGTGTTGGACAGAAGGAATTTTGTGGGAATTGCACTCTTGTTTGCTTGCTTAGGAAAGAGATGACCAGTGTTTTAATTTACACCCCACCTGGGGATCAAATCTCTCAGTAAGACCAAAGGGTTCTTTCCCCCCAGATCTCACTTTTGAGGGAAGGAAATTTCCATGATAGAGGATGAAATACTAGGAATACTTTTCTTAGGTGGATCTTCCAGCTTCTGGTTTGTAGCCACACTAATTTGTGGGTGAAGGAAATATTTTGGTACTGAAAACTTGCCAAAGAGCTGTTTAACAGGGAATTGCAGTTTAATTAGCACTTATGAGACATTAAGAATAATTGTATTCAATTTGGCCACTCAGGATAAGGTGTGATTCAGGATCAGCTGGTTGGTACTCTGAAAAAAAAAAGAAAAAGGAAAAAGAAAGAAATACTGCGCTGTAGACTGGTGAATATGTGCCATTAACTTTGTATCCATAGGTAGAAGCTTTTGTGGTGGCTTTTCTTTTGTTTTTTCCTACATGGTGCTGTGCTGGACTGGAAAAAGTGGAATAAACTTGTATTAACTGGAGGGAAGTGGTTTGACTTCAAGTTCATAATTTTGTAGTGAGCTGGATTACAGTTTATCCGTGCTATCTCTTTCACTGTGATTTTTTTTTTATATATATTTTTTAGGAAATGTGCCAAAAACTTTAAAAAAAATCCATTCACTTATTTATGCTTTGCACAGGAATGAGAAAGTCTGCCACTTTCAGTAGGCATGTGAACTAGAAAGGCAAGGGAACACAGGGTGAAATTTTATGTGGAGGCTTGGGTATAATGAAGGATAGCCATCAACATCCCTTGAATATTTTCTTTTTTCTTCACGGCAGAGTTCATTGTGCTCCCTGAGTGCTGTAGGTGAAAACAAAGGCAGTGCCACTGCTAAATGAGTGCAGTTTCAAAGGCTGGCAGAGAAAAGAGAAAACAAACTATATGCAATTTAAATGCCTGTTTGTATGCAAGCTACCGCACAGGCTAATACACACACCAGGATGATGTAAGGCAGTGGAGATGACCTGATTAGCAAAGCCCTTGCGACGAGCTGAGGAGATCCCTGCTGCACCAGTGCTCCCTCCTTGGAGACCTGAGACTGCTCCCAGCTGAAGGAAACCTTTCCCCAGCTGCCGGAGCGTTTCTGAAAATGGCAGTGGCAGTGCTCCGTGTGTGCCCGGGGGTGAGGGAAGCGGGAAGAGCAAACAGCCAGCCCAGCTCCGTAGAATAGCTGGGCTGTTGTGAAGGATGCAGCGTGAACTGCTTGGGCTTTGTGGGCTCCCTTTGCAGGAGTTGCGGAGCGCTGCGCGTTTGGGAGGCTGAGCTTCGGCAAACAGCTCACACCCGTTTGGTTGTGCTGTTCATCCTGTTGCTTGAAAGCCGTCACTCAGTGCTAGGGCAAGATAAAGCAAGTGATCCTCCCGTTTGAAGGCTCTTGCAGCCTGGTTCTCGGGTGTGCTGAGCAGGCAGAGGTCCGCAGCTGTGAACGGGGAGTCGTGGTGCTCAGCGCTAACTGCAGTCAAGTGTTAATTATTCCGAGTCAGAGAAACAGAGTCTGAAATCTGTATATGTGAGAAGACACATAAGATCCAAGACTTTCTCTCTCTCCCGTGAGTACATACAAATACACACAATTGGTATGTGGGTTTTGGTTATTTTGTGCATTCCTGTGCCAGGAGAGCGTGCAAGCTTGTGGCAGTGACCCAGGGTTTTGGGTCAGGAGCACAGGGCACTCTTTCTGGCTCTGCCGTAGCTACTTGTGTGGCCGAGTGTATTAAGTCCTGCTCCTGAAGCCAGCAAACCATTTATTCGGGCTTCATTCTCAGACTTGCTGAATACCCCAAAAGGCTGCTATTATTGGAGGGAACTGCCATTCCGTAGCTCTCAAAGTGGGCTTTCCATAAATCACCAGCATGTGCTTTCCATGGGGAGGTGGGTCTGGGACCTCAGCTTTCTCCCTGCCAGCCCATAGAGCTGCCAGAGCTCCTTCCCTTCTGCTCTTCCTCCCTTCTGCTCAGCCCTTCAACCAAAGGGTGGATCCTCTTGGTCAGGAGGCTGTTGGCTGTGCCAGCCACCCTACCTTGGGCTCGGCACCAGCATGGGATGGCTTCCCATCGATTCTCCTGCTGCTGTGGTGGGACAGGTCCCCTTCTGCTCCTCATGGAAACAGGCTCCTTCCTGACCTCTTTCTCCCCCTGGGGCCAGGTCACGGTTGTGCTCTTAGTCTGGGCTACTTTCTCCTTTTTTTAAAACAGTAAATGCATCTTTGTGGTGACAAAAATATTAATTACCTCTTAGAAACTATGTACTCAAATATTTCATTGTTGCAGACTGTTTGGATGGCAGTGCTTGTGCCGACACAAGTCTGCTGTGATCTGATCCAGCAGCGTCCTTGCTCTGGATGGGCTTTGCTGTAATAGTACTTTCATTCCTTAGCCCCATTAGTGCCTTGATAAATAGGGGAAGATGTTTCAACAATGTGATGATTAAAAAGCAGCATCTTACAGTTGCTTGGTCTCTGGTGCCTTTGTCCTGTTCATTATGTTTTGCCTGGGAGTAACAGCAGCGCTTTAGAGTTGCTACATCAACGTCACTGTCTGAACCTTGTGTTTTCTGGGAAGGGGAAGAGAGAGGATGAAGGAGGAAGTCTTAAGTAGTAGGTGTTTTTTTTTCTGAGATTTCCAGGATTGCTGTTTGAAAGTGTGATGCCTCACAGTGATTAGACACATTTACTCGTAACTGTGACATTGAGTTCCTGGACAGGGACCCCCTGGCAGCTACTCTGGAGCACACCTGGACAGGGTTCGGAGACCCCAGGCAGGCCCAGGGCACTCATTTGTGCTCCAGGTCCACTGCTGTCACTGGCACTTGTGCTAATGGCCTTAGTACAGAGGTCAAAGACTGCTTAGATATGAAGGCTGAATCACCTCCTTGTTAAACCCCTCAGCAGGATCAAGGCTTAGGGAAGCAGACACGTGGGCTTGCCTTCTGGCTGACACTGTGGATGGAGGCTGTGACTCTGAGATGGGCCTTTTGACAGGTTCAACCAAACACTGAGGCATCAAAATGGGGGTGTCTGGTGATTAAAACACCCCTGCACTGACACCCCTCTGTGTAAAAGGCTGGTACGTTCATTTCCTTTAAAGACTTGATCCCACAAGCTCTGGATGGCTAGAGGAGGTTTATCCTGTCACCTGAGGATCACAGAAATCAGCAGTGAGCCCGTCAGTCTCACCAGGCCGATGTGAAAGATCTTCGGCTGCGCGCATTTCACTTGCAAATATAAATAATCCAGCAGTGTAGGTCTCGCTGCAGCCCTGTTTGCCTTGGCAGTGTCCCATAGACGTGAATCAGAAGGTGGGAGCAAAAAGCACTGGAGGCTCATCCAGAAATTGGTCTCCCCTCCATCAGGGAACCTGTCCGTGCAAGCAGGGTGATTTGGAGATTAGTGGCACGGCCCACAGGCCCGGCTTCACTGGGCCCCTGCGTTTTGAACAATCCCGCCTTGTTTCCCGCACGTCGTGCCTTTGGGAACCCTGCCTCCTGGGGCACAGGGCAGGAGAGACCCGGAGGGAGCAGCTGTGGCCATGTCCTTCGCTCCTCCGTGGCTTTGCTTCCTCGACGGGAAGGGAACTCCTGCGCTTCAAGCTGAGAAGCGGGAGGTCAGTTCTTAAGCCTGCTGCATCTCTGCAGCTGTTGGTAGTTCTCTGGATTGCCTGAGTTTCTAAGCTGTAAAATAGGGATAGAAATCAGGAACTTTTTAACAAAAGTAAGGGCTTGAATAAATAAGCAGCTGTAACTCGTGATGCCGTCACCACCACAAGGTTCTCATGTTGGTTTGAGCTTCAAGGCTTTCATTCAATATTGATAACAGTAAAAAAGTTTGTTATGATATTAGTGATTGGAGACTTAGAAACTGTTTTTAATTTTCACATGTTTTTAATTTTTTAAAATTTGTTTTATTTCAGCAAATTCAGTAAAGCTAGAAATGCAAAGTGATGATGAATATGACAGGAAGCCCCTGATTCACGAAGATGAGATCAGAGCTCACGATGAAGGAAGCAGCCTGGAAGAGCCCTTCATTGAGAATAATGAGATGGTGGATAACAGAAAGATCCAGGAACTAGCAAGCGAGGGAGGAATCCGGCTTCCGAATGGTAAACTGAAATGTGACGTCTGTGGCATGGTTTGCATTGGGCCCAATGTGCTAATGGTACATAAAAGGAGCCACACTGGTAAGCAGCTGAAAGAAAACCTGGTGACTGCCTGTGGCGTCTGATGTTGATGTTACCTGACAACTCTTCTCTCTTCCCTTTTCATTCTTGGGGTTCCAGGAGGCTGGGGAGGGGAAAAACGGGCTTCACTGGTTTCGTTCTCTTCCTGCTCCCCAAATTCTGGTGATGCTCAGTTTCTGGCAAGCATGGTGCTTCCTTGAGTTTGATTTCCAGCCTTTTATTCTTAAAAGCAGCACTAAAGTCTGGAAATTGCTTTTCTTACTGTTCTTGACCAGGGGCAAGATGGTGAGAGTCATTCTCTGGCATGGAAGGGGTGTGTATGTGTGCGTGTGTGTGTGTGCACGTGCAAGACTTTTGAGGCTTTAAGGTGAGTCTTAGACGGCCTTCCCTTGGAGGTGCACACGGGTGGGCAAGGCCGGCAGCGTCCTGGGGATCTCACACCTCCTTTGCAAGTGGCTGGGCCTGGGATTAGCAAACCCCACGGGGGGCACTCATTACTCAGCCCTCCTGTTGCCAGGGTGGGCTTGCTGCTCACTGCATGGCAGTTCCATCAGGGAAACCTCACCCCAGCCCCTCTTGGGCTCCCCCACACTATCCAGGTACCATTCTGGGGCAGCTTTCAAAGCTTGCTCTCTCCCAGCATTTGTGGTTTTACTACCATTAGTATTACTGCTGTTTGGAGACCACAACAGCTGACCAGGCTCCTGGATTTGAGTTCAAGAGGCGGACAGAACCTTTGCAATGTGTGCTGATTGAGTGGTCTTTGGGGCTTGAAAGGTGAAGCCTTGAGCTTCAGGGAATTTGGGGGGAATTATGGCTAATATGATAAAATGGAGTGCCCAAGAGGCTGGTAGTCACTCCCCTCTGCTGAGGAGTGACCTCAGGTGGGAGTGACAGTCACCTCCAACAGAAGCACAGGTGGTGCCAGAAGATGATGCTCTCTGGTAGTGCAGAGATCTATCTGGCAGGGCCTTGGATACAAAAAAGCGCTTAAGCTTGTGCTTAACTTGTATGAGATTTAAGCACATGTAAGTCACCTGAAGTGCTTCAATATAAGCTTAACTTAAGATACACACTTAAATCTTATTAAGTTTAAGCACAGGTTTTTGTGGTGGAGCCTCAGTGGGTGTTTGTTCTTCATATTCTTTGGACCAAGTGAAAGATGCTTTGCTTTTTATCTTTGTCTGCTATTATTTAATGGGGTCAGAGACTCACACTGACTGAGATATCTGCAAAGATATAAAAAGAAAAGTGGGGGGTTAAGGTAGAGAAAGAAAGACTTTGAGTCATTCCTTTGTAAACCTGGTAGATTGCAGTCAAGGGTGCTCTTGATGGGCAAGAAATCAATAGAATTTCTGTACAGATAATTAATAAATATATATTACACAGTTAATGCCCTGTATATAAGCTGTATTGATAATAACTTAATATAAGTGCATAATGCAAAGCATGGCAGTAACATTTATGATGCAGTCCTGATTTTAGACAGGAGTTATGAGAGGGGAGGAGCATTAGCTGGAGAACCAGAACCTTGAGTAACAATTTGTCGTGCTATTGCTAGGAAATGGAAAGAGAGAATGTAACAGACTGAGTCCCCAGCTTTCACCCACCCGAAAAGTTTTCACCGGCGCTCGCGCATATCCGAGCATATGTATTGTAGGTGCATCAGGGTCCTCATATTTGAACTCCAGCAGCTAAACTAGCCCTGCCAAATTTAGATTTAGGTACCTAATTAAATGGTCTGCATTTGTTGAGATAACTGAATAGCTAGTGACGAGCTGCCTTTTTCATGTTAAAGAAGACATGTAAATTCGAAGTGAATGGAACGAAATCTCGTCTGCGTGCGGGCAAGATGCAGGCGAGATGGCCGTATGCGGGTGTATGGGCAGGAATTGCATAACTGGTAGCTTTTTCCTTGGGGCTACTGCTGGTTCCTTGTAGAGCTCTGACTCTTTTCCCATCAGAGCAGAGGAGCTGGGATGTACTGTTCTATACAGATGATTTCAAGCATATAGAAATGGCATTTCTTTTAATGTGCAGCTCAGTGCTCTGCTCTCAGTAAACCACTTGGCGAGTTTCGTGGGGGATTTTTTTTTTCCCTCCACTTTGTTTGTTTTTTAATATGTGCTGCTGCTTCACTGTCCACAACAGAAGGAGAAGTTTTCTTGGATTTCCACATCCTTGATTTTAGGGAGTATTTTTAACATATATCTTTCAAAGTGCAGTATTTTAAAATATATTGCCACTTCCTCGGCAGCTGGGCTGGCCTAGGCTCTGGAATGAGCCCTGACCTGTGGGAAGGCTGGTTTTGCAGCCCAAGGGAGAATGGTGGAGGGAAGGGAGTTTGTCCCCAATGAGTGGAAACGGATGACATTCTTCATCAGCTAATGCAACTGGCATGTACATCCTTACCTCTCAAAGCCAATTTAAGTATGTTTTGGGAGCCAAATCCTGCCTTACTCTCCTCTTTATTTGCACGCAATCAAAGCATGGTCTGGCCAGTTGTTTGTGTTGGCAAAAACTCAAGTCCTTTTCCCTTCCCCGAAAACCTGTCAGCATTCTATGTAAATCACCCAAAATCCTGTGGTCCGTTGCAGAGGCTGTAATTTGCGTGTGTGCTGGGATGAGTGTGGCTTTCCTTGCACCAGGGATCCAGGCTTGGCAAGAAGCTGTGCCTTATGGCTCTGGCTGCACTGTGCACATAAAGGGGCACACTCTTCTCTAGCCAATACTCATCTGCAGTTGTCTTCCTGCCACTTTATGGTAGTTCAGTCAAACAGACAGAGGGGTGGGGAAAATAATCTGTGTCATGGATGAGGCCAGAGTAGAAGAGCTCACTGTCCTGTCTCTGATTGTCATGTGCAGCTGCCCCTTCCTGTGATATAGACCAATCTGGGGATTTCCCATTTATCCTGCCTCGTGCACATGGTGCAAGCGATGCTCTGGTCCATGAAGCCCATGGCACTGCCCATCTGATTCTGCCAAACACAACATTTGTCTGAAAAACTGATAATAGAGCTGAAGAGTTTTTATAACCTTCATGGGCATCAGGAGAAGGCCTTTATTTATTTGTCATTGCTGACGGAAAATAAATAAAATGATCAGTGTGAGAATTAAGCATTATGCACTCCCTGTGTTAGTGAGCAGGGTAACTCCCTGCCTCATGTGCCATGTCCTTGTGTCAGACAAATAGCATGTGTCAGGTTTGATTTATTTTCCTTCTTTCCCATATTATGTTCTTTTGGTCCACGTTTCATATTCCACAGCACATTCCCCAAGCTGCAGCACCTTTATCAGAGTTTTATGTTGCAGGAGGTGGC
This sequence comes from Pseudotriccus pelzelni, assembly GCA_035584735.1. Classification (NCBI taxonomy): domain Eukaryota; kingdom Metazoa; phylum Chordata; class Aves; order Passeriformes; family Tyrannidae; genus Pseudotriccus; species Pseudotriccus pelzelni. The sequence continues at coordinate 2,915,404 of JAWMRA010000002.1, read as the reverse complement.
TGGTCACATAATGTTGCCACTGGGTTTTTGCTTGAGGATGTAGATGGAAAAGCAGAAGAAGATAAGGTCAATAATCCAGATTTTCTGAGGTAACAAAAAGGAACTTTAGTGATTTCTCACCTCTTTATGTTTTCTGCTAGTGGGCCAGAATTAAAATTTCCTTGCTCCTCGTTTTTGGTGAAGCAGAAACCATTTGCTGGCACAGCCGTGCTGCTGCCTCTGTGATCTGCGAGGTCCACACATTGTTCTCCCTTGTGCTGGGAACTTTGATCTTTCTTTATATATATTTTTTTTCTCCACTGTAGTATCCAGTCTGTTATCTAATCCAGTACTGGATTTTGAAATACTTTGTATTTTTAAGGGAGGGCTGGGATCACAGAATCACAGGCTGGTTTGGGTTGGAAGGACATTAAGCTCATCTCGTTCCAACCCCCTGCCACGGGCAGGAACGCCTTCCATTAGACCAGGTTCCTCCAAGCCCCATCCAGCCTGGCCTTGGACACTTCCAGGGCTGAGACATCGACAACTTCTCATCTTCACTGTTCTGAAAACACCCAGAGGTAACCGCTGGCTCTGGGTGGATGCGGCGGGTTAAGCGGCAGAGTCAAACGTGGGTACTGGGCACAGAGCCAGCGGGGAGGTCAGCCTTGCCCCACTCTCACCTTGGGCTGCTGGTAGGTTATTTTCAGGCTTTTTTTTGGGAGTGTTAGCTGCAGGACGGTCTGAAATCTTTGCTTGGACTCAACATACACTTTAGTACCTAAGTCAGTTAAATGAGTTATGTGCCCATGAGGGAAATCTTCAGGTTCTGTTGTGGCATCCATAGTGTTATAACTGAACACATGCAGCCCTGGAACTCTGAATGCAATTTGTTTTTTCATGCAGAGTTCAAGTTTTTGGGACACAATTAATAAATGAGGAAAAACCCAGCTGCGCTGTTCAGCATTAAAGACTCGTATGCCTAAAGCAGCTAACCAGGAACAAATTTAAACAAATGGCCATATTAACACATAGCAGTGAACTCCATTGGACTGCCTCTCTTATTTTGTTCATAGAAAGATTATATTTAGGTTAATTTGTAATTTGTCACCTCGTGCAGGTTTCCTTTCTCTTGCAATGTGAATCGTTTTGGCACTGAATCAAAAATCATAGGGCTGAATTTCTGAAAGTCATATTTTCTACTTAGGTTTTGAAATCTAACCTTTTGAAAAGTCTCATTTTCTACTTTAGCATGAGGAAGGGGAGCTGAGATTTTTGAAATCGCTCTCTGCAGGAGACCCTTTTTGCTTGCAGTACTCGGTAACTAAACTCTTCTGATATTTTTGCCAGTTCACTCAGAAGATTTTTCTGCCTTAAGAATGGGGTCATAAATTTGTGCAGAGGACACTTGGAAATCACCCAGGATTTCCCAGGAATTTTTCATGAGAGATTTTGTCACTACTGTTTTATAATAAATTGCCCTATCCGGCAGTAGGTTTTCCCCGACAAAAAACCCTACTAAAATCACTGATTTCAGGTGATGTGCAGCCTGTTAAGTGAATCAGATAGAACAGTAAGTAGGCATGCAGGCCAGCTATGGTCCCTGGAATAACAAATACAGGAATGGAGCAAAGTCTGCTGCTCTGCGTCTCACCTGGGTAAAGGCAGGTTGGAACTTGCTGCTGTCAGTGTGTTGGGAGCACAGCTGATACTTCAGTTGTGCTCCTGGGACAGAGCAGAACCAAAGCAGCCACAGCGTCTGATGGATTGGGAGAAATGTTTCATTTTAACTGGATATTAACAAAAAGAACACTACAGAAGGGTGAAAATCACTGCTGTTAGTACGAGCAAATACTTTCTGATGGCAGCATGGGCACAGTAATGTTACGTTAAGAGACTGGAAAGAAAAAATCCTGTTTGAGAAGTACCTAAGCTATACTTTGCATATGAAAAGTATGTGCCACACAAAGATCTCAGATATACGTTTATCCAGGACAGATGCTGAAGTCCCACTAGACCTGGTTTTTATGTAGAAGGACTGCTAGGCTTTGAGGATAACTAGGCCTTGAGGATAATGAGAACTCGTGCAGTAATTTGTGAGTCTCTCCATTTAATTTCAAATGGACCAAAGTTACCAGTCAAGGGTTGTGAAAAATCTAAGTCTCCTTGGTTGCCAGGTCTGTGGGCTCTGTCCTCAGTCAAATTTCTGTTTTGATACAGAAAATATTGCTGCTTTGCACCGAAAATATCAGTGTTTTGCACTGGTCTGAGGTTCGAAGAAGGGTAACTCATAGTGAAACTTCTGCGCAGCACTTCCGTGCCGGGGTGGGAAAGGAGTTATTGTGCAGGGAAGCTTCCAATTAAGCAGAAAGAGGAGTTGGTTTGCTTTTCGAAATAACATTTGACATATGTGAAATCAATTAGTAGGAATTTAACAGTTCATTTGCCTGGTTTCAGGTCTGATCAGCCAGACAGGGCTCACAGCTTGTGCTGTGAAGTCTCCCACCAGATGCCATACATTTAAGATACTACGAAAGGCCCGTGTCTTGCTTGCCCTGACTTCATGGGTCCAGCTCACCTTTCATCTCACAATTTGTTTACACAACAGCAAGTTAACTATGTACTTTAGATACTGGTGTAGCTCAAGAGTAGTAATATTTCATTAATATAATTCATTGTTATTTTTCCTGGAGGAGACACTGAACTGTGAGGTTTCAGCAGTATTTTACTTAATGTAGAGCTAAATATTTGAAATCATACCTTCTAAATAATATTTTGTTTAACTGTAAAATTGTAAACCCCCATGGATGTATTTATTTATTAATGTAAATATTCCCTGGCACAAACCCCTCTTGCAAAACCTCTAGGAAAGGTGATACTTGGCAGCTCTGGTTTACCTGGCCTTGCCCATTCCTGAAGTAACTTTAGATAATTAAATTCCCTGTGCTGGAGAGCAAGGCTTTTAAGGCATTCCTGGTTTCGTCCGGCTTTAGATTCTAAATCTGGAGTTGAAAAGAAACATCTCTTTTGTTTGGTTAGCTGTTCCTCCCCCTCTCGCCACCCTGAAAGTCTTTTTTTCCTCCCCCCCCACCCCTTCCCGCCTCTTTTTTTTTTTTTTTTTTTAATCACTAAGATTGGAGGCTTTTCCGCCCTGGTTTAGCTCAGTAATCGGGAAATGTTTAATACTTAAAGTAGACTAAAAATATTTTGCAGTTATGTTGCAGTCACAATAGTTTCTAGTGCTGAAAAGCAAAAAAAACTCGCTTGGTCACCTTTCAGTGGGGTTCTTATTTTAATTAATCAGTGTAAGTATATGGAGTCAAGCAGTAAATACATAGCTGTGAATGGTGGGAAATGCACTGTGCTTATAATCGTTGTTACCTTCTTGTAGTTGTGTGTGCCACCTTTAACAGGTCTGTGTTTTCTGGTGTGTCTCTGCCTCCATCACCCCCAAAGACAGGAAAGCGTTTTAAACGTAGTCAGGGACTGTCACGTAGAGAAAAAATGTGCTTTAAAGACTTTTTGTGAGTGAATGTTTAGTTTCAAGTATGACTGATTTTTAGCTTATAAAAGCCTTTAGTTTTCACGGAAGGGAGGTAAGGACATCAGGGTAGTTATTTTGTAACTAAGAAGTAATAATACTGGAGAACAGCTTACAAAGTTACTAGGAAAAGGCAGCGGGAGAAATAATTGGAAGACAGTCTGCTCAAGGCATTGAAGTGATAAAGAAGGCTTGTTTGCTAGTGTCTGGAGTGGGCATCAGACAGCACAGTTCTTGGAAAACCAACAAAATCTTCTTGCTATTCAGTCTTTGCTTCTCTTTGTGCACTCTTCTATTGGATAATGGCCTCTCAGATTAGCTGTGCTAAATGTAAAAGCTGCTAATCAATAGCACGAAGGTGTGACCAAAATTGCATCCCACAAGCCTGCAGCTTAAACAAGGAGCTGGAATCGAATGATTGGACAGAAGTGTAACAAACAGATCAAAGCAGCTATTTACCCAGAATGAAGCCAGTAGGAAAAATGAATTCATGCTGGCTTTAAATAGATACAAAGGTTATTTAAGGTAAAACGTGCTAGTGGAGTCTCTTGCGAGAGAGGAGCAGACTATGGGTGATTCTGTGGTGAGTGTTTTCGTGTCGTCTTGGCCACTCAACTGTGTTGCAGTGACTACTGAATTGCAGACTGAAGGCTTTCAGCATCTCTTGAGCAGCCAGTTTATTGAGGAGTAATACCCGCTCACGTGGGGCCTCCAGAATGTCAGAGATAAGTGGCTGATGTAGCGGGTAAAACACAGTAACTGCATAGTTTTACATAGGGCAGGAGTAAAAGACTTCAGACTTGACAAGAAACGTGCTACCTTCTTTCATGTTGTCATCCTGAAACTGAAGCTGTTATTCCAGAATACTCAGAAACGTGTCGAAGGAAAGGGCTTTGCCTATTTTCTCAGACAGTGAAAGCAAAACAGAAAAGAAGAAAAAAACCCATGTATTTTTCTACTGCAGTCTCTTTACATGTCTCGCTTATGGACATTCTCAAGTGATATAAAAGAAGATAATGGCTAATCAGATCCTTTAAGTATAGTGTGGGAGTTTGAAAGGGAAACCACAAACTCTTTATCAATTCTAATGAGTTTGTGTTCAGTGTATTGGAAGGAGAGCTTTATACCGTGATTTATTTTTTTTATCATTACTCTGTAATGTTCTTGGTGAGATTGTAGGAACCTTGATATCTTCTTGAGTGCTTCTTCAGTAGTCTCAGATGTGATTGCCAGCTCCCACATGTGAAGTAAAGCTGCACAGGTATGGCACATACATGTCACACCTACCTTCTGCTGCCCTCCTGGCAGTGATTTAAACCACTGAGGCAAGAATTGCTGGTGGACATCTGTAAAACCTCTTTTCCTTCCTCTCCTTATTTGAATCTCCAGACATATTTTGCACTTAGACACAAGAACTGCTTTGATAAAGGCATTTTGTCCAGCAAGGGAGTAATCATTTTAAAGCAGTTGATAAGGGCTTTGAAGAGATGTGAAAGATCACAGAGTGTGTTTGTTTTTCACAAGATCTGTGCTTCAGGCCATCGAATCAAACTCAGAAGTCCCACCGGGTTTCGACCAAGGCTCCATAATAAGCGATGCACTGAAAAAGTGGACAAGGCTGCTTACATCTGAAATCTGATGTTCAAGACCTTGTAGAACTGGGGCCCTATTTGGTGGAAGAGAATAGATTTAAATTAGATTAGGAAACAGTTCTTCTCTGTGAGGGTGGTCAGGCCCTGGCACAGGTTGCCCAGAGAAGCTGTGGCTGCCCCATCCCTGGAAGTGTCCCAGACCAGGTTAGATGGGGCTCGGAGCAACCTGCTCTAGTGGAAGGTGTTCCTGCCCATGGCAGAGGGTTGGAACTAAATGATCTTTGAGGTCTTTTCCAACCACAACCATTCAGTAATTGTGCTGCAGTAAAGCACCTGGGCAAGTGGCAGCACAAGTATATGCTTGTGTTCAACTGATTTGCTCAAACGGGACAAAAGCAGATGATTAGAGCTGCCCAGGAATGCTGGAACAGTCTGAGTGTCCTCAACAATGTTGACAGAGCATGGTTTTGAAAAGATTTCACAAAACCTGTGTGAGTTTGTCAGGGGTTTTCCTCTTGAAAAATAATAATTTAAAAAAAAAAAAAAGTGTTTTTTTATCAGCCCCAGTCCCCACTGTCTAGGGCAAACATGAAAGTTTAACATAAAAATAAGCTTTGGATGTGTGTGTGTGCGCGTGTGTAAACACATGGGGCGAAGGGAGAGGGCAAGGTCTAGAGTTTCTGTTATTTTTTCATCAACTGAGTCTTTTTAATTTGTTTTCTGTAGAGTGCAAACTTGCTTGTTTCACAGTTTAATGGTGAAAGATTTTTCTCCATGTTTGCTTCTGCCCAAACCTTGTGGGCCTGATCCTCACTTGTATCGATTCCCTTCATGCCACTCTAGCAGTGCAAAACAGCCTTTAAAAAGGACTTCCAATTAAAGTATAATGCAAGCAAGGGCTTTGTTTTGAAGCAAAGACCTTAACACCTTTGCTAAGGTCCAGTTGTTATGATCGGTTCCAAATACTCACATGGATTGGGCCTATACTAAAAATAAGTGCAAACCCATAGAGATAAATACTACAAAATCATAATTACAGATCTAAATTTTCAGCAGAGCTCATCTTTTGTAAAGGATAGAACCTCTGAGGTGAGGAACTTTCAAGAAAATCAGGCTGCACTGATCACCTCAAGTCAAGATCCTCAAATCCCTATTGGAGGCTTTGCCTATTGTGCAAAAGAAATGGCCTCTGACTGTAGCAAGTGCCGTGTGATGGTGGCAGTGGGGACTGTACCCATGTAAAAAGGCACTACTACAAAGAGCAGGATAATGGCCTCTGTGCATCCTCTGATGTGTCTTGACAGCTCTCTCCCTTCCCCTTCCCTTCCAGGTGAACGCCCCTTCCACTGTAACCAATGTGGAGCTTCTTTTACCCAGAAGGGGAACCTGCTGAGGCACATCAAGTTGCACTCTGGGGAGAAACCGTTCAAATGTCCCTTCTGCAGCTACGCCTGCCGGCGGAGGGACGCCCTCACAGGACACCTCAGGACGCACTCTGGTGAGCCCACCTTGGCTTCTCTTCCCAATTCTTCCTTCCTTTGTCACTACCGTCCCAGTGAAGCAGGTAGTGAAAATAACTGTGTGTTCCTGGTGGCTCTGGGTCTGTACCATCCTCCTCAGATAGTGCAGCTCTCCGCTTTGGGAAAGCCTTGATGTGAATCAGAAAAGTTGTGGTTCAGCCACACCTCTCCTTTTGTGTAACTGAGCTCCTCTGCTGATGCTATCACGTTTCCCTCTGAATGTCTCCTTGGGTGTATCCAGGCTCCCCTGGCAGATTGTTTTGACACTCTAGGCCCCAAAGTGGCTGTGAAATTCCAAGGATCACAAAGGATAACTGTGGGCTCTTGGAAGCCTGCTTTGCAGTTCATACCCATTTCTTCATCTAATAAATGCCATATGCTGGTGGAGGTCAAACTTGTTCATCTTTCAAAAACCTCTGAATTGCATTTTTGATTCAGTTACATCTTGCTGTAGAGTCCTAATTCATGGCAGCCGCTGCCACTCACCCTAGAGCCGAAGGTGGTCGAGAGAGATTGGGTTTCTCTTGCCTTGTTCAGTGATAGTATCTTGTCTATGTCAAGTCTGCTTGATACAGTTTCTTGATATGTTGCAAAGAAATACCCGCCACGTAAGTGCACGCTGGTAATCACGTTGGAGCTCCGATGATCGGGATCAGATGCGGTTTTAGTCCCCCTACGCCGCACCAAGGGGCTGCAGTCTGCCCACTTACTCATCTGCATAGGGCTCCTGAGTAAGATCTTAACTTGCTGCGCGTTTTATCTCCTAGAATGTTCAACTTGTGTGCTCGGGCCATTTATAAGAGGCTGTGTTTTTCATTGTTGAATGAGCAGAGATAATTGGACTGGTTACAAGTGACAGCATTACAGATGAACTTCTCTGAGGTGTCAGCAAACGTGTGACTGCTGAAACACAGTGCAGCTGCAGACAGAAATCCTGCATGAGCTTCCTGACTCTTCCTATGTATTTCTCCAGCAGGGTCAACCTCATTTCATTAGAAGTTTCTGTTTTATGAGCATTAAGTTGGACTTAGGATACAGAGTTGCCTTGGCATTTCCAAGAATAGGAAAGGATAAGCTAGTAAGCTTCTCCAGGTAAACTGCGGGGTATGCAGGAGCCTGTATTGATAGAAAATGCTGACAGAAAGCATGAGCATCCAAGGGAGTGCAGGTGTGGGAGAGAATTGCTTGAGTTGTCAGCTGAGAGGATTTGATCTGGAAGTCAGAAGGGAAAAAACGTCTGTGGACGTGTGAGGTGTAATTTTCACACATCTGACCATAACTGTAGATTCTCGATATTTAATGAAAAACAGAACACTATAAAAATGTTCCCAATTAAAGTAGAGTTGTGACAAGAAGTATCCCACATTAAAAAACATAAACTGCAGTTGAAGATGTATTCATAATATAAATATGGATTTTGTTACCTAGATAGTGCCATTAATAGCGATTGTTCTTCCTGTATGAAAAGCACCTGGCTGATGGCTCCACTTTTTGCGTGAGGATGAAATATAGAGGTGCGGGATTTTCCGAAGGCACTTAAGCTGCTTAGCACGCCAGTTCCCCTGGAGCTCCTTCCCTAAGTGACTTAGCTCACTGACTTAGCTGTGTTCCACACTGCTCAGTTCGTGATTTTATGCTTTGTTTTCCGTGGAGAAGGTGTCATCCCCTAAGCACTTAGCTACAGCTTTCAGCAGAGGGCCGGCAGGAACAGACAAGTGTTCCCAAAAACTCTCCAAGGCAGTTCATAGAGCAGGGCTCAGAGGTGAAGAGTTAAAACTTGGATGATTGCCCTGAAACCTAAATGTGAAATGAAAGTGAAATGCCACTCTGGACTTCCTGTCCCTGCCATATAGACAAGCTGAGTTGGCTTATGCACACCTGTGTGAGCCTGGATCATGGAAATGATGGGTAGATGCTCCCTAGAGACTTAAAACAGTTTCGTATCGGTGTACTATGCAAGCACTCTCTGCTTCAGTAAAGCACACATGAAGGTCTGTGAGGAGGCCTGGAAGGTACAGCAGATCTAGTAACTGCACTGAAGGTCTTTTCCAACCTAGGTAATTCTATGATTCTGTCAATGTTTGCATCTTCTGCTACTTCTGATCAGAATAGAAGTTATCAGATAAAGTATAGAAAGAAGTTGAAAAGTGTTTTGAAATATGAGACTTCAGTCCAGTCTCAGTCTGATGTCTAAATTGAGGTGTCTGAATATATTTTTATATTTATAAGAGGAGAGCTCTGTAGATCAGATCCTCAGCTGATATAGACTGGAATCACATCCCTAACCTGCTTCTGTTTTGTACTTTTGTTTTGCACCAGTTGAGAATCTGGCACATATCACCATAAATGCAAGACCAATTTCTCTTTTTTTTGTGTTGTATGAATGTCCTTTTCCTCCTTGAATGGGGAGGTGCTATTAATAAAAAGAATTAAAACAAAACAAACAAACAACAACAAAAAAAAAACCCCAAACAAAAAACGCCAGCAAAGCAAAACTCTTTTCTCCTTCCCAAGAAGGTCATAAACTACTATGGAAGGCAAATTACGCAAGAAAGGAATTGAAGAATTTTGTTAGATCCTCTTTTTTTCTTCCAGCTAGTTTGATTTGTGGATTTTAGAACATTTTGTGTCACCACTTAAGTCAGTGACACCCTCTCATTGCTGCCAGTTAGTCAGTTTTTCCTGTTCTAAAGCAGAGTTTTCATATAGTACAATAGGGAAGGTGAAAAAATAAGGAAATGTAATTGCAAACAGAAATTAGCAGAAGCATCTCTGAGATATCTCAAATAGCTGATACTACCTGTTAACTTTTAAAAAAATGGTAGCTTTTTTTATTGTTGTTGCTTTGGGTGGATGTTTTGTTCATACTTTTTAATATTAATTGCTATTTACTTGAAAATGTTTCTAAGCATCACCATCTACATTTTGCCTCCCCTTCGCATGCAGAATATCTTACTGAGTGAGTGTTCCCAGGATGAGTGGTTAACAAAATATTTCTCTGCGTGTGTAACACTGCTGCTGTTTAACCCTAAATAATTAAGGACTTATCTTGCAGTGATTTACTCCTGTGATTATTTACCTTTTACAGACATATGAAGTTCTGATGAACTTTGTGCCTGTATTTTCCTCCCACGTGCAGCTGCTTTGATTTCAGGAGTATAATGATGCCTTCAGGACATAGTAGGATAATGCCTGGGGAGAGATTCATGCACAGAATTACACTAAGAGTGGGCATGAACCTCAGGATACTTACAGGACTTTCAGATGCTGTTTTCAGAATTAACTCCATAGTACCACAGCACAGAATGTAAGGACAGGCTGTGGAGAGCTGGGGCCGAAGTTGGTAGTTCCCCCCCACAGGATGCACTGGAAAAACCAGCAGGGATTGGCTTCACTTTGCCTGGCTTTTGCTGGTTTTAAAGAGTAAAACGTGCAGGCAAATCCAATCTGCTGATGGCAGTCAGGGAGTACCCGCTGTCTCACCCTGGGACGTGCTGGGCATCCTCAAATGGACACATAAAGTTTGCAGTGATGTTTTGACACGGATTCCTCTTGTGTCTAAAGCAAAGCCAAGTCAACTCTCCCCCCGTAATGCTGTTGTGGACACAAACAAGGCTTTGACAGTACTTGAACAAGTCAAGGCTGCAGTGAAGAGCAATCTGGAAGAGCCCAGAGCAAACACGAGTTGCCTTCATTTTCAGAGCAGGGCTTGGGCAGTAAGGTGTAAGTGAGGGATGGGGTCACTTGCTAGGGGGAAAAAACCTCCACAGAATAGGTTTTGATTAAGCAAGAACTATCCATCCATTGCACTGAGCAAGGATGGTGTTGTGGGCAAATTGCTTTGTCACTAAAAGACTGTCTTGTCATGTGTACACACCAAATGGCCACATTAACCTTAATTCTGAAATTTCCTGGTTTTTCTTTATTACCTTGGTAGCTTCAGTCACGTTTTGTTACTGTGGGAGTACATAAGTGTTATTCCTGTATGAAAGCAGTTTTACTGTTTATTTCTTTCTGAAAAAATGGGTAGTCGGATCATTATTTTTTCCTGTCACAGAAGCTTTTCCTCACAATACATTTTAAAATTTGCTTCCAAGCTACTTCTTTCCTGCTTAGAAAATGCTTTTTTCTCCTCCCTTTTATGCTTTTAACAAATCTTTATTTTTTCCTCGCCCCTTCATCCTGCATTGCTGCTGCACGTTGTTTGTTACTGCCCAGTTCTTCAATAGCACTGAGCTAATGGTACCACTTTATTGGCAGAAGAAAAGCAGAAAGCATTTGTTTTGAAAAGAAAGGCTTAGGCAAAAACTCCCAAAAGCACAATCTTAGCAAACTATGTACAGCGTGCAAGATAAAAGGCCTGTCTGATTAAAAAGGAGAATGCCCAGTTCATGGAAACTCTTTCTTGATTTGCAAGTCCATCTTTCTCATCTCTTCTCGTGCATAAGGACTTTCCTCCCATTCCTCCCAGCCCCTCCTGGGTGGCAGTGAGCCATTCGAGGTGTCCCACACGCCTGCAGAGCTGGAGAGCGAGCTCTGTGTCTGCAGATCTTCTCAGAGCTAGAAGGAACCTGATTCCTAACCCTGATGACATGCCTGCCTCGATGCATGTTTGGGAGAGTCATTCCACCTCTGAGTGGCTCAGTCTGGCTGAAAAATTGGATGAACAAGTGTCAGAATACACAATGCTGTGTGTGAATTCCAGGCTGTGACAAGCCAGTGAGAATTACTGAAACAGTGGCAAGGATGGTTATTAAGAATAATGAAGAGTCAATATTTTAACCTGCTTTTTTTCGTCTTGAGGAGAATTTTACCACTTTTAACATCTCCAGTCTCCAAAGGCCCAGTATCTACTCTGTAAGAATATCATAATTAGGAGAATCTTGGGACCAGAAATTCTCATTGCACTCTGAACTGGACTGACTCAAATACATTGTGAATGGGGAAAAGAAATTGAAAAGTGATATTTGTGAAAAATCAAGCATGTATATGAACAGGTGAGGGGATATTTTGCATACAAATCCCATCTCCCCGAACGGGTTAGCAAACAGCATCTTCCCTTGGTTGTGATGAGCCGCTGGGTATTTATTCTGTTGATCTGATACTTAGAGTTCTATTTAATCAGGCAGAGCTGCTCTTCCTCTCAGGTTTTCTTGTGCTGTTACAGTTAAACTCGGCGGAATTAACCTCGTCGCAGAATCATTTTGGGTTTTTCTTATCGTTCTCTGGGTTCCAAGCAGCTATTAGCATATGCACAGCACTGCAGCAGCTCTGCTTACTCATTAATGCTTCCAGTACCCAGAGGCCCTCACTCTGAGCTGTAGAGTGTCTAAAATCTCTGGTATTCTGCTTCCCATTTATTTGTGTGTGAATTTTTACAAGGTAAGCTCCAAATTTGTACCAGGGTAGGAGTTCGTTATGCCAGGTCTTTATCCCCTGGGGATCCTTGTTTAAAATTTAATGCTCTGTAGAGCCAATTTGTATCCCATGCTTTTGCTTAAGCCCCACCTGAACTTGATCCTGGAAGTGGTGGGGGTCCTCTTCAGCACCAGAGCACTACTGTGATAAATATTGGTATCAAATATATGAAAAGATCATCTTTTATGGGCTCAGAATTATCTCAGTGTAGAACCTTGGTTATGCCAAACCTTTTCTGCAGAGCGTAATTACCACTGAGAAATCTTAAATCAAAGGCATTTTTTATTTAAAGATGCTGTGGGATCACGATCATTCCAGCAGAAGTACATTTGGGCTTTGGTTTTGGAGGAACTTGTGGAAAAACGGTTGTTCTACCCAAAGACAGGAAGTATTCTCTTTTCGCTTCTTGTACTTTTCAAAGTCTTGAAATTCCATACAGATTCCCTCTTATCTGCTGTAGTTAGGGATCAGGCTTTGACTGTTCAGGAGATCTGTTTCTGTCAGATAAAAGGGAGGAGCAGGACAAGTGGTCCTGGCATGCAAAGGTAGATGGGCTCTGTATCGACCTGGTAAACACCTCCCTCTCTTAGGACCGGGTATCAGCTTTTTTCTCTTCCCACGCCCTGCTCTCTGGGATGTGTGATTGAGATAAGGGGAACAGATGCCCTAGCTCCCTGTTTCTTGTGGTGCCTCAGGGTAAGCAGGAGGGGGCCTGTTCCTTTAGTACTTGGGAGCTGCCTATAAATGGGCTGGTTAAGGAAAGACCCACTCTCCTGGAGATGAGAGACACCAGCACCACAGGAGTATTCTCATTCTGAGTATCAGTTCACAATAAGGTTAGTAGGTGTAAGATTTGTCAGGGTATCTGTGGGACAGATCTGGTCCCTCCTGCTGTCTCTGAGTGGACCATGGCCTTGCTGTGTCTCTGCCAGGTCTACCAGTAAGTCCTCTGTTCTTAAGCTGAGAGAAGGTCTAGAAGGAGATTGCATTGTCTCCTTCTTTTCCTGATCCAGATTTCCTCTCCTTAATGAGACACCGGGGCAGAATTGCCTGTTTGGTGTCAGTTGAAGTCTCTGGACCCTTGGGAAAGGAGAGTTTTCTGTTAAAGCAGGAGATCCTGCACCCTGAAATGGAGAACAGTGCTAATACTCCACCACCGCAGCTTCACCATGAGGGGGGAGATTTCCCAGGGCACATTTCAGTTCTGCAGTGCAACAAGATAGGGACAGGGTGTCTTTTTCCACTTTCTTCAGACCTCCTGAGCCTGCTGTCACCTCATCCAGAAGGTTTAGACAAGCATCGTCATGGTGTGGGATTCGCAGAAAATCATCCCTTATTAATTTTGACCAATTCCTTTCCTCCTTATGGAATACCTGTGCCAAGATGACAATGTGTGTGTTTGGGATGCAACTGCTTACATCTGTTTTTTTCTTGTTTCTGTCTCTCCTCCACATTAGCATTTCACATCCTGGCGTCACCAGCCAGATTGTGTCCCTGAGGCCACATACAACCAGAACAAAGCACCTGGGCCTGCCCTACTGGGCTGCAAGTTGGAGAGCAGACAGACACCTCTCCAATGCTGGGTCATGCCAGTTCTTAGGCCAACCATCCTGCTCTGGAAGCAAATGAGACTTTCTTGTTCCTCTGGGTTTTCATTCTGCCACAGGGCTATATGTGGGATTTCACTGGCATCAAAAAAGCGTGAATGTGGTAAGACTTCTGCATATAGAACAGTAGTCCTTCTAAACAGTATGCCTAATCTGTTTTTTAAACATCCAGAGACACTGTTTCTGTCACCTCCCTAGGCAGACAATTCCACTTCCCATCTGCTTTTTATAGCTGTGACTCTCATCCTGATATTTAACCTTAGCTATCCTTTCTTTTGTTGCTCTTCCTAACACTAGTTTCTGTGACTGTGAGTAATTCCTGTGCTCAGTTTACACTGTGACAGGCTGTAGTCATAGGTCTGGCATTGATTCTGTTCTAGTCTGTCTTTATCTTCCAATCCTCTCATCTCTTTTTTTATTACCAATTTTGAATTTTTTGCTGCTCTTATTCACTTATTTATAAGGGACCTAAATTGCAAAGTCATCTTACACTTTGGAAACACAGGCCAGTACAGATGCAGACCCCTTAGCCTTATCTCTGCCTCAGTTGCCTGTCAGTAGAACAAAACAAAGAGCACTTCTGCGCTTAGGTAAGATGGTGAAAGGGCAGCACACACGAACCCTTGCGAGGTGCACACCTACTGCTGCAGTGAAGGTCATGGAAGCACATCATGGAGTGTTCAGTGCTGCTGGTGCCCCTGCCGCACAGCCTTGTGCATGATCTCCTTAGCTTTACTTCGCCTTTGTGCAATAGTGAAATGAGATAATTACAAAGTGGAAGGAATAATGACTTTGTATTGTTACCATAACCACTGAGGTATTATACCCTGATACCAGCGTGATTATCTCAGACACAATAGTAAGGTGATTATTAATAATACTAAAGGACTTACTACTTAGCCTGCAATTTTGGTGTCGTTTCTTTTATAAACCCTATCTATTCCATCAGCCCCAAGCCTGTGTGAAGTGGGTGTGTGTTGTTGCCTCCTTGTTATCCGTTTTTCAGCGATGGGAAAATGAAACAGGAAAAGCCCCCGTGAGACCCAATTTGCAGATCGAGGGACCTAAACACCAAGGTATCTTTGCGTGCATCACTTGTCTTTCTGCAGCAGAATTACTATGGCAGGCTGGCAGGTGAGGGTCTAGTAGCTCTGGTATTTAAAGACCTGTGGTCCTTTGCTCCTTTCAGCTCAAGCTAGGGAGGCCTTGTTTTCCTTGTTGTCAGGGATTGTTCCAGAAATCCGCTGCCTTTATGATTGAGTTGGCACATGTACGTAAAACCCTGAATTTAAGGTGCAGGTGTTGCATGGCTGGGCTCCACCGCATTAGAATGAGCTTGAGGGACACGATGCAACACATCAGGAGCCCTCCCACCAAGGTAGCTGCAGTGGTTTTTTCTGACTGAGATCCAAAAGGTGACAGAGAACTTTTTCGTGCACTTCAGACATGAACATGGTTTTGGCTTGACAAAGCCACATCTCAGCAAAAGCAGGATAGCTTCTTCCATGTACTCTGAGCAGCAAAATACCACAGCAGCTCTAAGGAGAGGAAAAAAGTGTTGGTTTTCTTTTTTTCCCCCTGAAAAAATCATTTTCAAAGGCAAAAAGCTTCTGCTGATTGCCTCTGCAGAAAGGAGAACCCAGGATTTGGAACTGGCCTGTGACAGTTTTTGAAGGAGTTTTTGTAACCTTTCAACTTGAGAATGTTTGAGCTTGGAATCAAACAGTGACGTGAGGCCTTCTTTCATATCTCAGGGCTGTGTTACGGGGCAGCGTGAAACGGAGAACCACCCCGACATTTTTGGTAATATGAGAGTGTTTTAAGGTGTAAGAGAGGTATTTTTGCCATCTGGAAAGGAAGCCAATAGAAACTAAAGAGGGACAAAAATAACCCATAACCCGCACCACAGCAGGATTGTGGAAAGCTGCTACTGATAGATTCTCCTGAGCTCTCAGCAACCTGTAATTATGAATTGGCTTACAGCTAAGATATTGATGGATATCACTTGAGAAGGAAAATGAGAATGTCTAGATTTTTTTGCAGTGAACCTGTACTGAACTCTCTGTGACTCTCCTCCTATTTATAACCCTGTGTGAAGTTCAAGGAAACTTGTCCTGGAGGTTTCCCATGAGAGGGAACTGTGTTTTTACCTGACTAAAGCTCCCTGGATATTTTCCCATTTTTTATTTGATCTAAGTGTGAACTTTCTCCACCCTCTGCCCCTCCTTCCTTTCTGGAGTGGTTAGGGAGGTTGATTGCAGCCAGGATTACACAAGAGATGCCAGTTGCACACATGTTTTGCATAACTGTGCTGTGTTGATTTCAGACAGGGTGCCCCAGGTTCCCTCCCTGCCTTGCGACAGCGACTGGAGATCTCTTATCTTCATTCCTGAACCTGGAGAAATGCTGCTGAGGCCCTGACTATTGAGCCTTTGACAAAGAGCCCCTGGCTGGGATGCTCCCCAGCCACACAGCTGTCCCTAGGCTGCAGTGCGCTTGTGTTTGGAAAAGCCTGCACGTTAAGGTTGTTTGGGCTGTTTGTGTTAAAGGTGCAGGAGTGGGACAGTGTAACTGAGTAGGATTTTCCCTGTAAGCCAGCAGTGTTCCCCGGGATGCTGAGGCTGCTGTGAGACTCCTCCTGCCTGGATAGCCAGCTGCTCTGTTAAGGATGAGGGACTGTGCTCCCCACGTGTCCTTTCCTTTTCTTCCAGCAAGACAGGCATAAATATTCTCATGTGGTCCGAGATGGTCCAGGGCCTGTGGTGAGAATCCTGACTGGAAAATTAAGACAAGCTCATCCCAGTGCTTATTTTGGGGCTACTTCCGTGTGGCTCTTATCTTTAAAGCAGTGAAGTCTGCTTGATGTCAGTGAGAATAAGGGGTTTTGGCAGCCTAGGTTTTAGCCTGTGTTTTGGTTCCTTTTGCCAAGAGATAGGTACTTTCTTCTTCCTCCCTCTTTTCAACTTGGAGTGGCAGTCAAGACCAAGCCGGGTGGGGCTTTGAGCAGCCTGAAGGAGATTGGAACTAGGTGGTCTTTAAGTTCCCTCCAACCCAAACCATTCTGTGGTGACAGCACAGGGTCTCCCCTCAGCCGAACAGGACTGGGGCTGTCCCAGAGCTGCCCGTGGCACTCTGCTGTATCATGGGATAGAGCTGGCCTCACAGGTTAACAGAGCCTGGGTGATTTAAGGGCTTCAAGGTCTTGCTAAAAAAAAAAATCACATGCAAAAAATACGCTGCTGAGAATCAGATGATGAAATTTTTATACAGAAGAGTGACATGGGCCATAGACTCTCTCTCACTTGGATACCCTTGATGTGCCTGCATTCTGCTCGTCTCCTTGGAGACAGTGTCTTGTCTGAGAGCAGTTAGCCTTGGCTAGGAAAGGCCTGACATTTCTGGGTTGTGGGATAAAGCTGTGCTGATGAATTTTCCAAGAACCACAAAGGCAGGATTTGATACAAGCATAAACAGTTCTGTACAGAGTTATCGTGTGAGCATCTTTCTCTAATACCTCTCTGGGGACACCACTCAAGTCCCTGCTGGGAAAGACGGGTTCAAAGATCATCGAGGAGAGCCCAGCAATCCCCGTCCCTCGGGCATCAGAAGCACTTGAGAAATTTCTCCCTTCCCTTCCCTTCTTCCAAAGAGCTGAGTCAGCTGGACTGGCATGTCTGGAACTCTGTGGCACTGCGGGCAGGCAGCCTGCCAGCTCCATTACACACTGCATCCAAAGGAACACGTCACTCCTCTCCCTCGCTCTTTTTTTTTTTCCCTTTGCAATCTCCACCCTCTGCCTTTTATTTTTCCTTGTTGATCCGTGTAGGTGAGTCAGAGAAACCTGCTCATCCACAACCTGTTCCTTCTTGCCAAATCCTGGAGCAGCACTCCCAGTTCTTGTTAGGTGTCAGGAATAGGTTATGAAAACACAAACTGATACAGTCAGTGTACTGGGTATGGAGCCCATACAGTAAATGAAAATTAAATGCATAGTTAATGTGCCACTTCGTGTTCCTAATAGAGTGATCTTTTTTATAGGAGACACTTGGCTCTGTGCTTCATATGTAATGTTAGTGTTCTTCCTATAAAATGCCAGAATGGATGAGGAAAATGATTTAAGGCATAAGTTAGAGAACATTTAGGGAGAAAGGCATCTTAGCCCCACCGAATTTTAAAACAATGTAAGAATGGAAAATTTCCAGCAGGAAAATGCATGGTTCACAAAAGTGGTGTTTTTTTGTCTGAGGTTTTGATATCAATTGGAGTTTTACTAATCTGGAGAAACTCCATGGATATTGGCACCACTTCTCGGAGCTTACGCTACCAGTGAGTTTCTCACCCCGGGAATTAAAACATCATGAGTCTGGATCCCAAAGACTATAGATACTTACAAATGAGAGCCCAAGGTGATAAATAAGCCTTTTTATTTACCTTACAGTGCTTATTTTATGAGTGGGAAGGGAGTGAGTGACCAAACATGCAAGCTAACTTTTCCTCTTTCGTCAGCTGACTCCAAGAACTGGGAGCCGGAGGAAAACATGGTATCGTGTCTGCCTTGAGGTGAAACTGCAGGTGGTGGTAATGCTGTAGGATCAGGTGCACCTCGATATCCCCAGCTGCATTTCCTTCAAGCAGCATCAAAGGCTTGATTTTTGGCATCTTGCGCTGGAATGAATCTGCCCAGCTGCAAAGAATAGGTCATCCTGCTTTGTTGGACTTTTACAAGCCATAGTAAAATTAGCTATGTTGTGAAAAATATATCCATTATGTTCACACATTGGTCTTCCATAAGCGGTGAGTTTGTCCTGGGGCCTAATGATGAGCCACCTTCAGGAGGCTGCAAATAGAATTGTGGTTGAGATGCATGAGGTTTCTGGCTTGGTCAGCATGAAGTGCTGGTGTCTGGTCACTGGGATAGGATCCCACCATCGGAGAAGAGAAAGGAAAGGGTCATGGTGAGATACAGTCATTTCTCAGAGTTGCAGCCCAGGACAAGAAGAGAGGAAGGTTTACTGCCCAGCCACCTTCTGCAGGGGATGAACCCAGAGCAGTGACAAGAAGGGACTCGCCAAGGCGCTCAAGACATCAGTGTCGCAGATGAGAATGAACCCAGATGCCCCAAATCCCTGACTCAATCTGCTGACTCAGTTACAAAACCCTCCACACAAAGGAAAAAAGAGATGTAAGAAAATGAGAAAAAGAATTTTTTTTTTTTTTGTCCCAGGTATTGAGAAATGAGGAAATTTACATCCTTTTGCTCTTGATTCAGACTTCTTGGTGAAATCACCTATTTTGAAGAGCCTGGTGGAGCTTTCAGTATGATGATTTTTTTTTTTTTCCCCTCCATCAAGGAATGGAGTTAAGTGTGTTCAGAGTTTCCGAAATTCCCTGCTCCTACAGGAAACCTTTTAAAAATACTTCTGGGTGCTTAGAGAGCTGTTTTCTGTTCTCCAGCTTTTCTGCCTTTACTTTCTGCCCAAGCAGTTGCTTTTTCTTCCCTTCTTTTCTTTTTCTTCCTTTTGGTTTAATTTCACACCCATATTTAATTTCCTTTCATTTTGTCTACCTCCCTTTCAGTCACGATTACAGTTTTTGAATCTATCCAGGGCTTGTAGTGCAAAACTAATTGCACCAAAAAGGAAACATTCTAAACCCCCAAATCTTTCCTTCCTCCCTGCCTTCCTACTAATTCTCTCCACTGAGCAAACTTTAAAAATCCTGGGTATAAGAAGTGCTCTGAAACTGTTGTTTTTTATTTTTTGTATTACAAAAAATTACAACTAGGAAAGATATTGAGACTAACAGGTATTGCTGAATTTTATTACCTAGAAAAAATTAATGTAGCATCAATATCAAGACGTACACACCTGATGTAGAGATTTGTGCTAGAACAGAAGCTGTCCAGTATCCCAAGATCCTCTCTCATAGTTAAAGGATCCCATCATCCTTTAAAACGTATCTTTACTGTCAGTTTTTGTTGTGCTCTAAGAATTGTTGTCATACAAAATGGTCCTGACTTCCTCCTGCCAAATACCGCGGTTAATTTTGAACGTGGAGCAGTGAAGGCCGCAAAGTATAGGTGCTGAGCACGGTGGGGAAAAGAGGCATCTGTCCATCCCTGGTGGCTACATTTTCATATGCCTTGATGAAGCTGGAGTAAATGCTCTGGGTGCTGGGAAGAGCATTTGGGAACAGTGAGCTGGCCCAGGAAGCCTGGAGGAGACTTTAGCATATGAGGTTTCCCAAAGTATGCAGGGCAGCTTGGCTCAGCACCATCTGCTTGAGACAAGTCCCACCCTTATTTTGAGTTCCTCTGCGTCGTTGGTGGTAAATATATGTGTTGTGAGGCAGAGAGCAATAGGAGGAGATGGGAAGGCTGCAGAGGTGAAAGGAGGCAGTCAGCTCTCTTTCTCTTTGACCTCATTTGACAGTGGTGCAAGACATGACAAAACCACACGCTTGAACAGCAGATTTTGACGAGGATAACATGAAGGTATGGGCCACACTGATTCTTGGGCGGTTAGGGAAGTGTGAATAAAAATTTTCATGTCCCAAAGGGGCCCATTAATTTCACAGCCTGACCTGCTTTGGGAAGCAAGATTCCCTTCACTACTGGCCTCGATCAAAATAAGTGAAAACTCCCAACTTCAGTGGTAGGGAAAAGAAGAGCTGCCAATATTACTCTAACCGAGTTCCTGTTATCTTCCTGACAGCTCGCTGTTAACGGTCTGTTTCCAAAACTTTGTTTCTGACAGTGACAAGAAAAGGGAAAACATACAGCAAGGAAGGGAGTGTGTTCTTCCTACCTTCTACTGTGAGACAGAGAACTGAAAGGTGTCAGGTGCTAAAAGAAATGCTTTTTCTTGTGCAGGAGGGTATAGGTGGAACAGTGGAACTCATTGCCATGGGATAAAAAGAAATGAGCTGGAGTTCAGGGTTTGCTCAGTGGTTTTATGCAGAAGAAAACTATCAAATGTTGTAGTGAAAGTTAAACATTGTGTATTTCCTATTTCCCATTGTTTATATAGTATACAATTCTTGGTAGCACGGTGTTTGGCACTGCCTGCTCCAAATAATGCATAGATCCTGTTGGCTTTGTAATGTTCAAGGGCTTGTGCAGGATATGCAAAGGGGCTGCACTTGGAATAGACACAAACCGTGATGTGAGTTGGCTTCCCTTGACAGTGCTGATGAATCTGGCCCAACATCTACACTTGTTTTACCCAAAGAGGAAACAAAAACCCCCAAACAAACATAAGCACTCGTGAAGGGAGTGTTTGTCCGGCAGCATTCCTGATCGGCACCGAGCTACCCACACCCTGCGCTGACCCTGTGAGCTGTTCCTCCCCACCTGCACTCGGAGATCGGCTTGCGATGACGTGTGGATCTCCAGTCATCTCCTTACATTCCTGCTGAGCTGTGGCACTGACAGGGAGTGGACAGGGCAAAGGAGAACAGCAGACCAACCTAAACTTGTTTGAATTTTTCCTGCTCGCTCTGTTGATGGGTTAAAATGAAGAGAAGCCAAGAGCACATTTGGGAAGGTTTGTCGTGTGAAGTAATTAACACTCCGCTTATCGAGTCAGCTTCATATAATGTTAAAGGTCTGAAGTGGAGTGGAAAGTACAGAGCTGGTATGTAGAGTTAAGGTTTAACCTCTGTCTTCAGCTGGTTCCCACCCACATCCAGATAGCACGGGGACATTGCAGGGTGGAGGCTCCTTTCCAAAGTCACCTCTCGTATACCTTGGAGGGCCTCTCCTCCTTTAAAAGTAAGTGATGGCAAACCTGGCTGCTTTCAAGTGATTTTGAAGCCATGCAGGTGATAAAACAGCAGTTATTTTATGCACTTCCTGGTTTGTGTTAGTTTATCTCAGCGCCAGAGTGCAATTTAAACAGTCCTTTTTTTAATAGTATTTAACTATTTCAGGGTTAATGTAGAACTCCTGGGAACCCCACTGGTGCTGGGGTGCCTGGCATTCTGGGATGTGTTGGCATGGGACTTGGACAGTGCACTCAGTTCAGTGGCCTTGCAGCGTAAGTGCAGAATATTTGCACTTGAATTTTCAAATATGTGCGTGGGGAGGGGGGAATCTGAAAGCTTCATTGCCATTAATATAAACTAAAAAATGACTGTCGGGTGTCTTTTGGCTTCAAAGCTGCTATGTCGAAGGGAATGCAGGTAAGCCAAGAAAGATGCATGAGGAGAGTTTCTGTGTGGGGCAATATGTGTTTCTGGAGATGTAGAATTGGAGCAAGTAACCGTGAATGTCATCTTTCTCAGAACTAAATGCAACAATCATGTCCCTATCTGTACTTTCCTTGATTTGATGAGTGATTTATTTGTATGGTTTCACAGAGACAGGTATATTTTCCTTCATTTGCCAAACATACAGAGATAGAACATACAAACCTGCAAAGTGAACTGTTTGTCTTCTATGCTGCTAAGGAAGAAAATGGGGTGTAAGGTCCTTTCTTCTCTGTTCTGAATTATTTAATGGGTGCTGCGAGACTGTGGCAGGAGCCTTGAAAGTATCTGGACAGTTTGGAAGATTTCAGTAATTCTGTGACTGTGCCAATGAAACAGGAGTTTGTTTGTTTGTTTTGTTAAACTTCTGGTGCAGAAATGCCACCTACTTATTTATAACCCTCGTGGCAGATTGAAACATTGTTTTATTTGTAAAATCCTGCAGATCAGTTAATAAATGAATACAATCTGATGAATCAGATTATATAACAGAGCCACCAGTAGCTGCAAGATAAGTTGTAATAAACTATTGAAGTTGTGACAGGCTTCAGGCGGAACATTCTGAAGGCACAAACCCTTAGATACTGTACATGAGCACTGATTTATGGTAGATTCTGGCTGTGTCCTTATACATAGACAAGGTATAGATAAAAAATGTTTCTCCTGACTAGTGCATTTACGTGTTCTCCACGTGTGTGTGTTTTTGTGGGTCTGTTCTAGCCAAGCTGTAGCATGGGTGACATCCTCAGGGTTTATATATGACCTGGTGTTTAGCACTGCTTGCCGCGGAAGATCGAGTGAGAACTGAACACTGGTACGGTGCTTTACTGTTTGCTGCTTATTTTACAGAGCTGTAAACGACTGGCAGGTAGATGTGGGTGTCAAGCTTCTGTTTTTGTGTCCTGGAGGTATTTATAGGAGAGGCAGGTGTGTCTAGGAAACAGAGGGGTTAGAGGTGTGAGGTTTTGCCACTGTTTCACTCCGTGGTGATGTACCATGACAATCTCGTGGTGTTTCACTGCTACCTGCACAGGGATGCTGTAATAGTACATGGTAGCTGTCAAGAGAAATAACTTATCATTGGCTGCCACTGTGCAAAGGGTCAGGACAAGCTGGTTTTCATTTGCTGGGAAGACTCACAAAATGTTGTGGCTGTTGAACAGCCACATATATATCAATAGGCAGTTGATAATAATGTTGACTGAGAGGCACTGGGCCATGAAGTCACAAAGTCAGTCAAGTGCTCTACTTCGAGCTTCAAGTCAAGAAAGTACCAGTTGCCTAAAGACCTGCATGTAGCTTCTCCTGTTGTAATGCTGCTTTTTGGTTTGTGAACCTTTCAAGTTGTCCAGAAACCTTTTCAAGCACAGACCTAGTTGTGTGGTTTCCACTACCCCATGATCTAATGACTCTGTCTGTTACCACATGACTTCGTGAACCCTAAGACTTGGCCCAGAATATGCTAATCTAAAAAGTGCTTGTAGAATGGAGACATCAGCACTCCATGAGATCCAGAAATGTATCTGCATCCCTTGAGACATACCCCGGGTATTGCTGCCTCTGCTTGGACTACAGCATTAAAAGGTTGAGGTGAAATTTTTTTTAACATGACTAGAGATTTTGTTCTTTTTGAAAATCAGACTGTTTTAAGATGTCACAAGTTGGGCACTCAGAAGTGAATGTACTTGACACCCCATGTCTCCTACTCATGTGTTTGTGTACAGTGGCAGCCTGGAGCCTTATTTGAGATATTTCCATGTTGTGACTTTAGCCTGCCTGTTGTCTTGGGCTGGCTGTGGGGCTTGATGTTATTCCTGAACTCCAGTATATACGGATTGTAGTGTGTGTGTATTCTCACAGGCACAAAAAAAAATCAATGCATCAAAGAGCCCCCATGAATTTCAATTAACACATTTACAGTCATTAAGCACAGCAGCACGATACAGCATCAGAGTGGGAGGCAAAGCTACGTGCTGCTCAGAGCCAGCATGGGCTTAGGTCTCGCTTTAATTTTTTTGTGTGATTAGTTTGTTCAGGGGTCTATTATTCATGTAAATATTTTTGTGTGTGAGGCTCTGAGCTGGCTCTGAGCTGTAGAAAAGCTGAAGTACACTATTTAATTACAGTAGCGAAGTGCAGGGACCACGTGTCGCATCTCCACATCCTCAGCCCTCCTGCTGAAGCCTGGGCCCTCCCTGGCTCTCACGACTGTGTCCTTGGCATGGGGAAATGGAGGTGGGAAGGACTGCAGCAACTGTTGTGTCCCCCTTTCTGTGACCGCTGCACGCTCTCCTTTTTGTTCTGTGTGGTGTGAAATGTCACCAAGCTCGGGGCATTTGACATCTCCCTGCGCTGTTTCCCGGTCTGAAAGGACACTGTGCTGCACATGCCACATATTGGGGTTTTTTTCTGGTTTGGTTTTCTTACTATTCCTGCTTGATCCTCTGCTCTGTGACACCCTAAGTATTTCCTCCTGCTCTTTAATGTACGCTTCTATATCTAATGAAATCCCAGTGTATTATTAAGTCCTTAATTTCTCAGTAAAGGTACAGGCCCTATTTTTCTGTGTCTCCGTACTTGTATGAGCTCCACCAAATTTGCCTCTGTGCATCTGGCAAAGTGCACGACTTCATTTACATGCTGCAAAGAAAGGAATTATTACCTTAATCATACCTATGAATAATTGAAGCCCAGGAAATCAGAGTAACTTGCCTGCAGTCACAAATTTTTAGTGTAGCCAGAAGTTGAACCCTACACTCCCTAGTTCCAGCCTAGCACCTTAATCATATTTTCTACCTCTGTGTTAAAGCTGATTTTCCTCTGATAAGTCCCATTCAAGGCAAAGGGCTGCTCTGTGGTAGCCACTGTGCAACTGCAGAACAGTTCCCTTCACCCAGGCACCTTCCAGTTTTAGGGAAGGAAAAAATTGGAGGATTAGTATGGGTTATGATTGTGACGGTGGATTCTACAGCCTTACCGATGGGTGTAAGTATCAGCCCCAAAGAACATCTTAACTTCAATGCTACTTCAGAAAGCTTAAGTCAGCGAGTACTGGTGTTTGCTTCAGCTGTGGGAGCTGAGGGCTGAGTAAGAGCTCAGATTTTACAGAGATAGGTCCCGCTCGTTGCACTGCCATCAGAGGGTCTCCCTCAGACCAAAAGTAGCTGTGTCAGATAGCCAAGTAATGCAGAAATCCTGGCTGGCTTCACTTCCATGGCCTGGCTGGGGCAATAGTGCAAAAGTAATGGAAATCTGGTACAAAGCCCAGTGCAAAAGTCTCTGGTCCTTGGATTGGGCTGACCTAAGTCACACGGCCACAGTGATGCCCGTTCCCCTATGAGCAGGAGGTGTCAGTGGATGAGCTGTCGCCAGGGCTTGGGACAGGGGCAAATGGATGGGAAGGGCTTCTGCTCTGCATTGCTCCAGGAGACTGTGCTACCCAAAACAGGCGAATGTGGGAGTAGTTAATCCTGACTGCTGAAACCAGTGTGTGTTTTGCCATTTACCTTGAGGGAGGCAGGATTTTAGCTCAGCAAAGTGTGTCGTAGCTCCCAACCTGTTCCATAAGCCTTTCTCACTTTATATGCTTATGGCAAGGTGTTACCTGGGATGCCTTCTTGTTTCCCTTTGACTTGCTTTATATTCTGCTCTGCACTCCCATTTCTTTTGAGAGCAAAATGCTGTGTGAGTGCCTTACGGTCTCTTTTACTTACCTTTTTTTATGGCTTTAGAGAAGTTTCTCTAGGCCCTAGCCTGCTTTCTGTCTTGAATATTGACCTTAGAGTTACACCATCTCATTGTCGCTGCACCCAGACTTCTCAGCTATCAAAGTTCACCCACAGAACTCAAAGTATTCCTAACTCAGAAACACCTTGCTTTTATGTCCTCCTCCTCTTCCCCCTTCTCCCTCCACATAAGCATTTTAATTTCACAAGCAAACTCCATTTCACTGTGAATTTCGACAAGTGGTTCACCTGTTTCAGGGTAAAAATTGTACTTCAAATTTAAATGTCTTTTTCACTGTGACTGTCATAATATTTTCCATTTGAGGCTGAGATTCCACCGTGGGTTTTCTGTGCCATGTTGTCATCTGTACAAATCTGAGCTTAAATGTGTGGAAATTCTGACATTTCAGTAAGAAATATAAAGTGGTTTTTAAATGTTCTTTAAGTTAGCTGTTTCATAGGTGTGGCCGCTGGGTTTTACCCAGTGCCCTGGTCTTTCCCAGTTCAACAACAGACTGAAGATTTCTCGAAGATTTGGGGCTTGTTTGTGTTGAGCGTGGTGTGTCATTTCTATGAGAATAGGTTACGGTAATTTTTTATCTGATTGTTTGTCCTGAGAAGGTACTGACTTCGCTTGGGCGCTGCTGCCATTGGCGGCGGCGGTTGCGTACAGTGCCGAACGCAGTGTCCGTGTACCGTGGTCTTCAGTGGGGATCTCGGGAAAGGCAGCTTCAAATCAACCACACTGAGCCAAACTGTGAGTGGTTTCACAGTGGAAGTGGCTCCACAGTGGAAAGAGAGGGGGCTCAGAGAGGGGTTTGGTAGCTGTAATGCTGTTGGACTGTTGACCTTCGAGTCAATGGCCTATAGACAAAGACTGCTCGTGCCCAGTAGTGCGAGCCACATGTTCCGGGGGCAAATTTTGAATATTGATCTGCCCTGAAGTATTTGACAGAGGCTGAAAACTCTTTTGGCTCTCGTATGTTTTCCTGTCGGTTGTTCTGTGGAACAAAGTACGCGGTTGAGATCGTCACCGGAATTGAATTCTCCAAAACACTGTTGCAGCTTTCTGTCGGGGTAACATGAAATACATAGAAATGTACACCCACTGGCAACGTTCATTTCCACAAATATATATATATATATATACGTATTGTCACTGACTACTTTGAGAATACAAGGGGATATTTGCAGCTATTTCAGTGGCTTGACATTTGTCACAATGACACGATTTCTAAAGTCTAGACTGTAATTGCTGCCTCCACTCGCTGCACCTCTGACCAAAGAGGCTGTGAGAATTGCTGGTGACACAAACTCCTGCAATCAGACCTGATCCCGTTGTGGTCTGACCTGATCAACTGCTGCACGACCCAAGTCACAGTCACTCTGTAATTTTATAGTGTAAATCAGATTTTACACGTGTGGGGCTGTGATGTGATTGCATCTCTAGAGCCAGGGGGGACAGAATTTGGAAATGAACCCAAGGGAGTTGTACTTGATCCTACTCCACTGGTGCTCACAAACTTCATTCTTCACAGTTGTGTATTAGGCAACATGACTAACATTTGCCACATGTTGTTTATTCTCTTATTTTCTCCCAGAGGAGGGAGCGTGTGTGCTGGGACTGTTTCTTTCCTGGGGGAATTATGTTCCTCAAATCCCATATTGCCTGTAAAAATCATGCCTTTATCATTAGCTGTTATCATCTCTATTAACCTTGAAATTTGATGGAATTTAGGTAGATGACCATCCTAGATATTATTGGAAAAGCTCTAACATGTTGTATGTGAATAGTTTCTGAAATGGTTGCAATCCAGGGAGCAACCATTTGAAGAGGTCTAAAAAAACCTCTTTTTTGATTGTTGAATCAATTATTTTTTTTTGTAATGTGAGCTTGTAGCAGAATATTTCTGTGTTAAATGATAATAATTTAATTAATTATGTCTGCCTCGAATAGCTGCAAGCAATCATCCCTTGCCTTTGTGTCTTACAGTTTATCTAAATTGCTTGATAACCTGGTGTAGCCGAACTGGTTCAGCTCAGTTAATATAATCCCTTCCATTGCACTGGATTTGTTTTTTATTAGACACCATATTAGCTTCTAATGACGGCATCAGACTGACAGACATCGATGCCATCTAGATGCATGATGAAGCGTTGTAATGGTGATTATAAAAGTCTTTCCATCCTGGGGAGCCTCTGGTGTGTTTTCCTAAAGGTGCCTCCAGAACGAGCTGGCTGGTTTATGTTTAAGAGCTGGGGCTTGATCCAGATCATTCACATCAAGGGCAGTTATTCTGGGAATGATAATGAGCCTCACGCTGGGCCTCCACTGAGAGTTCCATTACCAGCATCAGTTATGGCAACAGTGTAAGCAAGTGAGCAAAGTAAAATAAAGGCCACAACGACTCTTTGGTCTCAGACACACTTTCTTGAGGATAAGCTTTATCTCTAAATAAAAAAATGCACAGTTTCTGTACTTATTAAAAGCAGCCTTTTTTTTTTTTTCCCTAGTGGAAAACTTGGTTGTGTCACTGAACTGCACACACAAACTCCTTGGGAAAAACCTGAAGCTTTCTGCAAGCATGTTCATTTCATCAAATCCCTTTTTTTTTCTGAGATAAAAACATTGGAAACTGTCGGACCAGCTCTGGTTCCTCAGGCTCAGGCTTCTTCATCTGCCATCGCAGGGTGACATGGCACGTGCTGGTCCTGCAGAGTGCCCAGAGAACTGCCCTGACCTCCGGGTTTTCCACATTTGGGGCTCCAGCCCCAGTACCAGGAGCCCTCTGCCCAGCTTCTTCTTGGCTGCAGCTGTCCTCCCCACAGCTTCCCCTGCATTTTCCCTTCCCAGGGGTGACGGTGCAGTTTGGCTGCAATTAGTGCAGCTCAGATTTCATTAAGTAAATGACTGTGAAAAGCTTTCAGTATTGGGACAAACCCAATAGAAACATGAATATTATCCAACAGAGGATGTTCTCAATTTCTTTGGCCAGAAGCTAAAATTCTTACCGAAGATTTTCAAAACTCGGGGAAAAGTTTGACCTTCCCCCATTCCTCAGCCAGCTCTGAAATTCACAGCCGATGGTGTTTTACTAGACTTGTAGCACTAACTTAATAGCTCTTTAGTTATTAAAGGATAAATGTTCGTGTTCTACAAGTTTAAATTATATTAAAAGCCTTTATTAGCACTGCTTGGCAAAATACCTTCTGGCTAGCTTTCTGGCCTTGGGCTAGGCCATTCTTGTGGTTTCTTAATGACATGCTATGAAAAGGACATAATTTATGAGAATTTGGTGCCAGGTTTTGCATGTATTAAGAAGCACTTGCCATTTGTGCATAATGCTGCTGGGGCAAAACAAAGAAATATATTTAAAACTGGAGCTACGTCTTGCATTCATCTGGGTTGGTTTTAATTGTACACGGCTTTTACATTTTTATGTATATATGTTTAGATGTATATCAATTCTCATTATATGTATTTTAATATTATCTGGTCTCCGAATTACTGGTGGTTGCTCAGTTCTGACATCTAACAGTGCAGTTACCAAAGTTACTTTCTGTTTACTTTCCAACCTTCCCTTAGTAATTTTGGCAAAGTTTTCTCAGTGAAAAAACTCCTCTGGGCCATGTAATGGGTTTCCCCATGACTGGGAGAAGAATTAGGCCACTGGGGCAGCTCGTTTCTGTGAAGGCAACTGTTCAGGCCATGGGCAAAATATCTCAGAAGTTCCTTTCCCACGAGACTTGGTGACACGCAGGCAGTGCTGGGGTGTGATTCAGCTGGCTGGTATTTTTTCCCTTCTCAGCATCTGTTTATTTGCTTTGCAACCAAGTCCGCCTCCTTTTCCTTCTGCTGATGCAGCGCCTTAGTGTGAAAAACGGATGGGGCAAAGTACCCGGCGGGTGGGAGGAGGTGTGCGCGGTGGGAAAACGGGGCTGGGAAAAAGGCCTGGGACTGGAGTAACCTTTCTTAGGTGTCTTTCCATCACAGGAGTCCTTTGTGGCGGAGGTGAGAGTTCTTCCGCTCGCAGAAGCGGCTCGCAGTGGATTTGACCCCATGCTCTCATTCTTTCCGCAGTGGGGAAGCCTCACAAGTGCAACTACTGCGGCCGGAGCTACAAGCAGCGCAGTTCGCTGGAGGAGCACAAGGAACGCTGCCACAACTATCTGCAGAATGTCAGTATGGAGGCTGCTGGGCAGGTCATGAGTCACCATGGTGGGTGCAAACCGTCTTCTGAGGGCACTTGGACTTGGAGCATCTCCTGTGGGTTTTTTTTCCATATGTTTTTCTTCCTTCCTTTCATCTTTGTGTCATTTGCATCTTAGAAACTGTTTATGTTCAGATAGGCAGAAGGAGAAAAGATGGCCTAAAATCCTCACTCTGTCCCGTTTAACAGCACCGTTTTTGCTAATTTTGTTTGTCAGTATTTTGCTTTTTAGTATGTAAAAATATACAGAGATGAAAATAAAGCAAAGTCACCTGAGCAAATTACCCTAAAAGTCATATCATAGAGTCATAGAATAGTTTGGGATGAAAGACACCTTAGAGATCATACAGCTACAAGCCCCTGCCATGGCCAGGGACACCTTCCACTAGACCAGGCTGCTCCAGGCCCCATCCAGCCTGGCCTTGAACACTTCCAGGGATGGGGCAGCCACAGCTTCTTTGAGCAACCTGTGCCAGGGTCTCCCCACCCTCGCAGGGAAGAATTTCTTCCCAGTATCCCATCTAACCCTGCCCTCTGGCAGTGTGAAGCCATCCAGCCATCCCCTCTTGTCTTGTCTCTCCCTGCCCTTGTCCCAAGTTCCTGCCCAGCTCTCTTACAGCCCTTTTAGACACTGGAAGCCCTCCTGGGGCCTTCTCTTCTCCAAGCTGAGCAACCCCAGCCCTCTCAGCCTGTCCCTATATCCGAGGTGCTCAAGCCCTCGGTGCACCTTCATGGCTCAGTCCAACAGGTGGACATCCTTCTTATGCTGGGGGCTGAAGCCCCCACGTGTAAAATGTGCGATTCCCTTCCCACTCCCTTCTGATAGTGAGTGATAATTATGAGGATGGTGAAGGTATGCAGAAGTCATTATTTCTGCTTTCTGTAATATTATCTTATCCCTCCAGAAAAGGGAGGGATAGATGTAAAAATCTCTAAAGCAGAATGGAATTCAGCAGTGTTGTTGAAAGTAATTATAACCAAAAAAATGTTTGTATGCATTTACATGTGCTAGTATTAATATGTTAACTAACACTGCATGTGTTAATATACATAAGGACTGAAGATTGCCAAAAAGATTGTTGAAAGCAAGAAATGTCAAACTCTGTGAATTTGTTTTCAGAAATTTCTGGAGCTATTAGTATGGATAATGAGCATAATGCCTCAGATTGCAGGGTTGAAGGCTTAATCTGTAGCACTAAATGCTAAATGGTAGCTATCCAAAAATGGTTATAGTTTAATTCAAAATTACTGTTTCGTGAACTCTTTTAAAACTGATCATCTCTTAACTTTTAAAAGTTGTCTTTAGATGTTTGGTACTTGAAGTGTTTTAAATTTCATGGTATTCAGAAAATATTAAAATTGTGCATTTTCCATTTTGAATACAAATTACTGTATACCTAAGAATACCCAAACCAGTTAGATTGTAGGTGAGTGAAAAGGCAAAAGAACACTTCCATTTAGCTTTTCATTGTTGAGTGGAATCATATGGCTTCATTTGGAAAGTAATTCTGTAGAAGTTCTGAAAGATCATTTCAGAAAACCTGAAAACCCAAGCTGAAATAAAATCTATTCAGCATTGTTAATATAGGCTATATTTTGGTGACAAAACTCTCCAAAATATTTTAAATAGTATTTTTCCATGAACAATTTATTCCTATAATGGTATTTAAATATATTTAGTAGTCATTGCCAAGATGTTCATACAATTCTATTAAGTAATTGCTCTCTGCATAGACACCCTGGAGACTAAACTCAACATTTAAAATGCCATGGGTGGCTTTAAAGGTGTTGAAGTTGGTGATTATGTGCCTGAGGTGGCTTTATGCTGGCCAGTGGACAGGCTGATTTCAGGGCTTTACTATTTGAAGTACCTGTTGTGGGCTTGGTCTGTTGGAGCGCTTAGGAGGAGTCGGACCACTGAGTTCATTCCCAGCAAAATACACACTCCTCATGCTACAAGGGTGTGCCTGTGTAGTTAACCAGGGAGGTGATGACTCCAGGCAGCCTTTCCTTAGGCAATAACAGTAGGCTGATATAGCTGTGACAGCCAGGAGATCTGAGACCATGTTGTGGAGGAGCTTCCCAAATTCCACTCAACGTCTGGGTTTATTATTCAGTTGTTTGTTAAAATTAGGTTTACTCTTGCTGATAGATTTCTGAGAAAATCCAGAGCTCTTTCTAAGCTGCCTGATGCCATGACAAGAGGGGCAGGTCTTTAACCTTGTCTCCCCAAAGAAGCTGCAGTGGTTGACCTTGCATTGATTTTTTTCTACGAGCTGAAGTTAAACCAGTGCAAACCCCATGCGGACAGTTCTTTTCTTTACAGCCCGACTGACTTTGCTTGGGCTTAAAATAGAAATGTTCACACAACCACTTCACTTTTCTCAACAAAATTAGCTTAAAACAGCACTTTGAATTCAACTAGTGCCTCTTTCTCCTCCGGGCAAATATGTCTGTGCCTCCCCTGGTGAATGTTTAAGGGGATGTTTGATCCGCTGTCTTCATTTCACTGTTCAGCGAGGGCACAGTGAGGACAGGCAGCGACAGGGAGCTCCACATTCAGCTGGGACCAGTAATAAATCTCACCTCTCATCCAGGCATTGCTCCACCCATGAAGCTCAGCGTGAGGGTCACGAGCAGCAACCTGTAGAGCTCTGCAGCGAAGTCCTTTCCCCTGGGACTGTAAAGATACCGGAGAAGGGTACAAAAATGATTGCTGAGCTTAAAGCTAGGCCTTAGAATAACCCTGAAAAAATGTATTAATTTCCTTCTCTCCCATGTCACAGATTGAAATGATATTCCTGAGGATGACTGAGAGTATGCTTTGGAGATTTTGATCACTGGTTTATTTTGCATCCCATTGGGGCTGAGTTTTCCTGACTCTCTTTCCAAATGCTTGGTTTGGATTTTTTTCAGGCATTGTGCTCAACATGATCAGTTTGTAGGCATGTTACAGACGTGGGTGCTTTCACTATGGCCTGATCGGTCCTTTAATTTCAATTATCTGTCTTGCAGATGGCTAAATCACCTGACTAAAACCACAAGGGGAAGCAAGAGGAGGGGAAGAAGGGCTAGTTTTGTTGTCTGGGTAGGAATGTGCAAGTCTCCGGGTCTCACCCCATCCTCTTGCAGGGTGCCAGTTGCTTGCTGAGCTGCCCCTCCTTGTGGTCCCATTCCCTGCTCAGCAGGACAGATGCTGCAAGAATGCTCCCATGACTTGGTTGTGGGCAATTTTCAGCTGAGCAGTGCTGGCCCTGGAGGGAAAAATTAGTCTGCGGTCTCCTGGCTAGCAGCGTATTGGGAGTGGCAAAAGGGACAGTCTCTGAATGCCAAGAACATGACCTGGGCAGGAACGAAGAGGGAGAAATGCTGAAGGTTAGCGATGGTTTACACCCAGTTATGTGTTCTCCTCCAACACCACAGAGCAAAAAGTCCAGGGAAATTCTTGCAGTGGGATGGAGAAGGATGCTCTTTTCAGGAGGAAGAGAAAGAAGCCTGGCCCTGGGCTGTGCGAGGCTCAGAGGCCAGCTCCACATAAAACACACAATGGCCTTGTGTCTTTCCCTCTTACATAGTTGCTTAAAACGTCGTTAAAATGCTGGTCCCACAGGAGACTTCACACCAGGGTCCATGGGAATATTTCCTGTCATTTCTCTGCACACACACACTTCTTTTAAATAGCAATATTGTGAGCTTCAGAAAGGAAATTGAGGTTGATGGAGTAATACTAATTTATACCAGCTGAGACTTAGCCCAGTGTCTGGTGTTTGCACACAAAAGTATTTATCAGCAAAACACACACTGGGCAATTTTTTTACTTCTTTTTTTTTTTCCCCTGTTCTTTCCTCACTGGAATGGCATAAACTCTTTTAATAGTTCATGTGGCTTTTTTTACAAATTAAGAAGGAAAAACTCAAAGATAGTCACTTTAAGCAGTATGACTGAAAGACCAGTATCATTGTTCTGAAGACTGTAGAGGTTTGTGAATTGAGAGTTTGGGCTTAGAAACATTTCATGTTAACTGCTACTGAGAATATTTACAGTGTTAGGGATGGTAAATGTTTTCATGGGCAATCCAGGAGCACACCCTGATAGCTGATTAAGAACATCCCTGGACAGAAACATACTCGAGTGTGGGCTTTGCATGGAATACAGGCTTGATTTTCAGACTAAAGAAATTCTTCCTGAGCTGAGACTGTAAGTTCCCAGTGTAAAATGAGTTGCTCTAAGCTAGTTACGACCTGCCAGCTGTTCTTTGGTTGCTCCGTCTACCAAGTGTTGACGTATGATGAACTACAACAAAAAAGGAATTGCATTTACTGCTGAGTAAGTGTGTACACATGAGCTTCTACCACAGAGCAGCTGTTTGGTGTGAATGTGGGGTTTTGTTTGATTGGTTTGGTTTTCCCCTTTTAAATTCTGGTTTTCCTTTAAAAAAAAAAAAAAAAAAAGGGAAAAAAAAAAAAAAAGGGAAAAAGAAAAGGTGATGCAAGCTGGGCTATTTGTCCTTTATTTGTGCACTTTCTAAAATTGAAATGAAAATTAATAGATCTAGAACTGACAATGTGCTCTTTAGCTTAAAGCTTTGGGTTTCTAAAGTATGACTTCTCACCTGTTTGGTCCCTTTTTGCCTCTCATTTAAATGGTTTCAGAAACTAGACTATTTCCCCTCTCTCCCTTCTCCCAGGAAATCTGCATAACAAAACATATTCTGCTAACTTATTCCCATCGTAACACAAATATTGGTGTGATTCATTGATTCTGTTGCAAAAGAGCCATGCCCTGGATTAGATACTTGAGTTCTGAGGTGGGAAAAAGTGCCTGCAGCATGAAAGGTGGAAAAGAAAATGCTTTTACTCATGATGATTTTACTTTTAAAAGGAGTCCAGGCAGGATTTTTGCCTGACTTAGAGAAGAGCAGATGTCTTTTTTAGCACTATTCATTTTTCATGGAAGAAAGGTTTCAAATTCTGTGTAGGAAATTTTATACACATATGCCCAGCAGTCGAATTATTTAATTATTACTTAATTGTTATAAGACCATACAAATGTCACTACATTTGGGGCTTGTTCAGGTGTCAGTGAAACTAGCCAGGAGGTTTTGAGTGGCTTTGTGGATAAGTGCATTCCTACAAAGCCAGCCTGCTCTGAGCCTGTGTTCCTAGGAGGGATTTAAAGCACCTCCCTAGGACCACACCACCAGCCTCCTGTGTCCTGTCCCTTTCCAAGGGCTGGAAATCCTTGAAGCGTCACCCAGGTGAACCTGGCCCATGGCAGTGAGTGAGCATCCAGGGTTTCCCGCGGAGCGTGCGTGCGTGTGCATGCATCCACTGGGTTTGGGTAAGCCAGAGGACAGTCGGATCCAGTTCCCAGTGAAAATCAGCACACATAATCTTCCCTTTCTTCCTAAATCTCCTTGGTAAATACTTGAGTAGTGCGGATAGCTCCTGACCAAGCAAGGTGTTTAATTAACCTTAAAACTTTACCCTTAGCTATTAAAGTATTCCAAACCTCCCAGTCTGCGCTGGGCATTAATTAGGTCACTTGAACACTGCATCCCATTTTGTTGCAACATTAGATTCATTTCATATTTATGGGGTTTTTTCCTCCCTTTCAGTGATGCCAGCAGGACTGCCTTGTAAATGAGAAACCATTGTGTTTCTCAGGGGGAGCATCCTGTACAAATAAAAAAGCAGCAGAGTAAATCATTTTATAGCATATGGTAGATTCCAAGTCTCAAAGTGCTCAGCTTTCCATGGCAGCAGAGGCACAAATGGAATCAAATGAATAAATTGCCATGTTTTCTTATTACAAATGTCTGCGTTGAGAAGTTCACCTGAGCAGATACTATGTTTTGTAATTGCCTGG
This sequence comes from Pseudotriccus pelzelni, assembly GCA_035584735.1. NCBI lineage: Eukaryota > Metazoa > Chordata > Aves > Passeriformes > Tyrannidae > Pseudotriccus > Pseudotriccus pelzelni. The sequence goes on along the minus strand of JAWMRA010000002.1, from coordinate 2,879,696 downwards.
TATTTGCTCTTCCTTACTAGAAAGAAGGCAGAGACAAGGCTTTTAACACCCCATTTTTCATATATTATGCGCTACCAAACAGCCAGAGTGTCTAAGAACAGGGGAGTGATTGTTCCGTGTCAGGATCCTGAAGGTAGTACGGTTACATGGGAGGAAAGTAGGCTGGTGGTGTTCATTTATGGCACTGTCTCTCTCTGGGAGAAGCGTCTGTGACACAAAAGGCTGCTATGGTGAGAGACCGGAGGAGGGCTGGCAGAACACACGGCTGTGAGTCCTTCTCTGCTACCTCTGCAATACCCGTGACTTCACTGGAAGGTTGATCTAATACAGGGAATGCAATTGGGTGCTCTCAGTTTACAAACTGTAGGAACTCTGTGCCGTATCATCGCAGTTTCTGTTTCTCTGCCATCCATTCATCGCCTCAAATAGCTTTTTTTATATCTCAACCAAGCCATTAACACATGGAATAGTGGCTGTTACTTGTCAAGTTTCTCTTGCTGTTTTCTCAAGATGAATGCAGGACAATTAGGCCAGGTATTCAATTCACAGCAGCAGAGCAGAGCTACGCATGGAATCACACTTGATATATATTGCAAATGTCTTGGTCTCTCTGGGCCTGATCCCCAGTCAGGTACCACCGACCCTCCTTGGTGTTTATAAGAGGAAGCTCAACAAAAACAGAATACTTTGTAGGCACTTGGGGAATAGCTCTGTCAGCAAGTGACATAAAACCCTGTATGAGACACTACCCTGGTCAGAAGCTGATGCAACTCCTGTACTTTGGCTCTAACACCTTATTCCCTAACCCAACAAGTGAGAGAGAGGAAAATGAGTAAAGACAGAAGAGGTCGTTGATTTCTTATTATTGTCTCAAAGACAGTGTGTGAGCATTCCCTTGAAGTAGTTAGCACAGGAATGATCCCTGCAAATTCCAAAAAGGTGGTAAGACAGATGCAGAAAACCTCCATTCACAGGCTGTTAGATTTGTGTTTAAGGGGACAAAATATTAATCAAAGATTGATAGTTTCTACATCTGATTCTGAAGGGACTTTCCCACGTGACGGGACTTTCCTGTAATTCCAGTACAGTGTGTGTTGATTTTACAGTCTCACATGTAGAAAGAAGAAACACACTTTAGCAAACTGATCCTTCATTTGAGAAGACTTGTCTTAGGGAACACACAGCCAGGCCCAGGAAACACAACTCATCGATGCCTTGTGTGATTTTTAATCACTGGCATTAGTGCAAACAGGTAATAATAAGAGTAAGTATTCTGTATGATAAGCGTGAAGTTAATGGAATACCCAAAGAATGATAACTAAACATTTACATTGGCAACAGGTGACCATATGTCCAGAACAAAACAATTCTATTAATAAAGTTGGGCTTCTGCTAAATAAGATGGTCCCAAGGAGAGGTGTTTTGTAACTGTGGCTCTGCTTACAGGTGATTGCTGTCTCGATGCCCAGTGTGTTCTTGCACCTTGCTTTACGTTGTGTTGCTCTTGTTGCGCAGTCAGCAGAGCTCAAATGGTTTGTGTTGTCTGTGAAGTGTGCACCGGACCTGTCTGATATGATTTTTTGGTTTTATGTAGTACCTCCTATGGAAGATTGTAAGGAACAAGAGCCTGTGATGGACAACAATATTTCTGTGGTGCCTTTTGAGAGACCTGCTGTTATAGAGAAGCTGACGAGCAACATGGGAAAGCGTAAAAGCTCCACCCCGCAGAAGTTTGTGGGTAAGCTGGAAATATGCTGTTTATTATTTTTAGTGTGTAGGTGTAAGCAACTTGTTATTTGTAATTGCCAAAAGAACAAGGGGGAAAGTAGCGCTCTTGGGACTTGGTTGTGAGACAACAACGCAGAGGGTTAAATCACAGCAAGAAATCCTTGAAAATCATTGAATTAATTTTACCAACCCAAAAAATTCAAAAATGAGGCCCCTGGTATCACGAAAATGCTGTAGAAGAGCTTTAGCTTTTTACTTAAGGCTGTTTTGTTTCTTTAAAAAGTTTTCTCTGGCCCTTTTGGGATTTAAACTTGTCATCTTCCCTCTCCTTGCTCCAACAAAAAAAATGCAATAAGCTAAGACTGTCATGTAATTATCTGTCTCTATAAGTGTTAAAAAAGCAAACAACAAGTATTTCAAGACTTGTATTAAATTCCTGAGAGTTGGCAACAACTGGTCTGATAATACTGGCATGAGGAAGTAAATTGCATCCCTTGTGTTGGAAGAAGTGCTTGCTCCAAGTGCAGCACTCTGCACACAGTAAACTTACTAATGCATGAATATGAAACAGCATCGGATGGCTTTTGGTTATCAGATTTAGAATCATAGGCCCAGAATTCATATTTTGCTTTGTGTCTTGACATATTAAAATTGCGCAGCTTGTAACAGGAGACAGTATGGAGAATGTTACTCGGTTTGGGCTGTAACTTAAAGCTTCTTTTTACTGCTACTGAAGCAGTGCTAAACTTCTTAGGAGGGAAGCTGGAACAGAGAATTATTTGGGGTAAGTGTATGCTGCCAGCCTCTAAAGCCATGTAATAGGCGTTTTCCATGCTCACTCCCTGGAAGGACAGTCACACAGAACATCAGGGTGTCACATCCTCATTCTGAAGGCACTTACAGAGGGGATGAGAGAATGCAAGCAATTAACACAGCCATTTAGAGAAGTTGTTGCCCCTCAGCTAAATGCAGATTCGGATGGATTTGTTAAATCACCACTGACTGTGGTTGCCACTAACCTACATGGTTTGGAATAGTAGGGGGCCAACAGCATGCAGCGGCTCACCTAGGGGGCTGACACACTGACCTGGCTGCTCCCGGTCAGCTGACCACTTCCAAATACCAGTGCTGAGCTAAGGTTAGGTCAGGATTGATCCAACCCACATGAGGAATGCTGGGAGACAGCAGCATTTCCTGTGCTGTTAGTTCCTCTGAGAGAAGAGCTTAATTCTTGGACTGTTGTCTTTAAAAGTGGTCTGAAATGAAGTGCTGTATAGCTGGTAAGAACTGCAGGATTTATACTCTCATTTAATTTACTGATTTGACAACAGCTGGGGTTGAAGAGGGTGGAAATGGGAGCGCTGCTCTACTGACAAGCCACATGTGGCTTTATGAGCTGGTAAACATGGCCCCATCACAGCAGGTTTCCCTCGTGGTGTCTCAGCAAGCTCTATAGGTTCCTGCAGGCTGGGATCACCAGGAGCATGAGTTAAACATGCTGACACTTTCAGCTGGTGCTTCTGGACCTCGGAGCCCTTACAGCCTCAAAAGGAAGAAGGGCAGTTCACACCTCCCACTCTTTTTTCCCTCAGCTGGTCCGAGAAACAGAGTCATGTTTGGAAGTTATCTGTGCAGGGCTAGAGACTGGATCTGGGAGAACTGCAGATCTTCTGCCCTCCCTAAAATCCAGGATACCTCCCAAGTGAGGCAGGCTGCTGTTTGGATGGTATAAATTGATTCTGTTTTTGGAAGCTGTAGATGGTAGTCTGTTTTTCAGACCAGAAAAGTTATTTTACTTGTCCACTCATGTGCCATTGACCATATGTTGTTGTTGTTGTCTTCAGAGGTAAATTTACTGATGGGAAGTCCTTGCCTGAGAGATGCACATTATTATTCTCTTCAGCTGATTATATTATGTTCTTAGATAAACATGTTTCGTCTATAGGTGTAACAGATAATTTTGGTATTCCATTTTTCTGGGACTAGGAATTCAAGGTTTCAGTTTTTTATGCAGATGTAGCTGTAGGAGAAAAAGTGTCCTCTGGCATATTTACTAGATGGTATTTTCTGATCTTTAATGTCATCACAGTGTTTGAGTTGAATAACAGCAGTCTTCACTTTGCTGCCTTTTCTTTTTTTCCCACCATGACCTCACTTTCCTTCCCTTTTTCTCCCCAATGAAATACTGTTCAACTCTATCAGGAAGAACTTGTTAATGGTTCTCTTGCTTGCAGGAAATTTTCCTGTGCATACTGCAAGTATGGCACTTGTCCAAAACAACTTAATGGTGTTTATGAGAAGGTCATGTAAGCATAAGCTAAAATCTTTGCATGCTACATCTATCAATGCTTTACTGCTCTTTCTGATCAGCAATCTCCAAGGGACCGTGGTTATGGACCACAGTCTCTACTCCAGCTGAATCTGGAGGAGGAAAGGAAACAGCATGCAGCAAACAGAATTAATTTGTGTGTGAGAGACTTGGTTATGTATCTGCTGTTGAGGTACTAGTCTTACCAAACCTGTTGAAAGAGTGGAGGCAGAAAGTATAACTTATGAAGTGCAGGAGTCTGAGTGCTTCTTTTTGCCTCGTGTTCGATGAGGGAGAGGCAGACACCAGTTAAATTAAAAGCAGACATCTTCAGGCTGATCACGTGAGGCAGATTCATGTATTTTCAGTTGGAATGTGGTGCTTAGTCTCACAGGGTGTCACTGAGGTTAAAAACTGGCAGGATGCAAAAGGAGACATTTATGTGGCTTACGATAAGACCGTGGTTGTTAGAGTGAAAATTAAAAATACGCAGGCATCTCAGAACAGATGAAGATCAACCAACATCAAAATTACAGTCAGCTTCCAGTTAATGGGAGTCAGGGAGAAATTTAGCCAGGGGTTAATTCTGTAATGGTTTTCTCCAAGATTTCTTGCAGCTTTCTCCCAGGTGTCCAGTGTTGCAGCTGCTTTAGCTGCTTGCTGAGACGGACTGCAGGTATCACAGGGCAGCTATGTCCATGTGCTTTATCTGTTTTCAAATACCTGCTTTGAGGGTTATTTCAATGTCATAGGATGACCAGAGACTGTTTCTTTATCTACTGCACTAATGTAGGGCAAGAATAAATAGAATTTGAGCATAGTTTTACATGAAAATTCAGAATAATTAGTCTGATTAATTACTTTTAAGTATAGATTTGGCTAAAGAGGAATTTAATTTGGAAACCGTGTTGTAGTGGTTTGTTGGACAGTTTTTCCAACTTCTCATGTTTGTTGATTCCTTCCAAAGTTATAATCTATTTTACTTTTTAATGTCATGCTCCATTTCTAAGGCTCTGACATCTTTGGAACGGGATCATAATTAAAGGAATAAATAATTCAGGTCACTGGCAACTCACAGCTTTCTCTGCTGTCTGTGCTGGAGTAACTAAACATGGATGATAAAAGGAATCAAAATAAGGTTTGCATCATTTGTCCAAGTAGTCCATAAAGGATAGGTAATATTTCTTGATCTGTACAGCCTACAAAGAACTGACAGTGTCTTTCTTGGCTGGATCAGACCCTCACCAGATCCATTTCTTTGTTCAAGCATGGGAATGGCCACAGCAGGTGACAGGGACCAATTTTCATTGCTTTCTTCCACTGTGACAAAGACACCACGTGCCTCCTGGAGCTGTTCCTCCAGTCCCACTTTGGCCCCACCTGGGAAGGAGCTGCACTATTTCCTGGGAGGCTGGAGCCACATCCCGTTTCGGAGCTGCCCATCCTGTCTGCAGCAGGACAGCCATCACAGACTGCCAGACCACAGCAGAAACATGAAAAGAGGTGTGAGGTCAAGAATCATCCAGAGGTCACGTTAGATTACCTAGACCATCGTTGTAGCAGGGAAATGTCATGAGGTACACAACTAGAACAGTTGGTCCATGTGAACGGTATTGCTGAAGAGAGTAAGAATATTAATGTGCTTCACTTTAGACTTATATTTAATTACCTTGCTAATCAGGGCTAAGTTCCCAAGCAGAAGTGATGCATCATCTCTAAGGATTACATGGCTATTCTGTATGCATCACTTTAGAGTAAGTCACACTGAGTGTAATGAATTATTATAGTCAAAAATGAAATGTGGAGTGATAGTTATGTTGAAATGTACTAATGCAGTTTGGAAGAGATTTTGGATTACAGTTCTGTTTCTTATGGTGTTTTATACACATTGTGTTCCAAGCAATTTTGGCAAAAGGTGATAGAATATTCTTGAGTAATTTAATTCTTGGATAGCCAGACCAGTTTTAAGTAGTGACTCCTTGAATTTATTAACTTACACTATTGAAAAAAAGTCCGGTTTTATGTACTGAGGCAATGAAGTAACAAAGACAATAGAAACCAACCAAAATTTATCAGACTTCATAAAATCAGCTTTAAAAGTTAACTGTGAACAACCAGCTAATATTTGTATGTTTGAACACCCACAAGCATGTACATCTTGTATCATATACATATAACCTTTTCTATTTAAAAAGAAGTTGTTATGTGAAACTTTCCTAGTACAGCCCCTCCAAAGCCATCACTGGAAAAGCAGTGGTGCTGAGCCCTGATGTAAGTAGTGGAGAGCTTCTTCCAAGGAGAGCTGTGAGATGTTAACGTGCCCTGTGACTGCCATAACGTACCAGCATGTGGTTCTGGTTTCACACATCTGTAATGCCGTTGATGTAACAAAGGTTACAAGGATGTGAGTTTGGATTCACACAGCGAAGAATCAATCAGCCAGCTTCAGCATCATTGTGTATTTATTTACCCTCCATCAATGAACGGTGCTTTTGCCTTTTAACAAAGCTATACATGTAGTTTCTCTATTTGTTTTCTTGCCTAGACACTGGGAAGGGGGTGTGTGTGTGTGTTTTTTGCTCAGTCCAAAAGGGATAGAATCTTTTATTTTAAAGGGTGGAAACTACAAAGATCAGCCTCCAGTGCTCCTGTAACTTGCGCCATTCTTGCCTACATGCACATTTTACATTTTTTCCCACTGGCTAAAGGATTTACATATCGTGGCTCTAAAAGCACCCTCTGTACCTGTTTTTTGGTTTCTCACTATGCAGCCCTGTTGTAAGGTAGGTATGATGCACTTTGGAGTGCAGGAGATTTGTGGTGCTGCTCCCTTGAATTTTGGGGAGAGTATGTCTGATGACATAAACTGTCAGACTTTATTGAACTCAGTGTTTCAATCCCATTATCTGCCAGTTAACTTGTATTTCCGAACTTAAAGCACGGGCACAGTCAGGCACAGTGGAAGGTTTGGAAGTGCTCTGGAAGTCACTGCAGCTGCATGCATCATCTGGAATAAAAAAAATAAAAAGCTGTTGGTGAGGTTGCTGTTTTACCCATCCAAGGACAGGAACTTTGTAGGAGGTCAGTAAACAAGTAGAAGGTTAAGTTTAGACTCAAATAATTTCACCCCAGGTCAGGGGTTTTCCGTCCCTCTTCCCCCGTTTTAAGGGAAACATTGGAGGGATTACACTGATTTTGCTCACGCATTTCTCTTCTGTCGTAGGTGAAAAGCTCATGAGATTTGGCTATCCAGACATCCCCTTCGATATGAACCTAACCTATGAGAAGGAGGCTGAGCTGATGCAGTCTCACATGATGGACCAAGCCATCAACAATGCAATCACCTACCTTGGAGCTGAGGCACTTCACCCCCTGATGCAGCACACACCAAGCACAATTGCAGAGGTGGCGCCGGTCATCAGCTCAGCTTACGCTCAGGTCTATCATCCGAACAGGATAGAAAGGCCCATCAGCAGGGAAACAGCCGACAGTCACGACAACAACATGGATGGCCCGATCTCCCTCATCAGACCAAAGAGTCGAACCCAGGATAGAGAGGGCTCCCCCAGCAATAGCTGCCTGGATTCTACTGACTCAGAGAGCAGCCACGATGACCGCCAGTCCTACCAAGGAAACTCTGCCTTAAATCCCAAGAGAAAGCCAAGCCCGGCTTATATGAAGGAGGAGACCAAGGCTTTGGATGTCACAAAAGCTTCTAAGGGCTCTTTAAAGGATATCTACAAGGTGATCAACGGAGAAGGGGAGCAGATTAGGGCTTTCAAGTGCGAGCACTGTCGGGTCCTTTTCCTGGACCATGTCATGTACACCATCCACATGGGCTGCCACGGCTACCGGGACCCTCTAGAGTGCAACATCTGTGGCTACCGGAGCCAGGACCGCTATGAGTTCTCGTCGCACATAGTCCGAGGGGAGCACACATTCCGCTAGGCCTTCTCATCCAAAGGGGACTCGTATGAAGTACAAGAACTGCACATGAAGAAATACTGCACTTACAATCCCACTTTTCCTCAGACATTGAAACGCCTATTTTGTTGTTGTTGCTGTTGTTGTTGTTGCTGTTGTTTAATTATTATTATTAACCTTATTTTTTGTGGACCCAACCTCATTTGCTCTGCCCAGCTTAAGAATAGAAAGAAGGAAGGGAAGGGATAAAAGAGGGGGTTGTTGTTGCCGTCACTTTCTGGGGAGTGACCTGCCTCGCTTTCTGTGGGAATTGGAAGGCAGTCCGTGTCTGTCTCAGTCAGCTGTACACCGTGTCCTATTTTGGGATATCACTCAACCCTTCTAGGTGCTTTCAAGTCCCAAAAAGATGCCACTTATTTTCAGAGGAATAGGTAGAAACATTTCAGAGGAGAGCCTTTTTCTAACTGTAGTTACTGGGCGGGGTTTTGGTGGCTGGAGGAGACGGGGGGGAACTTTATTCTGCAGAATGAACAATTACTTTCAAAGCAAAACTGTTAGGGAGTTAGGAGCACGAATCAAAGTTGCTTTCAAGGGAGAGCTGTTTTCCTGGGTTCAGTGTGTATCGCCCCTCTAGAATGTAAATAAATTTAAAAAAAAAAAAAAAAAGGAAATGTATGTCCTAACACTGTACCACATTACAGCAGTTTAGTTTCGTAAGTCTGAGGGCCTTCTGTGGTGAGTCTGAGGCTTTGTGTTTTTATTTTCCTTAACTTATGAAGCACCTTTTTTTAGGATTGTTTATGTTCTGTTACTCCATGCCTACGTGTTGTCTCACTGGCTTCTGAGAGACCCTTGGGAGCCTTACTTCTTTAGTTGCACCCTAACTTTTAAGAGAGAGCATCTAGGAATAACATTTGAACTTGCTTTTAGGACAGTAAGTGGCCTAGGAGTGGGTGAGAGTCTGTAGTTTACTCAAGAGGTTCTGTTGCTCTTCTGAAATAATTTCGGTTTAAAATTATGGATCTTAAAATGACGAAAGTGCTAGTAAAAACATGTTCTTTAAATATAGGTATGTATAGATATATAATTATGTAAATACTTTCTCATTCTATTATCACAATGTTAACCTCTTGGAAACAGCCTAAACTGAGACTTGCAGCTGGGAAAGTGATGGGAGCCAGATCCTTGGCCAGCATTAATCCTCTTAGCTCCATTGAAATTAATGGAACTGCCCCAACCCCTTCAGCTGCATCAGGATCCAAGCCTTGACCATTTTGTTTTCTCCTCTTGACATCTTATTTGCTAATTTGCTGAACCGGTGATTTCCTTTTGTTTCTAAGTCATCAATTCTGCTTTAATTTAGGGGTGCAAGTGTCAGCAGGTTTTGCTGGATAGCCTTTGCTTCTGGAGAGCACAGAAGCCCTTCACAACCAACAGGATGCGTGTGACCTTCCCTGCTTCTCCAGAAAGCGATAACTGGAGGTGCAGGTGCCGTGCGTAGATTTGGATTTGCAGATTTCATTTTTATTCCTAACGTATTAATTTCACTGTAGGGAAAACAACTGGAGAAACACACTCCAGAACAAGTCCTTGACCTGCAGACTGGACAAGGAAAACAATTCCACCAATCTGTTTTGTTTCCTTGCTTTCTCTCCCCATAAATAACAAAGCTAGCAACCACCCAGCAAGTTGCATCAGTACAAGCTGGGCTTAAACCTACAGGACAGATTGCCACTGAAACCCAACTGTTTGTACCAATCACAATTGAAATGTTGTTGTTTGGCAACAAGAGCACAGCCTGAGAATGGAAAGATCTGCATGGGTTTAACCCGCTCTGCGCACACGGTCTCCATGCGCTCGGGGAGACCTTCTCCAAAGTATAAAGTTACTAAAGTATAAAAGAGAGAGCAAGATCAGGCCATAATGAATTTCCATCTGCTCCCTTCAATCTGTGCACTCCATGCATATGCCAGTTTGCTGTTCGTTTTGAGGGTACCTTTTTTTTTTTTTTTCTCCTTTTCTTCCTAGACCCGGAGCATTTGAAAGTAGGAGCTGAGTGGTATTGATTGAAATCTTTTTATGGTGACATTCTTGGCAGCTAGAACCTGTGTTTAGAAAGGATACAGTAGATCATGGCCAGATTACCTGATGACTGCTTCCCAGCACTGCAATGCTATTAAGTATGAGCTGGTAAAGTCTTGCAGTAGCCTATTAATTATAATAGAATATGGAGAGAAATGTCATCTTGTGTAATGTGAGAGCTATCAAGGCTGGGAATATACAGGCTTTGGAGAGACAGATTTAAAGATCTATTCCCAACACTGTTCTTAATGTCGTTGGGTTCCTCCCCCTCCTTCTTTCTTCATCCTAACGTAGAGGAAACTTGGGCAAATGAGCCACTGCCGTCCTCCAGACCATTCTCATTGTCTTGTGCCTGGTGCAGTGAAAGGAGTTTGTGCAGGAGAAAAGCAGAGAAATGCTGGAGGGGCATCACTTTTATTCTGTGTGGCTGATTCTCTGCAGCTAGGAAGGCTGGCTGAGGAGGTGGCTGGCCATGTTTTGCGTCTGGATGTGCCTGGAAATTCCGAAAAGAAAGAAAAAAAAAGAGGTTGTCGTTTGCTGAGGCAGGAAAGGTCTTTTAAGAACAAGGTGCAAAGAGGAAGGTTCTGGGCCTGAAGGTTGCTGGGCTTGCCTGGACCTCCAGAAAGACACGTGCCCAAGCCAGAGAAAGAGGGTTGCCAGCAATTCCTTTCATTCTCTGGGGGCAACGCTCCATTTTCCCCTCTGCAATCAGTGAAAGAACATGGGCTATGGTTTCTTGGAATAGTTAGCACCAGGGAAAAAGTGTTAAAAATCTCTGCCTTTGTTTGGTAAAGCACCGGCATACGGGAAAGGCAGAGAATCTCTTGTGTATCCACGGAGAAGTTGGCTGTAATTGTATCTGCAGTTCGTTAGGGTGCACTTGGGGTCATTGATGACTCAGTGGTACCTCCTGTGGGGTTTATTCTGTAGATGTTTGAGGGATCAGATGGGGAGGCTCACTGGTTCAGCTTAGCCCAGCTTCTTGTTCTAAGGGTAGCAAGTGAGATCTGTATGTCGTGGTGTCCCAGGCATAGGGAACTGGGGAGGCACTGGGGAGTTACCTTCCGAAAACTACATCTTTTGGAGAATTTTACGTTCATTTTTATTATCAGTGTCCTTTTCTGAATATTCATTTTCATCCTAGAGCTAGGGAAAGGAGGAAGATTGAATTCTAGTTCAAATTTTGAACAAAATTTTGGATGAACACGTACTTAAGGATTTAATTCCTACCGAAAAATACTGGAGAGTTTTATGTAACACAGTTTGTCCCTTCACAGAAGTGTTTGAGATGGGGTCGCAGAGATTTATTTGGGTCTTTCTCTTGCTTGCTCACTGCAGATTTCTGAGAAAAGCTCTTGACTTTTGACGAGTTCATTAGTCATTCACAGTGTACTCGGAATTTCAGTAGCTAATCCTTGGCCTGCACATCCATTTGTTCTGAGTACTTGGTGTTGGAAATCAAACCTGACTGGTTTTTATTGGACTCTTCAAAAATTCTTGGAATCAAGTTTCCAGTTAAAAACACGCATTTGCAAATCTGGAATTGACTTCCTGTGAGCATTCCTCATTTTCATTAAAAATAATTTTAGAAAAAGGCCATTTCTGTGCACGTCCCTGCCAGTAAACCCTTCTGCTTCTTTTACATCAAAAATGGCAAGGTTCTGCCTCGGTTTCGAGGATTACAAGCCTATTAATTGAAATAGAAGTGTAACTGCTTGTTCTGTTCCTGGTGTGATCCATATCCTTGGAGCAAAGGGCATTATCCATATATCTGCGGTTATGGCTGATGAATTTTACAGCCACCTCTCTTTGCAATCGGTTAGGAGCGCACATCACAATATATAGCATTTTTCAGTAAAGCCAGCTCTTCACTCGGTAATTTATGAGATTAAAACAGTTTTAATCTCCTTAAAAAGTGCTTTTATCCATGCTGTGATGTGAAGGTGTGTCTAGGCATCAACCTGTATCAGTCTGTAACAGGCAGAAAGAATCTAAATTGTCTAATTGGCCTGGTTTTTAATGGTGCGAGTTTCTACAGTGCAAGGACCCAGCTCACAAAATGGTCACATGGAGCTAAAGTATGTTTACTACAAGCTGAAGAAATTCTCAATTGTAAGAGTTTCCAAATTTCTTTCTGTTTACAAGGGCATTCCTAAATTTGTGTTGTCAGGCAGGAGGTCATTAATTAAACCAAACCCTTCAAAACTGGCCTATAATGTGACATTATTGCTGTTGTCCAGGTCCTGAGCTAGCTTGTTCAGATTTGAAAGAAGCCAGACAATAGACACTCCTTCTTCTAGAAAGAAACTTTGGAAATAAATGAGGCAAAGGTGCTTACTTCAGCCAAGGACAGAAGCTACAGAAATACAGTTCCTTTGCTGGATAAATTCCTTTTTTTAACTCTTGCTGTGATTTTAATGTAACGAGGAGGGAGGAGGGAAGCTGCACTGATACCAGTCACCTAAAGTCAGAATGGGATTTTAGGAAAAGTGTGATGGAATTTGCTTTGCCACTAGAAATTTGCCACTAGAAGTCTTAGCTTGGCTTACAAGCTTTTAAAAACGAAAATGGATGGTAGGAATGGCCTATGGTCTGGGGCAGCTGGAGAGCTTGAGAAAGTATATTTATATATATATATAAATATATATATATATATGGTATTGTATAGTTAGATATATGCTTTATTGTATATGTGCCTTTTCCAAATGCATTTTGGGAGATCGTGATGCTGTTCATGATATCCTCCCACACCCTTTCAGAATGCACGGCAAAAACCAACCCAAAGGAAACATCCCTTCTCCTGCTCTGCACCCTCCTCGGCAGCTTCACCCGGAGAGAGGAGTTGGTACTTTGCTGTGAGATTTGCTGGAGTCAGCTGGCTTTCAGGAGAGGGAAGGGCTGAAAACTACTCTAGCAAGCTGCATTCCAGCTCTCCAGCCAGAGCTGGTCTGGGAGCTGGTCCCAGCCGGCACAGCATCCCCAGCGCGGTGCCAAGACCTGCCGTGGGAGCCCCCAGCTGCACCGTGCGCTGTGGAGCGCCAGGGCAACGCCTCCTCTTTTCTCCCCCTCAGAGCTTTAAGTGAAGCACACTTTGAAATGGACTCTTCTCTCCTTTCAAGTTCCCACTTAGGAGCAGGAGCAGACTCATAAGCACCTGCTACTCGCTTCAACCTGGAGAAAGAAATGTGGCGAGTCCTTTGGAAGTGGTTTGCGAGTTTGCCTGTCAGGCTGCTGCCACCCCAGTAATTGGCACAGAGGTGAGAGAAGCCCGTCAGTAGAAGATGTTAAGGGGGCTCATCAGCCGGATTCGTTCATCGCTGTGGTGATGAGCGTGGTGTTTCAGTACTTGGCTGGCAGGTCGGTGACCTAGTTTCAGGTCTAATTATTCACCCTGCATAGGTGCAGTGTCTGAGTGTGCTGGCACAGCCGAGGTGCGGGGCCTGCCGTGGGTGAGGTGGCTGGGCCAGCATGCTTTTGGTCAGAGCCTGAGCCCGGGGGCAGCCCAGCGCCAGCTCCTCAGCACTGCTCTGCGGGGGTCTGGGCCACGGCAGTCACAGGGAAGGGGAGAGGAGGAATTAGGTAGAAAAGAGGCAGAACTTGCTTCGTAGTAAATAGATTCCCTTGTATCCCATCCATGTGTTCTGAGGTATTAGCAGAGGAGGACATCACTGGTTTCTAATTTGACCTCCTACGACCACACCTGAAGCGGTGGTTTGTGTTCTTCTCCACCACGGGTCTGAATTGGCCAGAGGATAGTCAGAAGGAGGGGTGTGCTAAGGCTTTGCCATGCTGCATGCTTAACAGGCCAGGAAAACAATAAAAATGGTCTCTGTTTAATTCACCTAGCTTCCCAATTGATCATGCAGACAAGCATTCCCAGTTCCTGTTCACTTCCAGACTTCGGAAGGGTGGTTATCCTTATGCTCACTTGAATCCTCAGCTGTCTCTCTCCTTCTGTGAAAACTTCTCCTTTTCATACAAATCTTGGCACCTAATTAATTAGTGGGCAGAAATGACCATTTTAACAAAGAGCTACACATCTGTAGTAAAAAACAATATTATTTACAGTTGCAAAAAAAAAAAAAATACTGTGATGTATTTACTGGCAGTACATGAAGTATTTCAAGAGTGAATGACAATGAAGTTCACCAGATCGTGTCTTCAGAGGGGCTTGTATCACGTGGACACTGTGGGAGAAAGGGAGCAGCCTGACTCAAAGCAGGGGCTGATGCTTCCTTCCTCCAGCAGTGCTGATTTAGGCAACTGCACTGCAGTCCAGGAAAACATTTGAGCACGATCAGCCTCCTGCCATCCCTTCGCTTAGACCTGGAAGTGCACAGGAGCTTTGCAGTTAACCGTGTGTTTAACCATTACCCTGGTTGGTGAGATCAGGGCAGTGGGTGCAGCACAGCAGCTCTGGGCAGGTCTCTGTTGTCAGCGTGGAAGGTGCGTCCCCCCTTCCCTTACTTTTGTGTAGCAGCCTTAATCCCTGGCACTCGGTAGTCTGTGGTCTGTGCTACCAGTCATGGATAAAATGTGGATGCCTCCCGCAAGGCATGGTGGGGAGCACGACTCTGGTTATGGGCACAACGGAGCCAGTTTGCAGTAAATCGGGCCATTTAATTTTACCTCAAGTGACATCGCATACGAAAAGCTTCTTGCAGGGGTAGAGGTCACTGAATCCCTACTATGCACTTACTGGGATTTGACGTTGCTTACTGGAAATGGATGTTCGTTCCTGAACACACTGTAACAAGGGAAGGACTTCTTTGGTTACTTTTGTAGTCGTTCGGATTCTGAAACTGTGATCAATTATTTGACGAATTGTCAAGTGTCCTCAGAGCTTGAACACGTTCACTTCCTCTGCCATGTAGCAGTCTCCTCTGGCTTTCCATGCTTTTCTCTTTCCCCCTTTTTCTTCTTGGAGCTTTAAGTCTGGGCCTGCTCTTATCTCCTGTAGCTTTGGGCTGTCTAGGGGCTTTGGGGGGGTTGTTTTTTTTGGGGGGGGGTGTTTTTTGTTCATTGGCTGTACAGTCTGTTTACATATTTTTGTACTCAAGTGTAGTTTTTTATTAAAAACAGGAAAAAGAAAAAAAAAGCTAGTTGAGTTGAGGAAAAAAGATTAAGGTACGTACTCTTTGTAACACTTTAAAAACTAGGGTACCTTCGACATGACTCCACAGTGATGTAATTATAATACTGTATATTTGCCTTCCATTTTAGTTGGTTTTATTTTCGTTTTGTTTTTGGTTTTTTTTCCTAAAATGTGTATCTTTTTATGAGAAACTGGAAACTTTTAATGCAAATGTTTAGAAAAATTTAAAATTGTAAAGTAAAAAAAAAAAGAAAAAAAAAGTCATAATTTTTTTTTCCTGTTGGAAGAAAATGCTTTAAAAAAAGTTTTACTACTGTTGTATTCCAGGGTGGGGGTTACCAACCCCAAATTTGCTTCTTATGCTTCATTCTTGGATCCTGCTTTCTAAACGTGCTCATTGCAGACATGGATGATTTGCTTATATTAGTTTTACAAACAAAAGTCACCAAGAAAACCACCTTTTTGGGCAAATTTTCTGTTCAAGTGCAATATTTTCCCTGACGTCTTATTAGTGTGCAGTGGTTTCTGTGTTCCTTCCTCAGTCCACACAAATCAGTGAGACAAAATGCTCTGTCTTAAATGCATTCAAAGATATGGTTCGAGTAAATTGATATTGTGACTGACAAGACATGAGGAACTGTAAATTAAGGCTAAAGCCCATAACTTACCTCCTGCTTTTATTTGGCACTGAAACACATCCACATCCAGAACTAAGGACATACTTCTTCTTGCCTCTTCCTTCCCCTTCTTTTCTAATTGCAGCTTTCTTTTTAAGAAAAGCACTTAATATTGATGTTTATTAAAAATAAGAAAAAATAAAAAGATCTTTTGGTCTGATCCAAAACCCACTCAGTGGAGACTTCTGTTGACTTCAGTGATGGATTTTGGATTAGGCCTAATCTCTGAGCTAGGGCAAAACTGCCATTTACTGTAATGGGAGAGCTTTGCCTGCATAAGAATTACAGGACTCGTGTCCTTTGTCTACCTGAGAGACCAGAAAAGCTTCTTTAGAGTTGTCCTTGTCTTATATAAGTTTAGATGGGACTTGTTTTACATATCATACATATTTATATATAGTTTATTTTTAATGCCTTCCCCCCCCCCCCCAGTAGACTGAAGCCGCTGTTCTGTAAATATGTATTTAGGTACGTAATAAAAAAAAAAATAAATAAACCCCCATTGAGATTTCTTTGAAAGGCAGTTACTGCGCATGCACAGTAGCCACTTTTGTCTTTTAAATTCGTATTTAAGAGATTTCTTTTTAATAACAACAAAGGTGAAGAGACTGTATCCCGTTCTGACTGATTGCCAAAATTATTTCCCAGAGCCCCGTGTGTTTGAGGTCAGGAAGGAACACGCATCGGGTGGGTGACTGCCGTGGTGCCCACGGGGTCACGGTCCTTGGGCCAAATTCTGGAAGCCTCCCGTGGGTGGTTTGGGTCCCCCTGCAAACGGGGACCACACTGGGGCACTGGGATCAGAGCAAGGCAGCACCGCTTCGGGAACGTAGGTTCAGGCTGTGGGTCTGATCCGTTTGCGTCTTCCCTGGCTCGTGCACCGCCCGTTTTAGTGCTGTTTTCCTAAAGGAAGCCGGGTGAGTAACCTGGCAAATGACCCCTTTTCTCCTAGGTTACGATTTTTTTGTTCTGTGATAGATGTTCTGAGCTCAAATTGAGGAATCTTTTAAATTAAAAAAACCCCAAAAAATTTAAAAAAATGAAATCAGAGTTTATTGCAAAAGCCGGTGAAGACACTGGGAATCGTCCCATTTCTTTATGTGCTCATTGGAACCTGGTCTTGTAAAAGGAGTTCAGAAGCGATCCCCATGACAGTGGTGCATGTGAGCAACCCTAATGTAAACCTGTATCTCCCTGCTAAAAATGTTTTGCCGTTATAGACTGAACTATGGGACTTGTTGTTATTTTTATTTTCTTCTTAGTATACATGCATACATATGGTTGCACATCTGTATGTGTGTACTCTGTACCTGTGTGAGTGTTGTACAGCCATGTGAGAGTGGGAGTCCGTATGTGTGTATAAATAAAGAAGCTGCAGAAACTTTGTAATACTTTGTGAAAAGGATTATATTATAAAGGTTTGTACTGTCTTGAGTGCACAGCTACTGGAATAAATGTAGGGAATCTCAGGAACAAGCATATAATTTGTCCAAGAATTATTTCTTCTCAGAAGTGTAAGTGCAGTTTTTAATTCTGTATATTATTTAATATTTTACCAATAAAAGTAAACTTCTGACACGAAAGGGTTTTTCCATTCAAGCTTTCTGGAGGCATTGGGGTATGCGTACACTTTTCTTTCTTGCAGCAGGAAACACATTTGGTGATCAGGCACCTCCCAGGAATCACATTTCTACCTGATAACTAATTGTGTTAATTAATTAGAGAGAGTGAGTTGGGGTTTTCTGAGTGTGGGTTATGAGACCAGTGAATTGGGCACAGATCTGCTTTTGGTATTCATTGAAGCTAAAGACATTCCTTTCATCAGCTCCAGCATCAGCTAGAGATGTACCTCCAAAGATCCCACTACGTAAAATGGTGGCATCAGTCACCTGCTGCTCGTTTTGTCATGGCTTTGAACTGAGTTACTAACCCAAGGTCCGGCTTTTTCTAGAAAACATTTGGACTGCATACACAATTCCTTTGAACCCTTCCCTCAGCACTGGTTTTTGGCTGAGTTCCCTCTGTTGTATCCGGGGGTGATCTTCCCAGTCAGGATTTATTGGGCATTTCACATCGCCTGACTTGTTCTGTCTTTCATAATGCAGCTATCAATCTGGTAGCATTCACAGTGCAAACTCTTCAGAATAAAAAGACCTTACGAAGCTTCGTAAACTGTTTGTTGTCTGTTTTAAGAATCACTTGTAAATTCCTGGTTAAAGATTAATCAGCCTCTCCCCATAATAAAAGTGTTCATCATTCACATGAGAATGGAAACTCCTTAAGATATCATCTGAATAAAAGTTAATCTTCCTTTAAGTCATGTTTTATGTATGTTGTCTCCAAGGAATGCTTCTGTTCAAGGAGCAGAATTTCCCTGGATTTCTTTCACTCAAGATTGCCGGATTACTGGTTTTGCTTCAAGCAGACTCAAGATCAGCTGATGGGACAGTCCAAATCTTTAGTGCATCGGTGAGAAATCGTGCCATTGCCATTGCAGAACAGAAAGGACTGGCTTGATGGTCTTGTCCCGAGAATTGCTGGAGATGGTGATGCTCTTTCAGCTGACTTCAGATAAGGTCTGAGAGGATTGGGGGGGAGAGCTCATAGGCAGAAACTGAATGACTTGGTGATCCTTAAGGCTGTTTTGCAGGTGTGAGGCTCTGTGCATGGCCTGATGTTGTTAAGGAAGCGAGTCTTGAAAATCTCCGGGCTGTGATTCAGGTCCAGCATGTTGTGCTTGTGTCTCGGTAAGAGCCACACCATGGGGTGCAGTTGCCTTTTCCTCTAAATCACCCTGTCAGTAGCTGCAAGCAAAGGGCAGGTTGCCTTCACCCATTCAACTCTGATCTAGGCAACAGGGAATCATGTCTGATCCCTCCTCTGCAGCGCTTTTGCTGGGAAATCCTACTGTATGGAAAACAGCCTTTTCCTGCTTTAGAGCAACAGACCCTTAAAAATTACTGCAGATGCCAGTGCCTGCGTAACGCTGTCATGGCCGAGTCCTACTTTGGTCTGTGGGAGGCAACTGGTTTCAAAATATGTAATCATTTTCTTTGTTATTGGTTCAAGTGATGTAATTACAGTGGGTCTTCCAACTGCAGCATCACCCTTCACGTTGGTTGACTGGATCGATGTGGCAGCCAGGTAAGCGTCGTATTTCTGACCTGCCAGTCCAGCACCTTGGCATTTGAGCTGGAATTCCCCATGTCACAGACAGGCAGGGACAGCACAGGTGGATTTTGAGCAGTGCATTCTGACAAGGGCTGCTTTACCAACACCAGTATAATTTTCCCAGTTAATAAAAGTTAACTGTCGGTCCCTGGCTTTGGCTCCAATGGCACTAGTATTTCTATATTTATGCAGTACTTTCAAGAACTCAAGTTTCATCTGAGGGTGAGTTTTGGTTTTGAAACATGGTGAATCAAAGTACATTTTTTTCCCCCATCTTTGTGCTCGAATGTCAAACCCCAGCCCTGCCATGAATCATTTCCCACCACGACACTGCAGAATATATAACAGAGCCTGTGTTAATGGGAGGCAACGGCAGGGCCTCAAAATCCCATTATGAAACTCACAATAATCGAGGGACTAAAAATAAATTTTGCTTGGATTGCAGTTTGAACATGCTTAGGTTGTTTTTTCTTTCCTTTTAGTCAATCCTAATGTAGTTAGTCCTCAATAAACCCAGCTTTACCCTTCTGCCCTTCAGTGCTTATTTTTGTCTCTTCTTGGTGCACCGTATAAACATGTCATAATTTCCAGCATGCAATTATAAGTTGTTTGTTTTGTTGTGTTTTTTTTTTCACAGCAGAGTACCTCAGGAGCCACAGTGACTTCTGGATTCAATGAAATACGAGTTGAAAGGATTACTGTGTAAGTACAGAGTTGCTTAAAATTTAAAACTAAGAATGAAAGCTCTTTTCAAAGGAATATGCTTGTGAAATAGCCTTTGTGTTTCCTGTTAATTCCTGGTACAGAGATGGAGACCCAGAGTACGACATTTTCCAGGGATTTCTGTCAGTGGAGAAACTGAGCCCTTGTAATGAGACTATATAAATGCTCAATATTATCTCATTATTTTTCATTAATCCGTGCACACCAGCCCGCCTCCACATGCTGTAATTCCATGTTACCACCCATGTTCACATTAAAATAGGAACAGATTATTCAAGACTCCCACACAAATCGTGAACCTCTATCCCTTCTGATCTGTCACTGGCCATCCCTGGGACGGAGGCACGTCTACCCTAGGCAAGAAGTCATCCTTAAACCCAGCAACCCAGCCCTTCAGAGCTAAATGCCTATTTTTATTCCTGGCAAATGCTCCTGTGGTATCCAGCATCCGAGCCTGGATGAAACTACCCTGTCAAAACTGATTTTTAACAGAAAATTGCTTTTCAATGAACCCATTCTCTGTGGAAAGTGTCTGCTTTTCATAGATTTGGGAGGATTTGGGGATTTTTTTCCTCAATAAGAAAGCCTGAAACTCTAAACCCTTGGAAGGTTTCTGGGTTATTTTGTTTGGTTTCAAGAGGAAATACTTCCCTGCCCTCAACTCCTGTTTTCATATCAGTTCAAATAATGTCAAGACACCCTTTGCTGCTCTTTCCCATTATTTTTGTTACTTTTCCTGTTTCAGGCTGCCTGTGTGTAGTTGATAGGGTGTGGTGAGGAATGTAAATTATTATTTTCATGTAGGTGTGGTAGCTATTCAGTTGTAAATCCTGTTTTCAATTCTTCTGACTATTTTATTTGTGATCTGTAATATTGATCTGTCTTCAGGGCAGAGAAGGCTGCAATCTATCAGGCGCAGGGACATTTATTCCTTGCTAAAATAAAGCATTCAAAGCACTCCCAGAAATTTCCAAGATGGGAAAAAAGAGGTTTTCCTTGAAGCCGTTTCCCTCCCCCCTCCCCCTCTTTGAAATGAGTCGAGGAATTTGTTTCTGTGGTTGATTTGTTTTTATCAGTTAGTTGCAAAATCTGACCCGCCTCCCTTTCCAAATCCATCTCCCATGATAACCTGCCACTGGCTGTCTCTTGAGAACCGACTTCAGAAAAACAAATTTAAAGGTTTGCCTCTGAATGCAATTCAGGGTGGTGCAGGAACACAACTAAGCTGCAACAGGGAGCTCTGCAGTTGCTGTTGGACTCGAGTAAAGTTGTCAAGCTGTTCTCAGTTCCGCACAAGCCGTAGCAGACGTGCCTGAAACACAGCTGTATTTTCCCCAAAGCTGTGAAGAGGCCTTTTGGCATCCTGCTGGCAGATACTCCTGCTCTCCAAACCCTTTTCCAAACAGGTGCTGCCTTAGGAAGGGTGAGCTGCTGTACGAGGCACAGGGAGGTACGTCACCTACAGGCCCAGATCCTTCACCATTACAAACCTGTGCGTCCTGAGCAGCCTGGCAGGAGCTAAGCATCACTAAGATGTGAGGGCTGCTCTGAGCTCTCCGGGCTGTTGCGTGTGCTCCTAGGGATTTACTCTTGCCTGTGCCTGTCCTCTCCCAGGGACCTGTTCTGGTGATAGCCATAATGACCACAACCATCGTTATGTGCTTGTGTTAGTGCAACTTGTCTTCTAGTTGTCAGTTCCGTCTGTAGCTCCGTTATGGATAAATCCAGGCGTCTGGAAGCACAGTCACTGCAGAAATTTTTTGTTTAAATTTTGGTTTTTATGGTTAGCTTTAGGCCTGTAGCATCCTTGTGCCTGAGGTTTTGGCTAGTAACAGTCATTGGTCTCCATGAAAACTAAGTTTAGGCGTCACATTCCGCGTGCTCAGAACTGGTGGCCACACTTGCCCGTTCTGGCCAGCGTACTGTGAAGAGCATGGAATACAGTTGTCCTTGGATACTTCTGTATATTGGGACCTATCAAAGAGATGTTTCAAAGGCTGACCTGAAAACAACCTACCTCGTAGTGGCTTGAAAAGCTTCTCCTTTTGCTGGAGTGGCGTAAGTGTGTAGTGTTTGGGCAGCGGCTGCGTTTCCCGAGCAGTGAATGCATAGTTGGGATGCCTGCAGTACATACCGAGTGCTATGCTGCTGCTGTGTGGCCCTGAGGAGGCATTTAAAGTGCTTTTTCCTGGGAGTTCTTTTTAAAAATTAATTTCTTCCATCAAATGTTCTCTTTATTTGCCTTCAGCTTTCCCCCCCTTTCTTCCGGTAAGAAAACAAGAAGTTGTCACTAGACATTAGAACACAGCAAGATTTGAATCAATACGGTTTGGTATTGATTATTTGCATTATGTTAGTTCCTAGAAGACCTTCAGAGCTAGGTGGTGTTCGAGCACTGAGCAAAAACAACTCCTAGCTAACACTAATGAGTTTAGCATCTAATTATAGAGAGAAACCAGTTTCTTCTCATTTTCAGAAGTCCAAAGACCTTTATGTAATGCTCCTGTCTTTTACTTGTCCAAGCCTAGATACCAGACTTGGAGACAGAATTCCAGTAACTGTTCCTCTAATGTCTTGCTGCTTCTGGAGACTACTCCCTCTGCACTTACATAAGGTGGGTGTCCCTGTGTGCCCCTGAGTGGCTGTTGAGTGTTTGTGGGGCAGTGGGCTGTGCTCTGCACTGAGTTACCCCGGGCCAGCTCTGAGCCTCGGCCGAGTCACTGCTGTCAGCATGCAACCCCGCTCCTATAAATGGGACCAGCATCTCTGGGCCTTGGATCCCTGATCCGGAGCTGAGATGTGCTGGAACACGTGTTGGTCAAACCAGTCCAGCTGCCCAGAAGATCCGGATGGCTTGGGATAACTGACATCCTGATCTTTATCCTGCTCCCACACATCTCCCTCATCTGTGAACGTTACCCTTCATTTCTCTGTTGTTTTTTTTTTTGTCAGATATTTCGATAAGATATTACATTATCTGGGTCTAAACCAGATCTACGTTGCTCAAAACACTGCAGCTGGATGCTTCTGTTCGGGTTGGTTGGTCCTACTCGTAATTTCTACTGAAAACCAGGACATAGGTGGCCTGTGATCCGTTTAATTTGTGAACATTTATGGTTTGTTTTCTCCAGAGAGAGGCACAGTGGTAACACTGTCAATAGGATACCAGTTATGCACTGGTCATATCTGCTGGAGAGGAAGTTTTTAAGCTGGAGACGGTGTGATGCACCCTGTGTGAGACACCTCAGCTGCTCTTAGGAGACAATTCTGTGTAACCGAGGAAATGTAGAGAACTTTTTGGGTTTGGTATAGACTCAGTCATAAAAGGGATGTTAAGGTCTTAAGAAAGAAGAGGTTTTGGAGATAGCCTCACTAGCCAGTTCATTCAGCTTCCCGTGAAATTGCTGATACTTCAGTGACCTCTGGCTCACCTGTCCTGCCAAGTTCAGATGGCTGCAGAGCTGCCCACACACTTCATTTCCTGGTACGTCCTGCTGCATTGCCAAGGCTGCTTCGAGACCCTTTGCTGTTATTGCAGGCTGATCTGTGCACATCTGAGCTAGGCTGAATAAACCACAGGTGACCTCTGAATGTAGCTATGTCTTCAGTCGTTTGCTCCATTCCAGTACCAAGCTTACACACAGCCAGAATCCCCGTCCTGAAGTTTCTTTTTAGGGGAAAAGGATGGCAGAATAAGCCAAATGGCAGTTTTTACAGCATGATAGTCCTCCCACTGCTGCGCTGACAGGATACCCACTAATTCATTATTCTCAGAGCCTTTGCACCACTTGGCTTATCCCCAAACAGAGGGTTTAGTGCAAGGCACCGTGAGTCTATCTCGGGAGGTATTTGGGCAGAGTATTCCACAACAGCTATTTTGGGCTATTTCCCCACATTGAGAAGCTCGAGCGCTTATCTCGATGGAACGAAAGTCAGGCCTGTTCTTCTAGATAAAATGCTTTCCCCTCCAACTGCCTGATGGCTTATCTCTGGTCTTGCAGAATCCCTCGTAACCCTTCTCCTGACCCACTTAACTTTGTGCTTTCAGCAGAGCTGGGGTGGGGGCAGGGAGACTTGATTAATGAATAGTATTTGCTTTCTTTTAATATGAAATACTCTTCAAGTGGTACGTGCTCCCCTAATTAGGAGAGAAATCTCTATTCTGAATCAGCTGATAATATCTACAGGCAAACCTTTAAGCATGTATTTCAGGTGGGTTTGGTTCAAAGAAATTATTGGGTCTTAAGCATTTTTAAGAATCTCCTGACAAAGGATTTTAATGATATCATTTGACACTTCTCACCTTGCTTTCTTTGCCTGTTTAAAAAACAAACCAAAATTGTGTTATCTCTTTTCCATATCCAAAGTATTTTCTATGAAATCAATATTTTAGCAAGCATAGCCATCTACTTGTGCTTGCCTTTTGAGTGTCAAAAAATAGATAAGGATTGAATATATGTAGTCAAGGCAGTGAATATGTTGTCTCTCACATTTCAGTTTCAGCCCAGCAGCAGGTACAGCCAAGACAAACTCGTTTGTTAATTTATTTGGAATGAAGTGGATACTTTTAAGCCATTTCCTAGTGAATGATTGTCTATAAAAATGTTTTTATCAGCTGGAACTGACTAGTATTAATTCACATAGTTTTTCTGGAGAGCCACCAGGTGTGTAGTTAAGCAGAATTCAGTCTGGTTTCCTTTCTGGCTATTAATTTTTAGGGTTGCCTCCATTCTGTGCAGCATGGCACAGTATGGCTCAGGCAAGGCTCTTCCCCCTGAATTTGTGTGCGAAGAAATGCAACGGTGTGAACAATCCTGTTCATTCATTGCCGCTGGGTGATCTGGTGAAACAAGGAAGGATAAAAATTCTGGCAGTTGTGAGTGAGATTATTAAGTGTGGGGACTTTGACCTTCCAGGATGGAGTTCTGGAGAGGAAGCCATGGACACTGCAGCTGCAGAAACGATTAGGAAGTGGGACTAATATAAGGGTTTTGCCCTTCCTCCCCAAAGCAGTTCAAGGGACTGGTTAGGGGGCTGCCAAGGTGCAGGTGACCAGACACTTGGTTGACTTCATAGTTTCAGCTCCAAGGAAAGGCAAAAAAGGGGTGTACCCATATGCAATCAACTTCTCAGGGTTGTCACTGGGTTCTCTTTCTGGGAAATGGCAAAACAAGTAAGCAAATCCATTAATGAGTTTTCACATGGCACACGGCCTTTCACGTTCTTGCATTTGCCTTCATTGCTTCCATTAACCTTGTGAAATGTCACCCACTTCTTCCCAAGGACAATTTCACCACGCCACCTTTGATTTTATTATTTTTTTTTTCATGCATTCATTCATTCATTCATAGGTGGAGAGGAAGAGTGAAACCTGTGTTACTTAGCCAGCACGGAGCTACGATTTCACTGTGCTGGCATATTGAGTTGCAGCCATGTGTCACAGATCTTTTGCTTGTCATCTCCCATGTTCTCACTATTCCCTGTCACTTCAAAATTAATTCATTGCTAATCACTTACTCCACCCAGACAATACCCATATTCTTCTCCTTGCAAGGCACCACCTAATGCTTCATTTGGGGAGAACGGAGAGAGGCAAAACCAAAGCCTGACAACTGTGCTGTGAACCAATGGAATTAATGTATCCCGTATGCAAAATTTAATTTAAGCAGTATGAATAATGCTCTTTGGTCAGAGCAGTGCTTCTCCAGACATTGTAGTGCAGTTTTGTCTATGCAAGGGAGCAGAAAAAGGAAAGAAATTTTGATGGGATCTACCCCTCCCAGTTCTTGGTGTTTGACTGGGGAAATTTAGGAATTGACACCATGCAAATCGTAGTTATAACTGAAGAGTGACCATCTTCTCTGTGCCATTGCCCAAGTCACTTTTGGTAGACTCACAGACTGGCTTGGGTTGGAAGGGACTTTAGAGGTCATCTTGTTCCGCTATCCCAGGTTGCTCCAAGCCCCATCCAACCTGGCCTTGAACCCTGCCAGGGATGGGGCAGCCACAGCTTCTCTGGGCAACCTGTGCCAGGGCCTCACCACCCTCTCAGGGATGAATTTCTTCTTAACATCTAATCTAAATCTCTCTTCATTGAAAACCATTCCCCCTTGTCCTCTCACTTGTAAAAAGTCACTCTCTCTCTTTTTTATAGCTGTGCTCTGAGCCAGGCTGGAGTTTCCTGACTCACGGAATGTTTGAGGTTGGCAGCGACCTCAAAAGATCCCCTGGGCCAACTCCCTCCTCGAGCAGGGCCGCCTAGAGCAGGTTGCCCCGGGGTTGCGAGTGTTGTCGCCAAGCGTGGAGTCGCCGCAGCCTCTCTGAGCAACCCACGCCGGGGCTCGACCACCCTCATGGCTGGGGACGCGTGTCCTCCTTGTGCGAAGGTGACGGCGGCGTTGGGAAACAGGATGCCCGCGTGGAGCAAGGCGGAGTCTTGCGCGTGCCGGGCGGATGAGATCAGGGCCGAGCTGCTTTTTTTCGGTTGGCGCCAGTTGCTGGGCTGCCCTCCCGGCTCGCAGCACGTGTAGTGGCGGGGAGCGGCCTTATCTACCAGCCCTCAGCAAGGAAGCCTCAAACCACGGCTGGGAACATTTTGAAAGAGATTTTTGTCACCCCAGAGGAAGCGTCGTGGGGGAATAACAGGCCCTTGTAGCTGTAAGCCAGTGATGGCAAGATAAAGGCACCCAGCTCATCCTTTGTAGCTGTTTAATAGGGCAACAGCAATGAATTTTAATCCCTTTATTTCAGGATGGGAAGGAACAGGGGCATTTCTCTTTCTCAGCTCCCTTTGCTATTTTGTTTCCTAATGTAATGTATATGTACATCTATTTTTTAATGTGTGTGTATATGTAGGGGGTCCGTATGCCCTCACGGAAGAGTGGCACATGCTGACTGGCGATTTTTGATGCAGAATTTGAGGAAACACAACCGTGAAAATCCACAGAAGAATTCCTACTGTGTTGTGTGGAGCATCTCAGGTACCACTCAGAGCCCAGGGCTTTGTTGGGCTCGTTTAACGTGTGACCTCAAGCCAAATACCTTTGTACCAAAAACCTTCTCCCTGCTCCCAGGATGCATTATGCTTGCAGAGAAGTTCCAGAAGAATATGAGCATTGGAAGGTGCCAAGAAAAGGCAAAGTGTGGTTCAGGAGGGGTTCTTCAGGTGGCAAGCTGGGTTGACCTGGTCAGTGATGAGGTAATTGCCAGCTGTCTCTGCTGTCCTCATTGGAATGAGGGACCAAGTGTTCAATCTCTGTGGAGAACTGAAAGAAGGGAAGCCAGAAAATCCCCCACGGGTGGATGGAGATCGTATAAAAAGCTGCAGAATTCCAAATGAAATTGATTCACTTTACTCCCAAATAAGCACCTGAATTGGTATGAATCAATACAAATGGCATCAATAAATGCATCTCACTTTGTTCTAGTTTAGCAGTTATTTTCAGAAGGCTGTATTTTGATACACCAGTGCATGAAATACTGCTGCCAGATAAATTCAGATTATCCCGGATAAGGATATTATATCACAGAATGAAAACAGGCAGCAGAGATGTAAAAGCAAAGAAACTGTTAGTGCAGCTTTCTTGGGAAATGTCAAAAAGGGTGACTTAAGCAGTGGTAGTGTTTGAATCCCAACACCCGTTAGTATTTGTACTGCTGCTGTTTGCCCTGTGCTTCTGCAGCAGTGAGAGAAAGAGCTCAGTCTCCAGCAGGGCCAAATAATACTATTTTATTTAATTTTGTGAATTTTACCAGTATATTAGAACTTACTCTTGTTTTCCTTCAGAACTTAGTCATCTCTGGCTCACCTGGCACCACTTCTGTTTTGGAAAGGGTGGTATTGTTACCCATACTGTAATGACTCCTGGGTTCTTTGAAACCTAATTGCAGAGAATATTAGTCTGGTTTGAAGGTGTTTTCTAACATGAACTGGTGTTGGTGCATGTTTCTACTCACTTTGCATTGTGTGCCACCCTAAAAAAGATGAGGTTAACATGAAAGCCAACCAAAAGCTGGACTAATGAAAAGGTCAAATACATTATTAAGCATTAAAATTCTGAGAAGTCCTTGTTGTGCAGGAGATCGTAATAAGAAGAGGAAACAGCACAGCATGAGCGATCTCTCCTGATAAAGATCTGGTGAGCAGAGAAGAGTGGAGGAAGTGGAGAACTTGTGGTGATTCCTGTTACAGGACGTGGCCCTCCTCCTCCTCCCTATCAGGTGGTGTGCTCAGGGCTTTCGCTGAAATATGCTGGGATTTGGTTAAACTCAGAAATAATTTCAGCTTTTTTCTTATTTTATCTTTATTTTTATGGTTACAGAAAGGCATCTGAGGCTCAAGTGACCAATAAAGCATCCTCTATTCCTCTAGCTCCCACTGCACTTTGGACATGGCCTGCAAGGAGTCAGTGCCTCATCTCTCCAAGATCACCTTCCTGATATTGTACCCTGCGTGTAACTCAGACACCTATTTGCTGAGATCTGAAATGGGCCTCACTGTCCTATTTTGGCACCAAACAGGTACCCAATTGCTAGTGACAAGTAGGACTACAAACAAAGACCCTGTTTAAGCTCTTGTAAAAAACTGAAAAGGTTTTAAAGCTTCTGTTGTCGTCGTACAGCTTGAGAAGGTTTGCAGTATTGAGACGCAGGCTCTAAGGGATAAGCAAAAGTTGATAAAATGACCTCAAATATAAAGAAATAAGTGGTTATTCCTGTCACTCTGTGCAATCTGCTGCGTCCCTCCACTGTGAAAGCTTGTTTTTTGTGTCTCTGAATCATTAATCTCTGCTTTTACCTGCAGGTAAACCCGATGGAGAAGGGGAGAGGGATAGATGTTCGCCCATGTCAATCTGTCCTGTAGCCGTAGCTCATCCAGTAACGTACACATGCCAAGTCTCAGAGAACGGAGTGAGGGAGCACGACTCTGCACACCCCCTGCCTCAGACTGGCCCTGGACACAGCTCTGCAGGATATAACTGAATCTCCTTCTCAGCAGGACACTCTCCAGGTTACAAGCAGCTCTTCCCCACGCCGGCAGCTGTTGGGTTTGCTGGGGGGAGTTTTGCAGCCCTGCCGAATCGCACAGCACCAGGGGGGACTTTGGTGTTTCTTGGTTTTGTCCCCAGTGTAGGCACACAAAAAAGACAACTGGTGAGAGGAGGAAAGCAGTCAAATGTCAGCTCAGGGAACAGCCATGGGTGATTAATAGCTGAGAGCTGCTCAGGCAGACTGGGTGGGGTTTGCTTATTCACCCATGCGTGCAATCTCGCTGGGGGATTGGGAGAGGTGATGGCGTAGGTATGTGTCATGAAGGCATTAGGGACAGCAAGGAACAAGGGGAAAAGCCTTCTCTGTGCTCGGAGAGGAGAGGCATCACCTCATCTGTGGCATTTGGAAAGTGCTGCTGTGTGCACAGAGAGGCAGGCACTCACGTTAACTTAGGGGACTTTTTGACATGTGCAAGGCAACTCTAAAACTAAACGAAAATAAAAGGTGAAAAAAGTCACTCCACCACCTTCACTCCCTACACAAATTTTTATCGGGCTCCAAAAATAAGTTAGAAGCACAGAAACATAGAGCTGAAATGGACTGTAGGAGATCAAGCAGTCTAAGAACACCACAAGGAGACAATAAGTTTAACTGTCATGGTAAAAGAAGTAAAAAATCAGAGTAATGTTTATTCAAGCCTTCATGCAGATCATCTGCAGGGGAGATTTACTGGGCAAAGGGGCTGAACCCCTGAGCTGGCTCAGGCCACCTTCCCAGGTGGAGGCAGTAAACGCTGTCACTGTGTGGTTCAGCACCCCAGAACGCTGGAAGGTGCTCTGCTCCCCTGCTTTGTGCTCTCCCCCTTGTGCCACAGCAAAGGTCGCTGCTGCAGGGCAAGAGGGGGGAATCACGTACTTGGACCCCAGGAGAGGTGTGTGTTCGAGCCGGGCTGCACAAGGACCGGGATAACAGGAACAGGTACTTTCAGGTGCTGTTTTGCTAATTAGTCAACACTCATCGAGACAAGTAGAAGAATAATTGTGCAGATTGTATCAGAAAGTTTGCGGTTGGCTTGAACTGGTGCTTTATTTTGCAGATACAGGAACATGCAGCAGATTCAAAGGGCTGGACTTTTTAAACATGTTGATATATGAGTTTTGGTTTTTTCCCATTCACCAAAAAAGGGAAAAAAAATCCAAACAGAAATGTAATCAATGGCTGTTGCTTTGCTTCCTTCCATGCTTTTATTTCTCCTTGTAGCTTGCTACCTAGTGTTTTCCCTGCCTTTGGAGATGCCTCTGAAGAAGCAAAATGGGAAATGAAAACTCTGGTGACGCAGAGTTTCCAGATACATGTTGCTGTTTGGAGATGAAAAGGTAAAAATCCAACCCTGAGATGTTTAGGTTTCTGGCTTCCAAATAATGTTCTAACCCTCCTGCAAGCACGTTGGGACAGAAACTGTGTGTGTGTAGATAGCAAAGACATGATCATTTTCTGGCTGTACTACGGGAACCCCTTACTTAATGCTGCCCTACCCGTCACACAGCTGGTTTAAAGATCCATATTTATCTTTAAAAAAAAAAAAAGTAATCTTTCAAAAAACAAAGAGCTTCCTTTTACCTCTTTCAGATGCCTTTCTGACAAGGGCTGGTTTTAGGTCAAGAACCTGCCTCTGTTTTCAGGTGGCAGCTTGTCAGGCAGGATTTTTTTATTTTTTAATTTCCCTCCTCCCCCCTCCCCCCGGGATGAATGATGGGCCTAATTCAGGAACTCTAAAATTGTTATTATTCTCTCTGAGCATGAGAAGCACACCTGTAATTTCTCACAGAATACGCTTTGTGGCAGAAAAATCGCATTCCCTCCCGCGCCCATGCGTGAAATGTATCCTTATGTAAAGAGCAGCTTAGCTCATCTGTTTATTGCTCCATCAGACTCCCGGCGTATGGAAACGCCTGGCGTGTTTGTTTGTGTGCCGGTGGTTAATGCTCATTAAGCAGGGAGACTAATAGCACTGCCTGGAGCCAGGCAAAGTGGAAGGCACTTGTTGTATGAATTTCCCCAGCTTGATTTGGCAGGCGCGGGCGGCGCTTAACCTGCGGCACCCCTGCTGCTCCCGCGGGCCGTGTGAGCTTGTGCCGGGGGCCGGGGCGGCTTTGTGAACGGCCTGTCTCTGCTCCAAAGGCGCTGATGGCTGGGTGGGCTGCTGATGCTGTACAAGGGATAGTGATGGAGCCGTCCCGGCAGTCCTGCTTCGCCTGGGTTTCCTCTGTTTTTCCAAGCCGTGGTCCCCTCTGCTGTCTGCTGCTCCTCCCAGGCATCCTCCACTCCATTTTCTTCCGGCTTTGCTGGCTAATTTCTCCCCCGTCGTCTTCTTTTGCATTCAGGGGATTATCTATGTGTGACAGCGAATGGGAAACTGAGGCATCTGGCTGTAGAAAGTGTCATGTGAAATATGTCAGCGGTGGTGTGGTGCTAAACTATGAGAAAAATATCACCAGACTGACAGGTCAGAGGGAGATCAGGGTGCTGATAACTCTCTGCTCTCTCCAGGCTGGAGAGACGAGCCAAGGCTGAAAATCTGGCATAGCACTGGAGGCAATGTGGATTTCCCCAAGTTGTTTGCATCTCATGTACTTAGAGAAAAGGTTCAGTTGGGGAAAAAGATGAAAAGCACTTCTGAGGTTTGATTCTCAGTGATAAACAAAATTTAGGTGCCCAGAACAGGTTTCCTCTCCCCAAAAAATTGTACCTGTGAAGTGGGGTGTCTGCTGAGCTGGCCCATATCTGTCAGTGAGCATGAGAATGGCTGAGGTCGGAGGTGTCTGCAGAGACAATGCCCAGGGGATGTGCTTTATTGGAGGCATCGGATCCCAGCTCTGACAGCTATGAAATCACCTTGTCAGCTGCACTAGGTGGGTGAAATGCACAGCAGACACTGCAAGGGAGCCAACGTGTTCGGTGGTTATCAGGCTGGGCTCCAGTCACTTGTTTCTACTGTCGGCATTTTCCTGGGGTCACACAGAATCACAGCATGTGCCAGGCTGGAAGGGACCCACAAGGATCATCGGGTCCAACTCTTAGCCCTGCAGGACCATCCCCAAGAGTCACAACACATAGCACATAAAGCTTCTTGGACTCTGGCAGGCTTGGTGCTGTGAGCACTGCCCAGCCACCCTCTGGGTGAGGAACCTCTTCCCAATATCCAACTTAAACCTCCCCTGACACAGCTACAGCCTTGGGTCCTGTCACTGGTCACCACAGAGATCAGTGTCTGCCCCCCCTCTTTCCCTCATGAGGAAGTTGTAACTGCAGTGAGGTCCCTCCTCAGTGTCTTTTTGTTTGCCATCTCCTTAGGGCTTGGTAAGGTTCAGAGAAATCTTGTCTTGTGGCAGCACTTAGGGCAGGTGTGCGTGTGGTCAAGGCTGGGGTCTGGCTTTGAAGGTAAAATGTAGTGTGATGCTCCCTGCTGAGGCTGGACACTTCCCACGGGATGCTGGGGGCATGACACAGAAGAGGCTGGACAGGGGCTGGCAGCAGGGCACCGTGTCCGTGGAGAGAGCGCTTGAGGCGCTGTGCATCCCTTTGAAGCAAGGGAGAGCCTTCTCCGAGATCCCGTGGGAGGAGAAGAGCTGAGGGGAGCCTTTACTGAGGGTTTGGGTGCTGAGGACTGGGCTGGGGACAGAGGATGTGGCTGTGGCAGAGAAGCTGCCATGTTCCTATGCCAAAGAGGCCAATCTTGGGTCCAGGCATGTGTAGAAAACCCCACCTGGCTAAATGTCATGCTGGTAAAACAAGCCAAAAAAACCCCAACCCCAGCAGCTAAAGAAAAGCTAATAGGTCCTGGTGAGTGTGATTTGGGATTCTGCCATATGTGGAACATCTGGCTTTAAGTCTCTTGGATAAAATCCATTGCATTTTTCTCTTGTAAAAAGGGGAAGATCTCAAGTCCATCAATAAAGACTCTGCTGAGTGGTTAAAGAAAGCAAAAATGAGGTCTGAAGAGGATTGTTCTCAAAGCTTACAGTTAAGCAGTTGGTTAAAATGGAGAGTGTTCCTACCAGAACAGCTAGGCCGTGCTTGCAGCATCCATAGGGTGTTTACATTGCAGCATCTTCAGGATGTTTCTCTGAGAAGCTGTGGCAGGGATGTACAAGAGCAACTGAGGAACTCGGCCACCAGAATGTCACTCATTTTGCCTGGGAGCTTTGGATTTCTCAGCCTTCTGCAAACATTACCGTCATTTGTCTAGATGAGGAGCGATTATGTTCAAGTTACTGTCATTAGGAAACTCAGAGCCTCATCAAGGGATGATGGCTCCATAATAAAAGTTACCTTTCCTCCTGGATGAGGTAGTCTCAAGTGACAATTTCACTTTTTCACTGGGCAGAAAAGATGCATCTCATCTTCAGACAAGAGGCTAAAATTAGGTCATGTGTTTGGTAAATATACTTTAACCAATGAGATACTGACTGAAAGCTTTTTGCTCTTTCCTTCTCCTTTTTTTTTTTTTTTCTTTTTAGATGGAGAAATCCTTCAGTGCTCAAATTCTTAATCTGAACGATCGAAGTGCTGCACTGAGGAGTGAATCTTAAGCATGATGAAATCCCTGGACTGCAGAGTTATAGGGAGGTAAGATAAGACACCTCCATCCTCATCATTCAGTGAAGGTTTTCTAGTCCTTTTGTTGAGCTGGGGCAACTGCCCCTTGTTGTGATGCTTGAAAGGATCTTGTCTTGAGATGTGCAGCTCTTCCTACTGGTTCACAGCACAGGGAACACCTCCCTCCACTCCACAGGTTTCTGCTATGGGGGCCCTGGCAAGTCTCAAAAGTGCAGCCCTTCAGCCCCCTTCCCAAGAGCTTGACCTAGTAAAGTAAACTGAGATGTAGCCACGGCCTCTGAGAGCCTTTGGACTCACGTATATATCTAGAAGCATATCCATAAGGATTCATGTACTGAATGCAAACTACAATAGCACTCATTCTGGAATAAGGGTTGGTTTATTTTAACTTGACTTAATACATTTTCTTATTCTAGCTTAAGAGCATCCAGAAAAGCTCTTCTAGTCAATTTTCAAGTGTCAACAAGCTGTTTTTCTTGGTCTCACAAACTCGTCTTTGAAATGGGAATAACTTAGTCTCCCATATGGTGTTAAAAGCTACTTCATAGTGGAAATCTCCTGTATATTCATACAAAATTTTAGAGGAGCAGGTGGAAATTATCTGGCAATTAAAGTTAGTGCTATGGAGCTAGGACTTGGAATGACACAGTCAATCTATTCAAAGTTCTCATCTCCTACTGTCAGCAGTTGGTTACGTGACTGTGCATCGTACTGTTCCTCAGGGGGAGAAAAAGCCCTCAGAGAGATGGCAAAAGATTTCGGCTGATTTCTGATAACTGCCTTTGAGCAGGTGACATTTATCTGAAAGGAAACAGTTAAAAGCAGGTCTTGAGCAGCTCTGGCATCGTTCTACAGACTTATTGGGGTATTAACAAAGAAAAGTAGCTTTCTGTGAACGCAGGAAGTGGCCTCCAGTAAAGTTTACAAATTTCACAGAAAAACGGACATAAAAAGGTCAAAACTCTCCCCAGCCATTCATGTCTAATTTTACTACGAACATTAGATTCCTCTACTCAGTTAAAATACTCAGGTCTGAGCAGTAATATGGGGTGGCTGTCATCATCCTGAGGGGAAGTGTTCAGCATCCTCCTGTAGCAGCAGGCAAAGGTGTATCTGTCACCATTTTTCAGCAGTGCTCAGTATTTTCTTGAGTGTTCGTAGGTGGTGTCAGATCACCAAAGAAACATCTTCATATGTTGCAGAAATTACAAACTTTGGGGGTTTTTTTGTTTGTTTGTTTGTTTGTTTTCCCCTCTTTAGCTTGTTTCAATTTGTGCAGAACTAGTTAATCCCATACCTCCCTCAAAGGTTTTGCTCAAAATTTCCAAACTCCCTTGAATGGAAGACCTGATGAACTATTTTAACTGCAGAATGCATGACATGTAGGGAGATGTAAGCACGTATAAACGGCTGCTTTGGCTGGAAGTTTGTTTGAAATATTGTTTCCAATATATATAAAAATGAAGCACAGCACTTCATGGAGGCCCCATTAATAGACAGGAAGATTTGCTGCCTGTGCCTTCTACATACTTCTCCTGTCTACGTTCCTCCCTGGTGTTATGGTGAGGAGCATTGTGGCATTGCTGTGAAAACTCAGCCACACATCAAGAACCCCAGGTGAGGGCAGTTCCCTGTAAAGCAGATGCTCAGGTGGTTTCTATTCAGGGCCAGGTGCTTATGGAGATTTCTCTACCCTCCTGAGGCCAGAAGGTGATTGGGGAACTCAGTGCTTGGCATGAGAGGTCTTGGAAAAGAGGGAGAGTTTAGCAGGCTTAAAATTGAGCAATGGAAATTAAAGGGACCGAGCGATCAATCTCAGCTGGATGTTGGTGAGTTTTAAATATGGGATGGCTCTTTTTTGCAACCTGTCTAAGGGTTTGCTAATGCCCCTGATTTATTATAGAAGCTGAAAGAAATAGCTTTGCACAGCAAGATAAGCATGCTTTTGACTTGGTTCCAGGTATGACAATAGCTGAGAGCCATCAAAAGTAGGAAGAAAATAGCTGCCAGCAGTCCTGTCTAACTCTGATGATCCTGAATTTCTTCTTGCTCTGTCAAACCCTGCTCACTCAGCCCTTGCTGATGGAAGTGAGGACAGAATGTCCCTTCAAGAGCAGCTTTTGTTCCTAAGCATTAACTGTGCTTTCTTTGTATGCTAATGGAGAGGCTTGGAAAGTGAACCCTCTCCTCTGCCTTCCTCTGCATCTCCAACAAGGAATGCTGGGTACCGAGCGTGGAGGACACATGGGCTGGAAAGAGGCTCGACCTCTTAAGGTTCAGAGTATGCCAGCAGATACCAGCAACACACCAGAAAAGATAGTCAGGAAGGCATTTTTGAGGAAAAAGGACTGCTGTTTAAGTTACTGAAGAAGCCTTGTCTCCTGCTCCTGACTGCAGCAACTGGAATTACCAGACCAGCTCTTTTCTTCCCTTCTCCCTGAAGAAGACAGTGAGAGGCCAGGTAAGCCTTCACCACACCTTGGCAGGAAAAACCTGTGCTGGGGGAATTGGTACCTGTGGACTGGGTGAGTGCTAGAAAATGGGTACTGTTAGGCTACAGGATTCTGGTCTGAAATAAACCCAGAACCTGAGCTTTGAGGAGACTCTGGCACTGAAAAAGCAACTGTTTATGATGAGGTTTATGTGTATGCTGTGCCAGTGCAACTGGATTTTTGTGGAGCTTTTCCTCTCGCTCTGGGAGGGACACCTTGCCACAGAGGTAAAGGACACATAGCTCTTTGGATGACCAGAAAGATAAGGTGATATATAAAATAAGAACGAAAAATATGACATTCTAACTGGAAAATACAAACTTCAGGAATTTAGGCACTTTCATAGTCTTTTAACATAAATTGGGAAAAAATGGTTAAAAGTTGGCTAAAAATATTTGCCCCCTAGTCAAAATGTCTACTTTTTTTTCCTTTTTCCCTTCATGAGGTTGTTGTAAAATAATTGGATTTTGACCAATGTTATATATTTGAAGCTGGTCACACATGTAACTAACAGGTATAAAATTGGAGGGAGTTTCAGGTCATTGTTTGAGAGTAAAGATGCTGAAGAAAGACACAGTTTGGAGCAGTTTAGTTCAAATACTTTCTCAGCTGCATCTTTTGCTCTGTCCTGTGAATTTCCAGGACCCTACCTTTATGTGAAGGCTCATTTTGAAACTTTGAACGTTCAGTCTATGGTTTTAAAAGAGAGGATGAGGGCTTTTTGCCTTACTTGAGGAATTTGATCTTGATCTGAATGCCATAGCCTTTAAAAGCCTGAGTGGGGATGTCTTTCAGAAATTTATGCGGGTGTATAACTCAGTATTTCTGTACCCAAAGGCGTTTCTTCACTAAGACTCAAAATTTCCACACTGAAGTGCAATAATATTGCTTAGGGAAACTGAAGATAGCCTTGCCTTGAAATGCTCCTCATTGCTAGAAGTGCCTGAAGGTGGATGTAGTAACTGTCCTTATAGTCATTAGCCATGTAATTATAAGCTATATGTAGTTATAAGTCACTATAAGCTACTTGGATACCCTAAAAGTAGGGTGGAAATGATTAAAAGTTTCAGGAGGGCTTGGGCAGAGGGAGGAGTCCATGCTCAGGAACACGTCTCCCCTGTTACACACACATGTGCTGGAGGGGAAAAAGGAACTGGAAGAGAAGTCCCCTCTGGGTTTGGGGCTGGGGGGTCCTTGGGGTGCTGCTGCCAGTAGTAGGGTGCTGCTGCTGGGTAGTGTCCAGCTCTAGCAGGGGTCCAAACCTTTTGCTGGTATTTGAAGATTTGTGTCTGCTTTGGACCGAATTTTTAAAGTCAGTGCAGAGTGTAAGGGTTGCTGGTTTTCATTTTTAAGGAGACGAGTAAAGGGTTTATTCATCAGCTGCTGACAGCTCTGTCTCTGGGCAGAGAGAGGGGGACAAGATGTGTAAGTTTGGATAATGAACACCTTTTAATCCTGCCTTGGCCAGTAGTTTACAGCCAGTGTTTTCTTCCCTTCTCCACAGCAAAATCCCTCAGTCCCAAGCTCTTTTCCCTCCAAAATTGCACTCACCTGCCCCACACTGGCACTTGCCAGCCCCTTGCTTTTCCTTCCTCTGCACCTTTCCAAGGGGGTTCAGTTTTGACACATAACTCTCTTTTCTCTCTCCTCTCCTTCACTGTGGTGGATTCATCCCAGTCTGAACCTGAAGCCTGGGGTGGCTCTGAGATTGGCAGAGGGAGAGTGAGCTCGTGCCCCCTGTGGCATCCAGCCAGCGTGGGGCAAATTCGGCTCTCAGGCAAACCTGTAGTCTCCCCGGGATGCCCCACTGTGCTGGCTGGCAGGGAGGAGGGGACAGATGATAAATGAGTCACAAAAATGCTGTTCTTGGTGCACAGTAAGTGCCACAGGGGTCCAGAGTAGATCTGAAAACAGAACTCCTGGGTAAGTGCAAGCTGTCTCTCCCCAGGCTGGGAATAGCTCCCTTGCTCTCTGGCAGCCTGGAAGCAGCCGGGGAAGCCATCATAGTCACAGTCATTATTTATTTTATCTTATATCACAAAAACTTCTGCTGGTATAGAGACACACAGACTGTCCAGTTTTCCCTTCCTGCTTTTAACCCATCGATGTCCTTAAAACCACAGTCCAGACAGACAGACACAGCATCATTTTCTTAGCCCCAGCAAGAGGTGTGCAAGCACAGGTGCTTCATGGACCCTATCAGGTGCTTGCCATTGATTCTGAAGACAAAAATTGGCAGTAACTGAGAAGATTTTGGTTTTCCTGAGGTTAAAAGTCACATTTTGTCAACTCTAAACTAAGACAGGTTTTGTCTGGGCGGTATCTGACACACAGCCTGCTATATTTGAAATTAAGATGTTTGGATCAAAACAAAGTCCCCTTATATTAAGATATTTTAGCTCTGCTTTCTTCTGCAGGATACTGAATAGAAGCTATTTAAAGGTATTTTAGTGGGAAGCATCCATGGATGCTGATCGCAGCTCTCTCTGCTGTCTGCTTATAGGATGCAGACATCCTTGTTCGGTTTCTAGACGCTACATCTGTTTGTTAAACTTAAAAACTGAGTTTTTTCTCAAGCTTTGTAGGTCTGACTCACGTTGCTCAGGGACCACGGTGCAAATGCCGTTTCTTTTTTTGCAAGATCAGTACAATCAGGCTGTATGGTCTGCCTGTGCTCTGGACTGAATGGCCACAGTGTTTGTCCCTGAGTGTCACTATTTCATGGCAGAGATGAATTAGGCTCATTTGGGTTTTGTTTGTGACAGTCCATGTTACCCAAAGACCACAAGGCACGTGCAGAATTGTTTCTTTGATGCAGATCTAACCGCACTTTTAAGAAGAATCCCCTGGAGGCTTCCAGTTCACACTTAATGTTGCTTACTAATATTTATTTTCAAATGCAACGTATCAGCTCAAAGAGGAGACTCTTAATATGGAAAAAGTGAATACAACACTGGGTCTGACCCAGATTTCTGGCCAGAAACTGATCAGAGTGAAGTAGCTACCCTGAAGTTCCTGCTCTCCAATTAGGGAGATGTCAGTGAGCACACAGCTAAGCAGCAGTCTGGTAAACATAGGGATGTTTTTATTAAACAGCTTTGGGATGTAGAAGTATTTATACTGACCTTGTTTTCCAACTCTTCAGAGGCCCAAGGAGAAAGCTGGAGGTTCTGTAAGAAGTAAGGCTCCTTCATTATATTGCTTCCCATCTGTCGGGTTAGTTTTTAGGATCTCTGTGCGTTCATCTCCCATGGAGCACTGGGGATTTCACAGGCGAGGAGACACGTGAACGAAACTTTGTCAGTGAAGTGTCTGAGAGCACTTCCATGTGTCACAGGGACACGGACTCGGTGACAGGCGCGGGGGCTGCTGGGAAGTGAGCGAGCTCACGTTGGTTTGGTGCTGTACCACGGAACCTGCCACTGCTGCGTCCAGAGCATGGGTGGATGGGGGGGGTGGGAGGTGGGACCTCAGGTTCACGTGCAAAGAAATCAAAGCCTTTGGGTTGCATGAGGAAAGAGAGGGGAGGTGACCTCTTGCCTTGGTGTCTGTGAGGAGGGTTTCCTAAAGACATTGTATATGGTTGTGATGGTCCGGAGCAGTTGAGACGGCGACAGGCAGCAAGGAATCTGATGGTGGAACCAGTGAGAGCAAGCCCTAAGCCTGGATAAAGGGTATGATTTTCCCAAGCATATGAGAGACTCATCATTTCCACTTTACGTCCTATGATAATTTGAGGGGATATGTTTGATATGTTTCCCAATTTTCCCTTTCAGTGCCCAGCAGAGCTTTCAGTGGGTTAAAGCAGGAGCACCGAGCACATCAGAGTGCCCCATGCCCGCAGCCACCTGAGGGTGTGAGCCAGGTCCCGATGGGATTGGCTGGGCACAAGGCTGTGAGGAGCAACCTGGGCTCCCAAATTCAGTCTGGCATGAAGTGGAGCTTCCTGTGAGAGGTGAGGTGACACCAGGCTTGACGAGCGACTGCCTGGTGGTTCATGTGTGCTTTAATGGAACTATTTAATACCCCTTGGAAAATGTAATTAAAAGTGAAATCATCCAACTGACATATGGTTTGCTGGCTCCCTCTAATTAAAGTCTGCCTGGGAGAGAAGTGCTGTGGCAAGTGCAGGTGGGATCCCAGTGAAATCTTACACCTGAAATGCCTTCCCAGGGCATGTGCAGACCAGGGGAAAGAAAGATGGAATAAAAATAAATAACACTGGCTGCAGGAAATGGATGAAACGATTTCCTAATACACCGAGCATAATTCTGCCCACTGCCTTCGCAGTGAATAGAGTGGGGCAGTGCTGCACTCATGAGGTGGTGCCCAAGCTGCACTCAGAGCTGGCAAACACCTAATGAGGTTTTGCCATCCTTCTACACCACAGAGGCCCAATGTAGCTGTTTGCCTCTTGCCCTGCCACTGATAGCCTTTCAGGTATGTGGCTTCAGTAACTTGGTCAGTCCTGTGTCAGTGGAGGTGATCTCCTGGCACTTAGCCTCGACGTTGGTGCTCGGCAGGTTAAAACACACCCCCACATCAGGTGTGTTGATGCTGATCCTTCCCTGTGCAGGGACAGGGAGGGCACGGCCCCCTGTGCACGCCTGGGGCGTGGGTGGGAATTGCAAAACCAGGTGCCTTCCTTAGGAGGGAAGGCAGCTCTGGGTGCCATTTAGGACCAGCTTTAAACCTGACAGCACTTGTGGTGCACACTCTCTGTGTGACCTGGGTCAGCCGTCGGGCACTGAGTAGCATCAGGTCATGTCCACTGAAATCTGTTGCTGGAGGCTGTGCTGACATCACTGCCTGTGCTTAGGGCAAGGTCACCTGTCTGCCCAAGGAGCTGCAGTATTGGTCTTCTTGACCTCTTTTACTGAAGAACCTTGAAATTAAGGCAACACCTTAGTCCTTTAGAAACAGACTTAAGTAAGTTAGGAAGTAGCAACTTAAAAAGAAAATTGTATGCATCCCAATCTGTTGCTTTTCCTACTCAATCTGGAAGACATTATATGAGTTTAAAGGAGCAGTGAAGCACATGGTATGGAGCCGTACTTGGGGCCATGGAAGTTGTCTCCATCAGCCTTCTCCCCAACACCCTCTACCTGTATGGTTCCACATGCTGTGCTGTTGCAATAGGGGTGTTGGTTGTAGCGTGCATCGCTAGAACAAACCAATTTTTATTTCAGTATTGCCCTCACAGGTTTTTTTCCTGCTCTGTCAGCGCCTGGTGTTTTACCTAACACCTCGGTTCAGATAACTGATGGAGCACAGAGGACTTCTGCTCCTGTTGGAAAACATGGGCTTGTTCAAGTGGCTGCATCATCACTTGACATGAGTAAAAACCTTGATAAAGCAGGAGACAAGTAAACTTTGTTCCCTGGTTCAGGAGTTTCGAGGCAGTGTTGGGGTTCACTGCTGAGCAGGTGGTTTGTCGGCTGTTAAAGGTTAAGGGAGTTATTCCAATTGGTGCAATGATGGTCTGTGCCCGTCTTCGTAGAGACAAAGCAGTCATGGCATCTCATCCTCCAGTACTAAGCCACATTCAGCCTTTTCCATGTATTTTTCCAGTTCTCTGTGGCCAGTTTGCTCTAGACTAAAGCAAACTTTGGAAGGAGGAGCCAGCGAGTGAGGGATAGCTCTGCAAAACTGCCATAGTAAAGCAGGGAGAGCTTTCCTCGTGCCTGCTGCAGAGCTGGGCTCTTTGGCACCCCCCATTTATTAACCCTTGCTCTCACACCTGTTCTTGTTCTCGCACCTCCGGCGCTCCAGAGCCACTTCTTGCACCTCCCACAAGTGCACATGCTTGTGCTCCAAGAGCTCCCTGGATTTCGGACCCGTGTGTGATCAGAATGAATTAGACTTGGCTGAGGGATGGGATTATTGCAGACCTGTCACTTCACAGTATGTTCCTGTTACAGCCCACACTCGTGTCTGCTAGTATTTTAAAGTAAACTTTAATTAGCATCTTCTGAAGAGTGTGAATAAATTGTTTTATTGTTGTTTTGGGTTTGG
Organism: Pseudotriccus pelzelni; assembly: GCA_035584735.1. NCBI lineage: Eukaryota > Metazoa > Chordata > Aves > Passeriformes > Tyrannidae > Pseudotriccus > Pseudotriccus pelzelni. The sequence continues at coordinate 2,837,870 of JAWMRA010000002.1, read as the reverse complement.
TTTTGTTTTAAGGCAAAGAGTGTTTACTCACCAAGGACATGTTTCCAAACTCTTCATCCACGCTAGTCCTGGTTTTTCTGATATGTCACAGTGTATCGTTGTGAAGCTCTGTGTGGTGCTGTTGTTGGGAGGAAGGCTCCTCAGAAGTGGGGTAGGATATACTCTGGAGGCACGTGCAAGTGCTGGAGTGTTTTTGAGTCATGTTGGAGCAATGCTATCAGACTCCTGACGGCCACGTGTCACCCGTTTACTAGCAAACTCTTCCAGGGGAGTTGCTCCTGGCTAGTTACATCTGTGTCTGCCTTGGTTTAGTGCAGCAGCTCCCTTACCTGAAGTCTGGTGGGCATGGCTTGGGTTTAGTGACCTCAAAAGTCTTAAATAACTTGTGTCTAACAGTGCTGCAGTCCAGCAACACTGAAGACATTCTCCCTTACTGTGAATAACATGTCTGTGGCACCCTTTGCGAGGGGCACTGGGCGTGTTTTCCAGCCTTCAGTCCAGAATGGGTAAAGCAGGTACCTAATGTGGTCCAGAGATCTGCTCATAGACAGCAAAGGGATGGAAAGCATTTTTTGTCCATGGCTGAGTTCCTGCAGAATTTACTTTACTGCTGAAAATAGGTACACTAATGATGTGTGAAGGTTTCTACCCATCCAACCCATTCACTGGACTGAATTTGTAAAAGTGGTGGAATAATGGATTGGAAGGGAATGAGCTGCAGACCTGTTTGTCCACTTTGTGGGGAGAGCATTAAGGAAGGGCTGGGAAATCAGGCTGGGGCTGGGGTGTTCCCTGTGAGCGCTGGCACAGAGTATGATCCCCACCCCATCCCGTCTGTTTCTAAAGCTGTTGTGTGATGTGAGGAAGGTAAACCTCCTGCCTGGAATACCAGAGCCGAAGAGAAGTAAACCAGCAGCAGGGGGGAAAAAGGGTAAATTTAAAGGCCTGGGTGGTCAGCAAAATTTTTCAGAGGGAAGAAGGTGTTGTCTTGGGTGAGCTGTGAGGACTCCACTGGCTTTTGCGTTGCAAGGAAATGTACTTGAGCAAATGGGCTGGTATGAAGTAGTCAGGCAGAGACTGACTCCCTTTAGTTTCACCCATGCATGGCTTGGGTTCCACCCATCTTGTTTAAACAAACATGCTCAGTGGGGATGAGGCAAGGAAAATCCTGTTCTCTGCTTGTGTTTGTTCTTCCCTCTGCTCCTCCAGCAGGGACACTCGAAACACAGATGGAGATCAAGGCGTTAGGTTTTAACAGATCCAAGTCAATTTGATGTGTCCTTAAAAAATCCCACAGTCATTTCCAGTGGCATCCGCAGAGCTGCTAACAGCTGAGCGTGTGCCCAGTCACTAGTTGCTGCATGTATTAGTTTTCTCATATCGAAACCATTCTTTTCCTGGCATGTGAAGGCTTCCAGTGTGGCTTTTTTTTGGTGGCATCAGCAGAAGAGCATCTTTAGAAGTTACAAAGTGGTGTTTGTAATCTGGAGGATCACCATGGGAGCAGCAGGGTGGTGGAAACCAGGTTGTCATCTTGTGCTTCCAAACAGCTTGTTTTCTGGTGAGACCTCTGTCAGTGAGTGCCACATAAAAAGGTTCCCTGTAGGTTGTCAAAAAAAGGATAACACCTGAGAATCACAACACCCAATTCTCTGACCCACCAGTAGTGAAAATAGGCTACTTGTACAGCTCAGCCCTCAGTCCCTTCCAGCAGTTCTCCAGAAGACACAACCTACTTGGCAAAGGAGAGCCCTCTGCCTACTGGGAAGGTCTGGGGAAGAGTTGCCCCCCATTGCTTCCTAATAGGAGATGGGGGGATGCAGGGGAACTGACAGACCATACTTACCAACCCTGGTGTGTGGCAGTGTCCTCATTTGCATGAAAATACCTATTTGGTGACTTGCCAAAATAACAAGAGACTTCAAAATTTGAAGGATTATTCTTTCTTTGCCACTTCTGCTTTATTCCTTACCCCAGGGTCTCACAGAATTGGTGGTGGGAACAGACCTCAGGAGGTCCAACCTCCCACTTGGAGGAGGACTATCTTCAACACTAGACCAGGTCAGCAGGGGTTTGATTGCCTCAAGCCTGATCAGTGCTGTGGATGGAGATGTCACCACCTCTCTGGGTTACCTCTCCAGGTCTGTGCTACCTTACAGTGCATTTTTTTTTTCTTACTATCCAATCTGAACCTCATAAGCCACGACATGTGGCCTCTGCCCTTAGCTGCCAATACCAAGAAGGGTGGTCCTGTCGTCATCACAAGTCCTCTTCAAACCCTGTGGGCAGGAGCCTATAGAAGGTGATTCCAATTTCTCTTTTTTATTGGTTTTGTGTTCAGGAATGATTCTTTGTACTCCTTGGCATTGCTACTGGAGGAGAAAGGGGTTTTCTGTGGCCATGACCTCCCCAAATGTGGAAGAGCTGTACCAAATTCAAGGCCGGCGGGAAGGGTGGGAATGTCCAACCCATGCCAAGTCCATAGGGAAAACTGTTTCTTTGAAGAAGAGTTTACTTCCTTTATTCTGTGGCTTATTCTAACAAAACTGAAGAGAGAGAATTCGGTAGTTATTAATATCAGTTACCAGTATAAAGGATTATAAGGGACTGAGCTCTGATTGGGAAGCTGTGATGCACATTCCCAGTCTTTCCTACTATTTTACCCTTCTGACTCACCTGGTCTGGTTGCTATGCCTTGCTGCATTCTGGGGGAAGCAGAGCATTCAACATGTTGCTCACCTCTCCTGTGACCTTTCCAATGCCACACCTTTGTTGGATGACAGCAACAAAAACAGTGCAGAGAATTCCCAAAAGGGTGAGGACTGCTTAATCCCTTCAGAAAACCAACCTGATACTTTGTGGGTGGGTCCCTGCTAGTCTCAGAGTAAATTAACATCTCCTTCCTCATCCACAGTTCTCTGCCTTTCTGATCACACTAAATGCAAGTGCCAATCCCAGGTGCCTTTGGCCCATCTGCCTCCTTGCTTGCAAAGGTAGTGCTTCATGGGAACTAGGGTCTTACCCTCTTAAAATCCCGGATGTTTTCTCTTTTCCTGGTTCTGCATATGGCTATCTAATCCATGCCTGCCTAGCAGCCAGCAGGAGTACCCTCATCACCACTGACTTCGATTTTGGCAGCAGTTTTGCTGCTTCTTCAATGACCTCCCTCAGTGTTTTCCGTAACTCTGTTTCTCTTTGGACAGAATCCTTTATCTCTTTATTTAGCATCTTTCTTCCATCCTGTATTTTGTACAGATGCATCACCATGGTACCGAGGCTCCCTGTGGCCAGTATTAGGCATTAATCATTGAAATGTTGGAGAATTTGCCTCCATTTTCATAGGAAAAGGCTAAAAGAAGTCAATTTTCCATGTTAGGTGATATTTTGCGGGTGAGACTGGGCTCACAGGCCCATCCTTTCCACTTGTGTCTTCAAGAAAGACTTGTTCCATAGGGCAGACTCCAGTCCTTGTGTTAAGAAATCTTGCTGTTTTCCCTGGATTGGTAAGGTTGTGATTTATCAAGCAAGACCATAGCAAACCGACATCTTGTTCCACAGCTTCACCACAGGGATGATTCATTTGAACTGCTGGTGGCATCTGACACTGCCTTTTGGCTGCTCTTCCGGGACGAGTGAGCCGTTTGTGGATATCTGGTCATTAGATGATGAATTTTTGTTTGCTCCCACCTGGACTCAATTCAGGCTCAGGTGCCACACAGCTTCATTAATCCTCTTAGCCCTGATTTGGTTGCACCCTCTGACCTGAAAGCGAGGAATTTGATAATGCAGCGATGAAATGAGCTGCAGCGATCTGACGTTCAAATCCAGACAAACAAAACTCTCCCGACTTCTTTGGAGAAAACCCAAATCAATTACACTGTCAGTTGTATTTACCTGGCACAGTCCTGAACCATCCCAAGGCTGGGACATGAGCTGTCAGTGTCTGGGGCAGTGCCTCTGTGGTTAAGGATGTGTCCTGGATGCTGGGATGGACTGGGAGCACAGCACACAGAGGGGCATCCGTGGGCTTACTGAGACTGTGGGAATGCTGAGGAGCAAAGTCTCCAATGCACAAATGCCACAAAATCTGATTGAGTTCAGTAAAGCACATTCTGTAAGCTTGGGCTTGCTGGAAAAAAAATAAGGAAAGGAAAAAAAGAAGGAACCTGCTGGAAAGGAGGAGTTTCCAGAGTCCCTGCAGTGTTAGACAGTGCCTGCATTCCTGTGCCATGAGAGCAGTGTAGCCCAGAAATGCTCACTTTGTTTGGTTTTCCCCAGCACTGGCTTCTTGCTCATGGCCAGCAATTTGCACTGTATGGCAAAGTTCTCCTCTCCAGTTCCTGCCTGAGACTGGAAACTGGGCTCCCCGCAGTAAGCTGGGGGTGGCTCCTGTGTGCCTGTGCAGAGAGCACAGGGAAGGCTCAAGCCCTGGGTTTGTGACACCCGTTGCTCGTCCCTTTTCCCAGCGCTGCTGGTGCGTCACTTCCCTGAGCTCAGGAACCTGCCACCACGGCCTCCAGAGCTGCTGGGCCGAGGCCGGCGAGCAGCGGATCAGGAGGGCCTTGCTGGGCTGTTGTTACCTCGGCACGTTCGGTGGGGAAAATGGAAACAGGCACAGGAGAGGATTAGGTGTCAGAAAATGTCTAATTACGGCTTATGAAGTTACCGGCTCAGCGGCTTACGAATGGAAATGTGCAGAGAGAGCCTGTATCAATGCAGCCTCCAGCTTATCCCTGAAAGCCTGATCTCCAGAGAAAAGGGAAGGAAGCAAGCCCACCAGAACAGTCCTCAGTGGCTGTGGAAGATGCAGGCAGCCCAGATCCCATCATGTCTCGTTCCTTGGGAGCAGTGCATGCCCCATGTTCCAAAACAGCCCATCTCCTGGAGGACAGGAGAAGACACACTGCTATTCCCTACACAGATCCCCTCTGCCCACTCTCGGCTCCATGGAGCACATGACGGGGATGGATGCTGTTCTTCCCATGGCCAAAGTGCTCGAGGGCTGTGCCTACATGTGCAGTGCTCCAGGTGTTTCAGAGAGAGGCCTTTACCCCTCCAAATGTGATGGCTTATTGGTTTTGTTTTGGTTGTTGTTTAGTGATACATAATGATTTAATACTTCTCACTTCTAACAGTTTTCTGTGAAAGGCAGGGATGACAGTAAGTGCATTTTGCTCTCAGCTTTGAGCACAGTAAGTTTCACAGTACAGCAACTGTATGTTTGTAGCCTGCAGGGCAAAGCCTGACCCCGGAACTGTCTCCCAAGGCATGGCCAGGCTGAGGTGTGAGTCCCCAGTAGGTCATTGCCTGCTTCTCCAAAGGTATTGGAGGTTTTGACAGATTTGGTGTGCAGATGAAATGCATCAACACAAATAGGAAATCATCAGGGTTTTTACCAGCAATGCCTCTGAGCCTTTCAGAATAAGTGTTTCAGTGAAACTCCAGTGCAACAATAGGAAAACTAGGACAACTTTTTTTTTAAACTTTCTACAAGGTACCCAAAATCTGTCCTTTGGTAACATGCCAGCTGCGTCCTTATCTATCGGAGATTCTGTAAGACTTCCTCTTGGTAACTTATATCCCATGTCTGGTGTGTTGTATCCACCTTCCTGACCGTTCAGAAGCCAATGCTGCTGCCCAGTCTGAGGGCCAAGCCTTGTATCAGCTCATGCTGATACCATACAGGTCATACAAGCAATGGCTTTTCCTCATAGTGACTCATGAAAATAGGTGTGCCCTCAATTTCTTTTGGAGCACTTAACTGGAATAACTCAAATGGAATGGGAGCGCCTCATACCTTGCCTTGTGTGCTTGTGCTGGTCTTGCCACAGCACTGATGCAGACTCAGAGTTTTAGTCCTACCGTAACGAGGTTCTGGGCACAAAGTTGCACGGGGAGTTGTTCAAACTGGGTTAAGTTTTATGGGAAGTAGTGTTTGGTCATCTTGTGTTTTAAAATGGGCTGCTAGGTATGCGTATCCCTGGGCTTCAAATCCTTATCCTTTGATTTTTTTGCTTGTGCAAACCTGATGAGAGTTTTACTCAGCTTTTCTATGCCATTTCCCATAGTGCCTTGATTTTGTAACCAAGATGAAGTTCACTTGGAGAAAATCCCTGAGCTGCTACAGCAGGTACATAGCCTGGACCACTACCAGCCCTCACAGTAATCAGTCAGAAAATCTTAGTAACTTTGAAAGCAACAGAAATACAGCTTGTCAGATTTGTGGTACAGCTTCCTCTTTTCCTTTGGTGCAGAGTTGTGGGGTTTTTCCACGAAAAATTACCTTTTCATGGGCACATCTGCTTTCCACCCCAAATCTTGGTATTTATGTATAGCACACTACTGACAACCAAGCTGCTCTGGCTGAAAACCAAAGAATTTTTGTGCAAAATAACATTAGCTAGTCCCATGGGAACTGTGGTTTTCTCTACCTTCTGCTTCCATTCTCCTTTCTGAACCAAATTTTGTTGCAACCTGCAGCTCCCAGGATGTGCTCCCAGCTTTCCCAGACAGAAAGAGTGGGTGTGCTAAGCTAGGAAAGTCATTAGCTTTTGAGGTCTTATGAATTTGGGTGAAAACGCTTAGGCTACAAAATAAAAAATGGAAAAAATAAAAGACCTCAGGGACAAAAAACTGAAGCCCAATGACACATATTTGAGTCACAATATTTCACTGAGAAGTATTTTTCTCCTGTGTAAAATCCTGATAAAACCAGAATTGCATATCAGCACTTTCTGGAGGAAAATACCTTTTCCTCCTATTTTCATCTAGTCTATTCCTATAAAAAGGAACAGGTTTCCACTGTAGTTGGCTTATGTGGGATTTTAACAGCCCAGCCGAATGTATCAGAAACCTTCAGGGTATTTCGTAGAAAAGCGGTATTGAGTTGCATAATGTTTGTCCAGCGTCCTGAAAGGTGGGGGAAGTATTCTGATACCCGAAAAGTTTATCTGCAAAATCCCTGTGTCGGATGCGTAGCTGGTTGAAGTCAGTGCAGCTGCACTGACTCGGGTGCCGCGGTGATTTAGGGCGTCCGGCGAGTGTCGCGCGGTGGTTCGAGCTCGCCGTTTGCCCTGGGTACAGTCACCAAAACTGGGGGCCCCTCGATGCTCCCCCCGCCTCCTGCTGCTTTCTTTTGTCAGTACAAGTGGTATGATGTGGCTGCAAGTTTTTATAGAAGTGTGTTTGTTTTCCCCGAAGGGACAGTACTTTAATTTTTTTTGTGCTTTATTTTTTTTGGTTTTAAGTTTAACTTTCTTTATTTTTTTTCTATTTTATTTTTAATTTAGCTGTCTCCACAGTAGTGGTTTTCTGGTACTAACCGAGTTTTGTGAATTAAAGCAGCTCTGGTGGCATACTGAGAACTGGGTGTGTGCTAGTCCCATCTGAGGGGGAAAAATGGGCTTTTTTCAATTACCAAGTTCTTCTGGGAGTCAGAAAACAACGCGTTCAGCTATGCCAATCCATGGAAATCACTGGTTGTGTTTATCCAGCAATTAAAGGGGGATTACAGCCGCCTCAGAGCTCGGCATCCCGTCCCCTCCCCTGCACACACCAGGAGCCTCAAAGCCACATTGTTCCCTGTAGCCGTCAACGCCAGCCTGGGGACAAGGCGGGTCGTGAAGATGGGAAAGGGTAGGTTCTGCCAGGGAGTGGGATTAAAAAAAGAATAAATAACAAAAACAAAGCAAAAAGGGTGGGGGAAGGAATGATAGTTATGTTTTCTTCTTCCAAAGGTGTTTTCTGTGTCCATCCTTGGTGCAGGGCAGCAGGAAGGGAAATATCCCTTCCAAACACACCCTGGCAATCCTGCTTGGGGGATGTTGTGCAAGGTGCTGGACAAGAACATGGGCAGAGTTCGCCCTTGCCCTGAAAGCACTGGCTTAGCGTGAAGGGCCGTGTTTGGAGGTGGCATCCCGAGGGCCAAGGCTCCTGCTCTGCTTAGAGGTCTGGCCAAACCCTCGCAGCGGGGATGGGGTGAATCACAGAGGCGAATACGTGTCTCTTCCAGCAGGATCCCTCAGGCTCCGCGCGGCAGGACGGCCACCAGCAGAGCTGGATTCCTGCTCCCCATGGAAACAGCCTCCCGTAGCGCCCATCCCTGCCCAGACAGCCCTAATCCTCCCTCTGCGGTCACCCTGAGAAGCCTCCAGCTCTCTTATCAGCAAGGATCTTCTTTTGGCAAATATTTACGAGAGGCTGCTTCGCAGGAGAGGCAGTGAGCCAGGGCGGGTGGCAGGGGCCCACGCTGAGGAGAAAGTCCTGGCAGGGACAGGACGGGAGTCATAGTGTGGCCATGGGGTCCCTGCCGTAGGTCCCCTGTCACCCTCCTGTTGCTGGGGTGACCTGGCTGTGCTTCCACAGGTTGCAGAGGGAGGCAGAGGAGGAGGCCTGGGTGCCAGGGACAAGGACACAATGCACTCACAGTGCCACCAGGTTTGGACAGAGCAACTCCAATTGTGGGACTGCGAGAAAAGCTTGAGCAACCAGTGAGAGAAGATCCTGCCAGCAGTGTCTTGGACAGACCAGCAAGAGCCAAAGTGAGTCACGAGGCGCTTCCTGCCCAGCCCCTCCATCCACGGGAGGTGCATGTTGGTACAGATCGGGCTGCAGGTCCAGCCCCCAAAGCTCCATTTTTCTGAGGGCTCAGAAATGTGTAGCCAGGTTTGGAGCTGAAATTCAAATTGAAACCTGTGCTCACCCCACCCACAGCGCATACGAGGTTTGGGCAATCTCTGCAAAGAACGTAGAGATCTTCAAAGGAATTGAAAAGGAACACACCACCACTAATAAAACCCCCACCCCAAAACCAGGGTTTGGGCAAGTAATGGGTCCTGTCCCTGCTTTTGATTTGACCTTAGTCACGGCCACAGATGCACCAAACTCCAGTGCCTCACTTCTAAAGATGACAGCACCTAGGGCCATGAATGCCTATACATACAGCTGTAAGCTTACTTTTTCTTTCTTTTCCCTCTGCAGCTGTGCAGCCAATCATTCCTTATGAAGGAAAGGTGAATGTGAAAGCTCAAGGAGCTTTGTTACCCTGCTGGTGTATAAAATAAATGGGGACCTGAGAAGCACTGAGCTGGAAGCAATAGTCAGCCTGTGTGATAACATCGCACTCCCTGGACAGGCAGCATCAAGAGCATCTGTGGAAATGAGTTGATGTTATATAGTCCATTACAGTAAGTAAATGATATCTGGAGCTTTTCATGGCATTTGTTGGCTTTTTACATCTCCCTCTATTGTTGTGCGAGCTGGCCAGTGGAATCACAGAATCATGGAATCAACTGGGTTGGAAAAGACCTCCGAGATCATCAAGTCCAACCCTTGATCCAACCCTGCTGCGGTTACCAGACCATGACACTGATGCCACATCCCGGCTCATTTTAAACACCTCCAGGGATGGAGAATCCACCCCCTCCCTGGGCAGCCCATTCCAATGTCTGGTTACTCTCTCTGTAAAAAGTTTCTTCCTAATATCTAACCTAAACCTCTCCTGGCAGAGCATGAGACCAAGCCCTCCTGTCCTGCTGCTGGTTCCCTGGGACAAGAGACCGATGCCCACCTGGCTACAACTTCCTTTCAGGTATTTGTAGAGAGTGATGAGGTCCCCCTTGAGCCTTCTCTTCTCCAGGCTAAGCAACCCCAGTTCCCTCAGCCTCTCCTCACAGGGAGGATCACCAGCCTGGTTGCTCTTCTCTTGGACTTGTTCCAGCACCTCAATGTCCTTCCTGACCTAAGGGGCCCAGAACTGGACACAGCACTCCAGCTGTGGCCCCACCGGCACCGAGTACAGGGGAAGGATCACTGCCCTGCTCCTGCTGGCCACACCGTTGCTGATACAGGCCAGGATGCCATTGGCCTTCTTGGCCACCTGGGCACTCTGCTGGCTCAGGTTCAGCCTCCTGTCAACCAGCACCCCCAGGTCTCTTTCTGCCTGGCTGCTCTCCAGCCACTCTGTGCCCAGCCTGGAGTGCTGCAGGGGGTTGTTGTGGCCAAAGTGCAGGACCCAGCACTTGGTCTTGTCAAACATCATACCATTGGATTCAGCTCATTTATCCAGCCTGTCCAGATCCCTCTGAAGAGCCCTCCTCCAGCAGATTGACACTCCCCCGCAATTTAGTGTCATCTGCAAATCCCCTCACTCAATTGCCTCATCTGGCTCATCAATAAAGATATTTAATAGAACTGGTCCCAGCACTGATCCCTGGGGAACACCACTGCTGACCGGCTGCCAGCTGGATGCAGCCCCGTTCACCAGCACTCTCTGGGCCTGGCCCTGAAGCCAGTTCCTGACCCAGCACAGAGTGCCCCTGTCCAAGCCATGGGCTGCCAGCTTTCCCAGGAGTATTCTGTGGGAGATGGTGTCAAAGGCTTTGCTGAAGTCCAGATAGACACATCCACATTGACACTTCTCTGCTCTTTTGCCTCTTGCCCAGATCTGTCAGAACTGTCTGGAGCTCAGGTTCTCTTCCACTCACATAGGACAGGGGAGACAGGCGTTCATTTGGGCTGTGTCTCTGCTACTCACTGCAGTAGCTGAGGTAGCAGAAGATGATTAGCATTCCCGGGCTTCTTAACAGAGTGAAATATTCCAGAAGAAATCACATGAATACTTCTTGCATTCAACATGGTTCAGTGGCCTTGGAGAGCAGTCACGGCACATCTCTGACACACTCTGAGTCTTAGCTTGCTTGGGGGTGTAACTTGTGCTCTTGTGGTCTCTGAGTTGAAGAATTAGTCCTACCTGCTCTTTTGAGGACAGCATTGAGCTTATCACAGTCTGAATCCTTTTGTGCAGAATGAAGAAGTCGTAGGCAGAAATAAGTTTCTGGATATTTTTGAAATGCTACTCCCAAAGGCACCAACTTCTGCATGCAGAGTGAAAAACATTGCTCATTCTTACAGTGCAGATGAAACAGATTACGTACAGTTTATTTATAAAGTTTTATACACCTGAAATATCAGAAACTTTTACAACTTTTCTGCTTTCTTCAGAGTTCTGAAAAGATTAAGTCATACAATTACACTGCTGTCTCCTTTGAATCCGATGTCTGTGGTGGCTTGAAGTTCAGTATCTCTTTATATGTAATACCTGGAAAACAAAATAGACAATAGTGTTGCTGGTCTAACTAGAAAAGGAGCTGCACAGACATGAATGAGCAAGGTGCAACCCCCAGCATGACTGGGCTCTGATCTAGCTCAGGAAGAGAGAGACCTCTTCAGGCAAAAAGAGAGAAAGAGTACAAAAAGTAAGGGAATCAAGGATCATTTTCCTACCATTTCAGATTTGAAGAAGCAGCCCAATAGTGAAATGGTATAGGTGCTTTCAAAGGGATGCAAACATTGACTTTAGAGTATAGTGGGCAATATAATCAGGAAGAGCTACTGAGCACATCAGCTTTAAAAGTCAGGTCCTCACTTAAAAGCCAAAATACAGACATCATGCATTAGATGAGAACAACTTTAGACTTAAATCTCTGCTGACATAGATACGTTTTTTCTCCCTGAGGGAACCTAACTTTAAGGCCAGCAACATTTGCACTCCAATAGAGCCAACAGTCAAAGGATCTGTTTGCCTGTCCTATCCACTGGCAGGCATGTTACAGAAATGGTTTCTTTTCTATGTTGCAGAAGATGGGAGGACAGACACATGAAGAAGGAGGAGAGCCTATGTTAGGAGGCAGAGAAGAAACCTTTGGGGAGCATTCCGGGAAGACTCGGTACTTACCAGAACTTGGTAAGTAGCATTTCTCTACCTTAATGCTTTCTATTTACTCTGTTCAATCCAAAGCAGAGGAGGTAATTTGTAATGGGAAACATTCCTATTTCTGGATGTCCTTTCAATCTGGTTATTTTTGAAAACATCACAAAACTAAACTCACGCTTCCACTCATCTAGCGGAAGATCCATGTTATCAAATGTGTCGTCGTATTTCTCAGCTTCAATTTCTTCCTCAGGATCATGAATTGGTTCAAAGTAAGGATGCATCAAAGCTTCAGCTGCTGTGACTCGCTTCTCTGCATCCAGCACCAGCATCTTCTCCAACAGGTTTACAGCTGTTGCACAGAAAACAAAGTGTATTCAAATCACGCAATGATTCCACTTGTACACAGTAACATTGCCCTGGGGGTATTTCAAATAAATACATGGAGTTATAAAGCAGAGATGTCCATTCTATAGCCAGTGGGACCCATCTGCATGATAAATAGTTCTTTGAGTAAGTTGGGATATGTACAAAGCCCGATGCAATGCAGAAGTGCTCCTTTGCTTCTGTATGCAATACATATAACATCTCAGCTTCTGTCTCCAGGATCACTGTGCTTGGGACTTTCCCAGGTATCTTTCATCACTGCCACCATGTTGTGGTTCTAAGGTACATCACCACCTGACAACAGCAGAATAAACAGGTGAACAGTGAGTGAGAACATGCCCCGTATGTGACCAACTCCAAGCCCAAGTACACTTTGAAGTTCACTAAGACAGTCAGTTGCCCATGCTCAGAATTTCAGAGCTGACCTTATCTGCTATGTGGTTTTGATCTCAGCCAAAATAGTCCATTAAAATCTTGTGTGTTTCCCTCTGGGAGATTTTGGATCAGGTCCATTGTTGGACTGTCAAAATGGGCTAATGTAAACAGGTATGATGAATGGTTTATTTTCTGTTTTTCTATCCTGACAGGATGTTCGTGGGCTGGGTGGAGCAGCTGAAAGGAAGTAGAAACAGCAGTGTGGGACAGGATGCTTCAACTCCTGCTTGCCATGTTGTGTAATCTCTCCAACCTTCTCTTCCAGATCAGAAGAAGCCAGATGGCCACAGAAGTGATAAGAAGAGACATCATAAAAACTAAATGGAAATGTGTAGTTTGCTGTAGCTGAGAATGCCAGTGACATAACCATGCAGTCAGGGTAAGAGCTGTTTATTAATCAACTTTCTCTCTACAGCATCTGAAACTAAGATTTTAACTTCTTACATTGCAAAGATTCAATTATCCTCATTCATATTCTAACAAAACTGGCTTTGTGAGTGTTAAGGTCACTGGGGAATTGATAAGATTTGGGCAGAGTAATTTGGGAGCTCTGGCTGCCTTGGGTCACGTCACAGTTATGCACACTTGGTACGCTCTTCTGGCTGTTTATATATATGGAATCCAAGCCACTGCTTCTCAGGAATGCACAGATGTTTCTCAGGATGTATTAGTTCCATTACTAAAATGTCAGCTTTCTGTTTTCTTGCATTTCAACTGTAGATCCGATTGAGCTTTCCGAATTGTATTTCAGAAACAATACGGGGAAAATACAATACAGAGAAAATTTTTTACATATATTTAAACTACCAGGGTTCTTGGAAAGCTGCTCAAGTAAAACCAATAAGCAGGTGCTGGATCGAAACTTAAAACACAAGATACTTCTTTTTTTGGTGCTTCTAAGAAATTGATTCCTGGCAAGGTTAAGCTTTGCAAAGTTCAGCCACTACAATCAAAACTATAAATTATGGAAAGCAAGAGATAAAATAGCACAAGAACCATCCCATCACCTATCACGACTGATACTACTGCTGCCTCCAATGCAAACAAAGACTGAATTGTACACATCCACGCAAACTGCCTTACCCAAAGGATTCGCATACTTCAAGATGGATGCAAAATCTTTCTTCTGGACTTTTGGAAGGCTTTTGATATAGTTTTTTGCCTCAAAAGAAACATGAATATTAAATTAGGCCATTGCCACCTTTGTAATGTGACAACATTAACTGTATGCTTAATAGGTAACTCAACAATGCTTTGATAGCACACTGTACGAATGCATTTTTTCTGCGTCATAAACCCTAATGATATTCACCTACTCACTGAACAGAACTCCAAAGAAAATAATCAAACCTTAAAACCATTACAAATTATAATGTAAAGCTTTGATTATTAGTGCTCCATATTTAATATATTATTAGAATAAATATGTATGAATAATTTTAAAGAATGGCATAGTGAGCTTACAGGAATCTCTAGAAGTGAACCTTATACAGTAACTCATTAGTATTTAAATTGTACAGTTAGTCTAAGAATATTTATAGATTCTTTGTACTAAGGGCTTGAGGATTCTAGAAGAACATCCATATAAGAACAGGAAACAGTTAGAGACATTTGCAAACAACTGGGTTTTTTGAATATCTTCATGTTTTCAGTACCTTTCCAATAAAAGTCATAAGTTATCAGCTCAACTGTTTATATGGTACACACTGGAATCTTGAAGTACTTAAATATGCAGATTTTTCAACTGTTCTAATAATTTTCTGTTGTGTTACCCCCATCTCCAGTAGCTATTGTGGGTGTGCAAAACATTTCAAGGCAAGAAGTACCATCGGAGTATTTCAGTAGTCAATATATATTATCTCTGCCATTTTAAGAACTGAGCATGGCTTAAGTAAAATTAAGACAAGTAAAACCAACTGACAAAGTAGAATACTCACATCTTGACTGTGCAATTTTTGAACAAAATCTTGAGTTGGTGTACCTGTTATTTTCATTATTTCTGTGAGTTGGTCTAGATCTGAATACCACCGATAAGGAACAAGCTCTTTCAACCCTGCAAAAATAATGCTTTTCTTTGCTGCTGGAGACTGAAGTAACAAAATCTCAATTCATTGACTAAACAGAAGATTATAAAAATGAAAGTCCTCTATTTTTCTTGCAAAAGGCAAAGACACTGAAAGCATCTGAAATAAATACTGTAATACTATAATTTGGGAAGACATAATTGAATAATCTTCAAAATTTTATAATATTAGCAGGTCTCTTCTATATTTTTGGACAGAAATCAGTCCAAAAGTATATGGAGTATCTGAACAATCAACACACATATTGCACACACTGCTCTGGTCTATCCAATACTTAGGTGACACAGAGGCAGGAAAAGTCATGGGTAACATAAGGTAGTATGATAACTAACAGAAATCAGAGGAAATCAGTCTGTATTAGTTCTTCTCCACACTGAGAAACGTCAAGAGGGAAAAAAATAATCCTTTTCCTCCTCATTTTCCACATGCTTAACTTGATGCTGAGATGTTGGAGACATTGGGGTAAAGCATCAGAACACTCCCTAACCTTCAGTGTCCTAACCCAGCAGAGATTCATCGCAACACCTTTAGCTGTCTCAAAGAAGAAATACCATATTTACAGGAGGGTAATGCTGCAAAGAAGAGCTATATGATTTTCTTGCTGCTCTGGTAAAAGCAGCAGATGAGAAGCTAGAAGGTAGATCAGAGCTCAGAGCACATGAGGATTCCACCAGCCTCTGGAGAAAAAGTCAGTGGTGGATAATGCTAATGAAATTAAATAAATAAATAAAATCTACACCAAGTTGGTAGGATAACCTATTCATAATTCTAAAACAAAAATCCCCTAAGTTAGCTGTTTTCTTATTCACCTACCCACAGCTGAACCCACAGCTGCATTTCCCTGAGAATAGGTAATACTGAATGATATACTCAAAGGCCAGCAATGACTATTACACTGGGCTAATTTCCTTTGTAATGTAGGAACACAGAACTTTGGCTAACAGTTCTAAAATCTCCAGAACCCAGTATGACTGAAATACTAGCTCTTCCACTCTTACGCTTATGGTGCACCATGAAAACTCTGACTCGTTTATTTTCTCATTTAAATACCAGAATGCTCAAGATTATCATTAGTTGAGAAATGCTGTGTTAGCCAACAGCTGTTCTTTGACAGGCATTTCAGTATTTTCTTGTTAAGAACTAATGCATACTTAAAACCTGTACAGCCTAAAAAAATCTGATGTATTCTACTTTTCCATAGTCCCTGCTATTTTTTTGGTGAGCACAATCTTTCTCTTGAATGTTTTTCTTCACAAAATGAGAATAATATGATCCATTCAATGAAGTCCTGATATTACATGTAAGTACTGAAACACAAATATAACTAAAATTAAGCAATTGTGATTCTGTAAACAAGTATTTGCTGGTAAGTGATTTATTGACTGCAATTCCACAAGGGAGAAAGTAGCACAATATGATAAAGCTGAGCTGTTAAACAAAAAAAAGTCAAAAATTATTGCTCTCTTCTATTAACAGTCCCCTAATAAGTATTACAACTACTACTGTCCATGAAGTATCACTTGAAGATGAATTATGGCTTAATCTTAATGATTTTCTAAATTGGTCAGCAATGAAATGATAGGACTAAATGTTTTCTGTAAATCTATATTTTACTAGATGTTACTTACATAACACTTTTTAATGAAAGCCTCAAAAAGCATGAAAGGGACCAGTTTGTGCACATAAATCATATACTACAGCAGAATCTTCTGTGCATGTTCTGGAATCTGTTACTAAAAAAATAAATATGGCCTTTCTACCACCACAGAACCTTTTACCTGATGATTTGAGATGTGATTCAAAGATCACCTCTGTTGAAAAAAACCCAGTAATACAAATTTTAATTGGCAGATGTGCAAAGGTGGTACAGATATGTAATAACCATTTAATGAGAAAAGTGCAAGCCATTTTACTATTCATTTCAATTTATACTCATCAATTTTAGAACAGACTTACTGTGTCACATAAGAACTTCTCATAATTTTCTTACATTAGTATCATAAATTCAATGAAGGATACGATCATTTCCTTTGAACAGAGGCCTCCCTGTTATCATCTCAGCCATTATACAGCCCACAGACCAGATGTCAACTGAAAAAAAGACCAAGAGGTACATTAAATTGCAGAATGCTTGTTCGTTTAAATGTCCATAAAGTTTAATTTAAAACATATTTTAAAGAAGTATAAAAATTACCTTTACAGCCTGTTATAAAATAAATGTGTGCCTTGCCAAGTATGATGAACAGCAAAGGTAGAACTACCAGACTTTCTAATGAGCAAACTGGAGATAATCACATAATATGCAGATTGAGTTTCTCAGTAACAGGCAGATGCACATGGGAAGTAAATTTTCAGTGCTTTCAAAAACTTCCACAGTTATCCCAGTGCTATTTGAATTCCCTCCATCTGCCACTTTCCTCTGTGTGAGGCCAATTGGCATATCTTTGCAGGAACACAAGAACGGTGACCAAACTGTTACATCTGTATACATTTAAATAGTTTTTTTGCAATCACCTTGGCACTTTCTCTTACTCTAGGAAAATACATATATAAAAACCCCCTAACTCACAACCACCACACGATTACCTGAAATTTATCTACAAGGAAATTTTGTGTTATTATATTGTCATTTTCACCTCCATTTTCTCACTCATTTTGGAAACAAGTGGTTGTTTATATATTGCCTGATTCAGTGAATGCTTTAGCTCTGTTAAGACACTTCTGAAGAGATGCTGACCTGTTTGAGTATAATGCATCCAGTTAAGGATGACCTCTGGGGCTCTGTACCACCTTGTAACCACATAACCAGTCATCTCACTGTCTGTATGCCTTGCCAATCCGAAATCCAGAATCTGTAGCGGAAGCACAAAGAATATCCTGATCAGACAGCTAGTTATCTAGTTCAGACAGACTTTACAAATGTAGAAAATAAAAAAAAAAAGAAATCCAAACCAAAGTGGAGCAATCTGCAGAGATTGATTTAATTTTGTATCTTTTTCTCATTGAAGTGTCTTATTCTTTTTTAAAAAATCAAGACAGAGGTAGAAAATTATTTTTTAAGTTACATACTACTATAGCAACACCAAAACCTGTAAAGCCACTAAAGAAAATAATAAATTACTCACTTATTAATTAAAAAGATAATGGACACATTCAAGGCAAAAAATTCCCTGACCATAGAATCACCATCGTATCATGTTACAGCTAAAAGAACAGCACCTATCTCAGAAGGTGTCCATTGCTCTCATATCCCAGGTGGCACAATTATTCAAGAGTATGTTCCAACAGTATTCTGAAGTAAGGAGTAATTGTTATTTCTATTCTATCAGTAAATCATACAAGGGAAGACTTCCTCTAGGTCACACTGAAAATCTGCAACAAGAGTAGGGAGTTATCATCATTTAGTCCCACCAAGTTTCCCAACCTCCAGTATCAACTACAGAAACACTTTTGTAAGAAATGCAAGATCAGTGCAATTTTTTTATAGGGTTATGCACAATTCAGTTTATTTCTAAGATTCTCAGATATTTAGATACAGCAATGTGTACAGCAGCAAGATTAAAAGTGAATATTATGGCCTTTTATCAACTGCTACAAAGTTTGCCTTAAGAAGGCCCACCTGCATGGACCATCAAAAGACGGTACCAAAAGGTGCAGTAGGAAGAAAATTCTGCTCCTGGGAAGACAATCAGTTTGTATTTATCAGAAAGTTCAGGCTCCTGACAAGAAGCATGGGGCTTGGGTAAGTAAAGTCTGTTCCAGACAAATCACTCTCACCCACAGATAACTGAATATACAGCTTTGCAAGAACAGCCATTAGTTGCCATGTGTATCACATGTATTCTGACAGGGCAGAAGTTTTGACTAGGAGTGCCTGGGTATTACTATACCAATAGCGATGTTTTTTTAATGCTCTCTACAATTAAGCATTCTAAAATATTTCAGGATAGTTTCATCATTCCCTGACAAACATTTTAAAATATTTCAAGATAATTTCATCATTCCCAGGCACTAACAGAAAGGAAAATTATATTTTCATTCGTAGATTAAAAGTACAGAACGTTATGGCTTATCTTTATTGACCTACTTGAAATACCATTTCCATATTTTCCCCATAACTGCTGATTACCAGTCAATTAAAAAACAGGAATAAGATGCAAAGGGAGGCATTTTTACCTTACATTTGATTATGGCTGGTTCTTTAGATGCTGAAGATTTACTGGACTCAAAATATTTGCACTGCCAAAATACACTTTTATGTATTTATCTTCATTTATTCTACATATTCAGCACACATTGTTTTCCCAGTAACATGGCAGAGAGGGGGAAAAAAAAAAAAAAGGAAGTTTTACATAACAGCTCAAAATCCAGGTGTGGTACCATCTATTCTGTCAGTTTTTTAGGCATTTTCTCTACCAAGGCTTGTGACATGTGAAGCTGGAAACAGCTAAAATATAATTTGGCTTTGTAGTTTTGTAAAAGTAGAAAACACAGCAAGAATTTTTATGCGCTATGTTTTAACTTCATGTTTTATTGTCATTTACATATTCATTAAGCTCAGGAACAAACATATCCTATTTGTACTTAACATGGTATCACTTCAACAACCATCTTCACATAAAACTATCACATGCTAATCTTCAACTTTTTAGCTGAAGCTTTCATAGCAAGTTTGAAAATCCTGTTTATAATCTGTGAATGATGAAAGAAAGAGCAAACCCCTCTCAGCTCCTCAAGAATAGCTCCCCTTTGACTCAGCAAACTTAATTTTCCTAAATTTCTTCAGTAACCATAACAAAAATAACTTGTAACTTTGAGCCTACAGAAAGGGCAGTGATTTCCCCTTATGCACCCTTTACTGTCACTTTTCCGATATCTATGTAGAACATCAGACAAGGAAGCCAGAAAGCTCAGTGTGGAAAATAAAACTGATAGCCTATTAATTAGTTACCAATTACAGGAACTGTCCCAACTTGCCTACAACCTCATGGCCACTGGAGCCTATGCAAGAGAAGCTGCTGAGTGCACAGACAGGAGGAAAAGGCTGGGCTCTCACTGTCAGTGTGGTCCTGTGCCTGCATAAACTGACTCTGAGAGTGCACTCTCAGGGCAGGGTCACGTCCCAACCATTGCACCCAAATGGATGTATAGAGGAGGAGTCAGCCCAACTCCTTCAGTATTAGGGAGATCTGAGTTAAATCACCACCCTGATATTTTTTATGCACAGTTCTCAATGAGTTATAGTTTGCTTTCTGTTTGTCAGCTGAAGTTGCCTTCTGACAACCAGTATTTCCTAACTGCAAATTTGCACTTTTCTTCTGCATATGATGTCAGAGCTTATGGTATGACCAAGGACATGGTAATTACGCTCTGAGAGTCAAGAAATGAAAACTAAAGCTTAATGCTACACTTCCGCCTTTTCGTTTCACAAAATTGTGTTCTGATACAGGATTGTTTGCCTCAGTTTATCTAAAAGCTTAAAAATGCCCAGGGTAACAGAAAAAATATTGTGTTAAATAAGTAGATACCGATCAGGAGATTGTATCACAAAAGGATGTCCTAGACCTTGCCTGCATCTCAGAATGT
Organism: Pseudotriccus pelzelni; assembly: GCA_035584735.1. Lineage (NCBI taxonomy): Eukaryota > Metazoa > Chordata > Aves > Passeriformes > Tyrannidae > Pseudotriccus > Pseudotriccus pelzelni. The sequence continues at coordinate 2,817,668 of JAWMRA010000002.1, read as the reverse complement.
GATTGTACAGCTAGGGGAAGACAAACATGTACAATTGCTTTTTCTAGATTCTCTTTTTTCCCCCATCACCCTGGGGTCCACTCACCATTTGGCCAACTACAAGCTTTTTGTGTTAGATAAGAAAACTCTGAAATCACAGAACCCTGAACATTCAGGTCAGTCTCAAAGCAAAAAGTTGTATTACAGTAGCTACATGGAACCACCTGGTTTGTATGTTGTAGGCTAAAAACCAGTTTTGCAGTGTTGCATCGCATTTTATTTTGTTTAATTAAGGATGTGCTTTACAGTCTTTGATCTTCTGTATCTTTCACCAGATAGAGTTAGACTTTTTCTATTTATTCAAAGCTGAAATTCTCACATAACCGAACCACTCCCATAAAGTCTTATTTCTCTTTTAGGGAGGACACTTTGGCCATAAGATCTAAATGTAATTACACATCCAGACACAAAAGCACCCATTCAAATTCACAGTTGTTTTGTGAAGATGTATAGGCCAATCCTGATTCAATTCAAGTACAGGATAGAAGGTACAGGTCGATTTTGTAATTAAATGAAAAACCCTGACTGGCCTTTGAGATTGCTAGAGCTAAGAGAAGATAGGTGACAAAAGCAATTCTGAAAATTAATAAAAATTAAAATACAGGAATAGAATTAACTGGGGACTGGAAGCAGTCTGGGGCTACTATGGCTGCACTCACCAGAATAAGCTATATTCTTAAAATACACAGTGTTGAGTGCTACAGAATTATACTTCATAATAAATATTTGGCTTTTTTTATAACAAAGTCATTCTACACAGCTAAATAGATGCATTTTTTGCTAGGTCAGGGTACATTGCATAATTATTTCTGAAGTACAAATATTATCCACTAACAGGCTTTGGAAGATTTCCAGTACGTGTCAGGAACTGCAACCAAAACTGGTCAGGTTTAGTATTTTAGTTCAATGATTCAGAATGAGGCTTGGTGTGACAAACATTGCAAAGGTGCAGAATTACTACTCAGATGGACTCTACTGACAACATTTCCAAGGATGGACTCTACTGACAACATTTCCTATACTTCAGAAGAGGTAACTTCCCACAGCAGGTGCTACTGTCCTGGTCTCCAAGGGTGCATGCCAGCTAAGCCCAGTTTCCATACTGGGAAGGGGTGTGGGTATGCACTGTCCTTCTAATCCATCTTCGGAGGAAAGCCCTGATGGGTAGGACAAAGAGAGTCATGCTGCATACCGATACTTGCCTGAGAAGCAACAACCAGGTAACACAAAAAATGCCATCAAATGCACCTCTTTGCAGTGTAGCAGCAGAAACAGCTCATAGCTGATCTACAGGAGACGGAGTTCAGAATTGTTTCCCTTTAATGAATTTCTTTTTCTTACTACTTCAGTTAAGAGCAAAAATTAAGCAGGAATTATATATTCCTACTAAAAAATACACTGAAGTCTATATGCAATTGATACTGCTGATAGTTGTAACAGTGCAGAAGAAAACACTTTCAAAGAAATAAGATACTCTTGTTCACAGTGAGCAGTATGTGATTCCTTTCATGCTTCCCTGAAGTGATTAGCTGCAACATATCATAAACACAGTTCTCCATTACAGTTCTTATCAGACTGCAACCATCACATGATTTTTTCTTGAAAAGTACTTATAGTTGAATGACTGCATAAAAAATACACCAGTTTGCATTGCAACATACACATCATATAGGAAAAGGGTTACTGTTACTGACATGCTCCTTCCCTTGGTATGGGCAAACAGCTGTGGCATGGCCTGCTGTCAACACCAAACCCACAGGAGCAGTTTCAGTTCTTACACTGCCTGTCATCCTGCTGGAGAGACTCAAGTCAGCAACCACTCTAACGATGTCATGAATGTAATAATGTGGGGCACCAATTTCCTTATCAGAAATCCTCTACCTCCTGGAGACGACCCCCATCTCTCCCCTGCTAGCACTGGGTACAAGCTTCTTGGAACGTCCTATCTGGATTAGATATTTTCAGCTGAGATGTCCTGGGCAAAGCCTCTAGCTTCAGGCACAGCCATTTCTTGGGCTTGATTTCAGAATGATCTCAGAAGTTGATCATCACCTCTGCTGTTCTTATGAATTGCACATTTGTGTCAGTCAAGGACATTCAAATAGGGGATAAATAGATTCTCACTATTCAGTGTTTTATTACTTCAACAAATATTTAGTTATTATTGTGGTGACTAAAGTCAGACAGATGGAAAAATACTTGTAAGGAGCAATCTCTTGTAATTTTTTTTTCAAGTTAGTTACCACTGCCCATCTAATCCTCCTCTTTTTCCCATGTTCCCCTGTTTCTCCATGACTCCTCAAAGCCTACAGGCTAAAAGCTTGGCCCATCACTGAAAACAGCCAGCCTGTCTACAGCTGTTGCACCCATTGTCTTCTGTCTTCTAATACATCTGACTGCTTTTTCAAATAAACATACCTTACCTTCAATTCACAGTCTTCATTTACTGCCAAGTTTCCAGGCTTTAGATCCTGTAACCAGATTTAAAATGGATGTTATTTTTTTTATTTTACAGCAAGCACAATAAAGCACTCTTTCCTGCTTTCTTTCTGTCTTTCTTTCTTTCTGGTTTTATAGTTTTCATGTAACTATTTTGAACAGCAACAGGTAAAACAATGTCATAACAAATCACACAAAAAAGGACACAAACTTGCATATGTTTGGCTTTTTCCCAGTATATTTCCTCCCCCTTCCTCCCAGAAAAATCAACTGTTTTTTTCTGCTACAAGTCAGGAAAATACTTGCCAGTGAAGGAAGTCACTCAGCTTTCTTTCTGTGAGTGGGGTTTGGCCATAAATTTGCTGCATTTAATACTAACACCACAAGTTAACAATTCACATACATATTTTTGGACTGTACATATTGCATATCAACATATACTTTATAAAAGTTGCATACCCTGATAGATTTAGAGGGAGTACTGAGGGAATCAAACAGGTTTTTACAAAAAAGCCTATGCTCTGTTCTGCGGGAAAACCAATTTCCTAACAAAGCCCATTGAACTGCAACATTAAAAAAGTATTCCCTTAAGTCTCTTTAGCTACCATGGGGACTTCTAATGATCTTCAAAAGTTGTACAGTTTAGCAAAATGAAAGATACTGGCAATAACTAAGATGATATTGCAACAGCAGTGACTCAGACATGGGCACTTAGAAAGAAATTTTCCTTCAGTATTCTCAAGGCTTTGTTTGATACACTTTAGCACAAGATGTTTGAAGGTATCTTGTCTGTAAACTTTTTAACAGGCATCCACCTGTTTTATACAAAGATGTTTTAAGATCAGAGAGGCCTTGGAGAGAAACAATGTGGTGCAAAGAACCTTTAATGAAACCAAGTAGTTCAAGGGCCATCAAGAGAGAGCTTAGGAAAAGGCTAAGCAAAGGTAAATTTAGACCATGATCACAGCAGTTGCAAAAATAAAAATATAATTATATTACATTATTTTGTCAGTTTGTGTAGTTTCCATGTCCAGCTTAAAGCTGCTTTACAACATGCACTTCCTATGGTGCTCCTGATACTTCATTACAAAGGACAATTTCTACTATTCTGATGCAGTTTTGGGGGAAGCTATGCTGCTTGGTACCACACGAGCATCATTCAGAAGTCCTTCACAGCACAAAGTGATTTTAAGTGGACTTTAGACACAGAAAAAATTCAAAAATAATCAAATGCTTAAATTCTTGCAATAAAAATTTGAGGTTCTCAAGGGTTTAAAAGTTTGGACAATTTTTCAGTTTCTGTGGTTCCCCCCCAACTTTGAACACTAACAGGATGTTTAAAGAAAATCTAAATATTGTTTTTAAAAGTTCAGTCTTCATTAAAAACAAACAAACAAACAGAAAAAGCTCCCAATTTAGACACTTGTGGGGACTTACAATTCAACTTCACAAAGTAATTTAAGAAATCCAAATTTAAGCTGTATTCAGTGCAACTTGAGTGCCCAACTTACACTGATATAGCCATGCCACCTTTTGTTCTTATCGAAGAAGAAACCAAAAGCTTATACACAAACATCATTCACATTATCAAAATATAAACATCTGTAGTGTTGTTTCCACTTACCCTGTGAATTATGCCTGATGAGTGAATATACTGTAAAAAGAGAAAATATTATTTATTCATGAAGTCCCACGTTTAAGAAGTTGCCTAAGGTAGGGCAGAAAGTACTTTTTCATGGTGCTAAAGTAAATTGAAATTATAAAATGTTTACTTATTGCACAGATCTTTTTAGCTATGGTTTTAATGTTCACATAATTAAACTAGCATTTTGCCCTTTCCCTCCCCCAATAATGAGAAACCACTAAATCAGTTTGAGTACTGCAATAGATCATAGTTTTTTCTAAGCCTTTCCATACATAAAATACCAGTTTCAGTTAATTTTTGGCATTTATATATATATATGTATCAGAATAAAACCTGCTATTTTATATATCAGAAATGTTCTCTTGCAATAGATGTCTCTGCTGTACCATTGTAGTTTAGATTCATATGCTTCAGCAGCACTGACTTTTAAGAGAACATTAAGACTGGGATTAAGGCCAGTCAAGGTCTTATCTGAGAATTCTCACTGGATGCTTCAATATTTCCTCAATGAAACATGGAAAGGTCAAGTTACAAGACATTCTCCTTTACTTGAATATTTTCATCATCCTTTCAGTGACCTATTTAAGGGCTCACAAAAGTCAAACAACAAACTGTACTCCCAGGACTAGTTCTTCTGGGAGGACACCTGATGAAATGTGGATGTTTGAACCCATGACTGTCACCAAATGCTCCCCACTGAGGTATGCAGTTCCTCTCACCAGCTGAATGATGTCCTAGAGGAGACTATTTTCATCATGGATAATGAAGGGAGGCTCTACTAACTAGTTCAGCCATAGGCATCTCTTGCAAGGATAGAAATGCAGCAAGTTGTCCTGAACTGAGGATATACTTTCCAAGAGCAGCCTGGGAGGTGCTGTTACCGTTCACTTCAAATGTGGGGAACTGATCTGAAAACCCCACAGACCATACTACTACTACTACTGACATTAAGCAACACAAGAACAATAAGAGCTTTTAAATAAAAAGAATTCAGAAAAGATGGATAAGATGCACCTGGAGAATTTTCATTTTATTCCACCCTGAAGAATGAGACAACAACTGGGAAAAGAATTACTGGGAACCAACTCTCAAGAGCCAGGAAAGACCAACCAGGGACAATCAGCATGGCATCGTGGAAATGCACAGAAGGAAGGAACTTTGCAGGATAACTGCAAAGCAGCCATAGCCCCAGCAATGACCGTCTTCCTTCCCAGCAGCCCTCAAGATAGGCAATTAATCTGGTGAATGCAACCGTCCCTCTGCAAAGGGCTTCTTGTAATCCAGCTGATGAGGGAACCAGGGAAAACAAAGCAAAACTACAAAGCCAACTTCTACAGACAGATGCAATGTGCATTTCAGACTTAGATTTCTGAACTTAAACAAAACCCGTACAACCTAAACAACACAAGATCTGCATTTAAGGCACCGAGTTTTTAAAGCAGTGACCGGAAAAACTAAAACCTCTGACAGTTTCTTTTTTCCTCTCTTACACTTGACACAATGTACCAGATGTGCTCCCATAGGTTCTGAAAAGAGAGGGGGGAAAGAAATCAAAACAAATTCCCTTTAACTGTGTGGGTACAACTTTACCAATCCAGCCCAGAACGTGGTAAGGCCCTGTTGCTGCACAGTCGCACTGATTGCTGTGCCAGAGCCCAGGCAGGTCTTGGCATCTGTGGTAGGTCAGTTCCTACTACATATTACTTGCAGATTAGGCAAGGTTTAACATAACCCATAGGAAATGCCAAAGCCCTTTACAGGATTTCCTGAGCCAGACAGAAGTGACTGAGGGCACATGGCTGCTCCCAAGAATGTATTCTATAAAAACACTACAGCAAACAAAAAACTATGAAATGTTGTGTTAGCCATGGATGTGCATAAAAGTGGACTAGGATGGGAGGAAGAGGAAGCGTGTCAATGGTACATGGAGACCAGAGAGGACATATGCTCTTTTTTAAATATTTATTTTTAAATAAATATGCCTGTAAGCAGCTAGACTCCCAGGAAATTAAGAAAAAGAAGTCTTCTGCCATAGCTGTCTTGATCAAGGATAACACAATGTCTACTTGCATTCTAAATTATTGCAATGTCTTCTAACTGAAGCCTCTTTATTTTCCAGTGCAGATGCTTAAAATATTCTATAGGCTGTTTTCTCTGATTGAACTGTACACAGTAGGAAATAGCTGGTTATTCTGTACCTAAGAACACAGCACGTAGAATCAGGAATTAAAAGGTCTGCACCCTTCAGAGTTTTAAAGTATATCTCACCTATTTGGGGGGAAGAGTGTGGTTTTGCTGGCATTCTTTACCCCCTGAAGGTTTTATGTGTGTTCACAACATCAAAATGATGTTAACATTTTGGGAAGGGTTCCTATATTTTCTAAACACTCCTCTTAATACAACACTACTGAGATTACATAAAACACCATTTATTCCTGATGCTAATGTACACATCAGCCTTTCTGTAAGCTGAGATACTGCTGCTGTGTTGCAGTATTTCTTTAACAACAGCAGTATTTTTTTAACAGCATTTTATTATCAGTTTGTGCGTAGCAGCAGTGGATCTATGCCAGACTTCATTCAGAAAATTTTCCATTTCTGTTCAATAACCTTCTGAAATGGAATCCTGCTCTTACTGGTTCTCTTCATTAGATTAGCCATTTATCAACAGCTTTTTCATTCTTAAAATGGCAAAAAGATCCAGAACAGAGCAGACATACCCTTCACAATGTTATTACCACTTCACAGGAACAATATTTGATTCAGGAACCCAGTTAACGTCAGGGAAATGCCTTGGAGCACAGTGCATTATCCTAAAGACAGTGTTTGGAAGTATGCATAAATCCTGGCATGCAAGTTTCAGATTGTGCTAGGAAGCCATCCAACAGTCATCTAAATTTTAAGCATTCTTGTCTGTATATGTAATAAAAAGCTAATCAAAAGGGAATTAGAAAAGATTCAGGAGAAAGCATTCTAGGCAACATGCAAAATGAAAATGAAGAGGAACTTGGCAGGGAAGAAAAAACAAAAGAGGAAATGAGGGAGAGGGGGAAGGGAAAAGAGAGAAGCAGAAAAAACCCCCAGCATAGATGTGAAGAAAAGGCAGCAAATATAGATGAGAAAAGAAAAGAACTGGAGTGGGTAAATCTTATTATTAAGTATGGCAAAAGAAGCTCACACAGGTATTTGTATGGCCCAAGAGTTGCCGATTCCGTCTCAAACACTGTATGAATAAAGCAAGAGGATTGAAAGCCACCTCCTCAGACCTTTATAAATAGGAACCCAGCTGGCATTCCTGCAGAAGAGGAACCTAAGACTGAAAGTGCTGGAACCTCCAGCTGCTTTCCATCTACATACGGACACTTATGTTTAGCTTGCCTTCTGTAATCTTTGACAATACACAGCTTTTCTGTCAAAGAAACAAACAAACAAAAAAATTAAAGCCCTTCCAAGCTGCAAGCTCATACTTACATAAAATTTAATGCCAGAGTAGGGCCTGACTAGTAAACAGACAAAGGAGAGGCATGTCACTGTTTCTAAGTGGTAAATTGTGATAAATTACAAAGCTCACTGAAGAGAGGAAATAAATATTTCATTCTCTGTAGAAAGAAGACAGTAGAATGGTAAGGACTGATAAACAAAGACCTTTAGACTTACAGAACAAAGGCTGAGGGCTTGATACAAATCTTCCTGAACTAAGTATGACCTTTCTATTGACCTCAATTTATACACATTTTTTTCAATCAAGCCTGTTGAGCATTTGGTATACAACCAATCCAGAACCAGTCTACAGGTAGAATGTAGAAACAAAGCCTGTGAGGAACCAACTCGTGGGCTTAGCAAAAATCTCTTGTATGCCTTTACAACACATCAGTCATGCAGAGTTTTCTCTACACACATTTAACTGTCACATGTAAACAGGCTGTTACAGTAGGATATGCAACGTGACAAAAGTGCACTGCAGTCTTGCCTTGGCCAGATATAAATAAAGATATCATAAATTTCTTATATACTTTACACAAAGGATAAATGCATATTGCAGGTTACATCATTCACACAAATCCCCTCATCAGAATAGAGTCCACCAAAGTTAAAAGGTGGCAAAAAAAGAGGCATTTTACAAATGCAAGGCTAAGTTTGGGAAGCTGAAAGAGTTTTACCACAAAGACATACAGGGTAGCATACTCCTTCTCAGGTGTTGCAAGCATTTTTCCCTTACATTACCTCAACTAAGCTCTAGGTAAGTGTATGTTTGTTTCCCCTGCCCTGCCAAAAAAGCAATCTAAGTAAACAGAGATGGGCTGTCTTTAATCCAGATACAGTAGACCTTAAAAAGTACAAGATTTTTCACTCAAAACTTGGGAAGCCCTTTCTAAAACAGCTAATTTACAGATACTTGTTAAAGCATTAACAAATTACTGACTCATTCTCTTTTTTTCTCTGCATCCCAGCAACACTGCTTTTAGCTTAACACAATTCCTAGCACAGACAGGGATATAAGAACGTTCTTCAAGCACTGGACCACTCCTATTTTTTAAAAATATTTCCAGGTAGGTATATATTTCTGGCTGAATTAACTGGCTCATGAAGAATCCAAAATTTAATGGAACAGATACAGTAAAGACTGTTCTCCAATGTTTACTGTGCAATAACAAATGACAAAACGGAGTATAGTAGCTGAATAATATCTTATCTCCTGCGGGTAATTTTAAGGTAAGTACACTTGCGCTCTCACAAAATATGTGGGAAGAGACAAAATATTCAAGAAAACCACTTCCTATAGAAGATGTAACACAGTTACAGAGATCAGAGATACAAATTTTCTAAGATTATATCAGCATCCCTGCTGGTTGCCATGTAACTGTAATGAGCACTGCCTTTATTTTCATTAAATCTAGGGAATAGCAGGGAATGTCAAGAACTTCCTGCTCTTCTCCCCTGTTCTGGATGGACCTTGGCTGATCACCAGGTGCCCACTGAGCTGCTCTTTCATTTCCCACTCTCAGCAGAATATGGGGCAGAAAACACAGTGAAAAAGCTCATGGATCGAGACAAGGACAGGGAAACCATTCACCAATTACCACCATGGGCAAAACAAGCTCGGCTTGGGAAAAATTAACTTGACTTATTGCGTATTAATAACAGAATAGAATAGTTTGAAAAAACAAACACATCTCCCCCAACCCTCCCTTCCTCCCAGACTCAAGTTCACTTCTAATTTCTCTCCCTCTTACCCCTCAGGTGGAACAGAGGGACAGGGAATGGGGACTGTGGTCAGTCCATCATGTGTTGTCTCTGATGTTCTTTCCTTCTCAGTCTTCCCCTACTCTAGTGTGGGGTTCCTCCCACAGGAGACAGTCCCTCATGAACTGCTCCAGCATGGGTCCCCTGTGGGCCACAGATCTTGCCATAAAACCTGCCAGGAGCCTGCTCCAGCACAGGCTTTCTGTGGACTCCAACTTCATTTAGGGCACATCCCTGTGTCCCAGATGGATCCTTCATGGGCTGCTGTGTGGATATCCACTCGGTTGTGGTTGTCCATAGGTCGCAGAGGAGCAACTTGTGCCACCATAGTCTTCTTCATTGACTGGGGAATCTCTCCTCTAGGACCTGAAGCACCTTCTGTCCCTCTTTCCTCGCTGACCTTGGTGCCTGAAGGGCCATTTCTCATTTTCTCACTCTCCTCCCACAGCTGTTGCACAGCATTTTTTTACCCCTCCTTAAATCCATTACCACCAAGGTGCCATGAACATCCCCCATGGGCTCAGCTTTAGGCAGCAGCAGGACTGTCTTGGAGCCCTCTGGAACTGACTCTGTTCAACATGGAGACAGTTCCTGCTGTCTTCACACAGAAGCCACTCCTGCAGCCTCCACTCCACTAAGAAACTAACCCTACCACACAAACCCAATACATCCTCTTAAATTCCTGCTCTGTTTTCTTCCTATGTGTGTCAACCATGTGCAGTTGCTCCACTTGCCTTGCATATTTGCTGATCCAACAGACTTCAGTGTCAGCCTTTGGGGCCCACAAGCTCCGCTCTGTTAGCCTCTGTCAGATAATGTACGTCACTGGGACCAAAATATGTTTCTAAGCCATTTCACTGGAATTAAATTAATTATTCATCCTTTCCACTACACTCAAGTTAATCATTTACAGTTCATATATTTCTTGCCTATAAAGTTACTGCAAACGATGTTTTTCATCTCTGGTGGATAGCATGCCTCTCCTGGAAACCTGCTTCCCAGACAGTTACCTGCAACTAAACAGACCACTCCACTTACACGGTCCTTGAGAGAACACTTACTAGGACAGGCTTTGTATCTAGAGAACTAATTACAAAACTGAAATCATAACTCCACATTCAAAGTCCAGATTGGAAGTGAATTCCCTCTAGTTTAAATAAAACCAATTTTCTCAAACCCGGCTTCAGTTTCTGCATTTGTAAAATGGGAATTGAAGCACTTAAATGCACAACTGTAGAATACAAAGGATAATCACTTAGTGCATGTAAAAGGCTATGTGAGTAAAAATCTACTAAAATAAGAACACAAAATCCGAGGTAGGGTGAAAGAGAAGTCAATAATGCAGGAGTCAGCAACAAAGCATATTTATTAAGTTTTGTGATAGGAGTAAAACAGTTTAAGTAACCTTCTCTGTCTTTTAAGTACTGAGAGACAACAGAATCGTGGGCTTGCTGCTCCTGATGTTCCTGTCCAGGCATAGCACACTGTCCTGCTATATTAAGTATATTTTAAGAGTGTTTGATAATGCAAATATAGATCTGGACGAATCAGCATTCTGATGGACGTGCCAGAGTTTCCTGTATCAAGACTAGTTCTGCATTTCCACTGCATAAGCACATCCCTATGATGACCTCACCTCTCTCTGTATGAGCACAGAGGAAAGTCCACCCTTATGTTGTATGTTGCAGGCAGAGGACCGTAAGACCAAAATTGTACAGTGCCAGCAGCAGCCAAGGAATGACAGATATTCCGTTTCAGGCAGTGCTGTTCCATGGCCTCCTTGTGTCTCCAGAGAGCAAAGGGAATTAAACAGCCATCACTGCAGGAGAGCCTGGCTGAAGCCTGCAGAACTAGGTCAAGGTTTTTCTTCTCTTGGAATTGTGTCACCAAAAGGAAAAAAAAGGTAATAAGGAAGTAATAGCCTTTTTACAATCAACAGCTGTGTACACCCAAAAAGCAAACACTGTAATTTAAGAACTGTAGTACTAACCTAGACCAAGAATCATTTTCACATCACATTAATGTATATTATAGATAAAAACAAGGGAGCTTCAAGATGTCTTCTTTTTGTGTTATACATATGAACTTCAATAAACACAGACCAATTTTTAAAAGTCAAACAGAGGAAAAAAGGAGTAGCATTAATAAACAGTATTTAGCAAAATGTGAGGAAGAAAAATATACAAAGTATACAATAGTTAATATTTTTAGAATTATTCTTGTAAGAGTCAGTAAAATTCAAGATTATGTAGTGGTTTCCTGGACCTATGATTTGGCAAAGTCTGAAGCAAGGAAAACTTACCTTCAGTGGAGGAGGATCAGATTAGGGAACATCTAAACACACACAAGTTTAACATTTAAATATCCTGATGGGATGCACTCATGAATTGTAAGACAAGTTGGACAATGTCATTGTGAGGCCACTTAATAATATTTGAAAGGTCATGGTGATCAGGAGATGCTCCTTATGATGGTAAGAAAGCAAACATTTCTCATGTCTTCAAAAAGGCAAAGAAGAAGAGAATCAGTCACCAACACCTCATTGTCTGGAAATGTAATAAGCAAGTCATTCTGGAAACCATTCCCAACGATTTGAAGGATAAAAAGCTGATCAGCAGTAGTCAGCATGGATTTACAAAAGGGAAAATCATGCCTTGTTATCCAATTAATCTTTTATGATAAGACAACTGGCTTGGTGGATGATGGGAGGGCAGTCAATGCTGTTTACCTTGACTCTAGCAAGGCTTTTGAAACTCATTCTCATAACCCTAAGATACAGGGGAATATGAGTTAGATTAATGGACAGTGACTGAACTGTTTTGATCAAAGGGTTGTGATCAGTGGCATGAAGTCCAGCTGGAGGCCCATCACTAGCCCTGGCCCCCCTTAGGGCCAGTACTGAAGTCAGTCCTGTTTAGCATCTTCATGACTGACAAGGATGATAGGACAGAGTGCTTCCTCAGCAAAGGATGCAGAACTGAGAAGAATGTTCACACACCAGATGGTTGTGCTGCTATTTAGCAAGACCTCCACAGGCTGAAGAAATGGGCTGACAGGAACCCACCAAAGTTCAACAAAATCCTGTACCCGGGAAGGAATAATCCCAGGTGCCAAACAAGGCTAGGGGTTGACCAGCTTGGCAGAAAAGGACCTGGAGGTACTGATGGACAAGTTAAACGTGAGTGACGTGCCCTTGCAGCAAAGACAACCAAAAACCTCATGCATCAGGCAGAGGAATGCCAGCAACTTGAGGGAGGTGATCCCTCCCCTTTTCTCAGGTCTAGTGAGACACCTGGAGCACTGTGTTCAGCTTTGGTCTTTCCAGTTAAAGAGACACTGAACCAAATCCAATGAAGCTTCATGATGATGATTATGTGACTGAAGCATCTAATGTAAGAGGAGAAACTGAGACAGATGGGATTGTTTAGCTGGACAGTATATATTTTCTATGTATTCTTTTACTATATAAGGTGAGAAAAATTTTATCCTGCTATCAAATGATAAATATTTATAGCTCTCCATAATGGTTTGCTAGGAAAAAAAGACTGTGAAAATCAAAATAACAGTAGAAGTGGCAAACCTTTAAGCCTTTCAACATCTGATATACCAGGAACTGGATTCGGTCTTCAGTTAGTTTCTCATGCTTCATTATCTTACTCAAGTCTGTTCCCATGAATGGCATGACGAGGTAGCTTAAAACAAAACAAAAAAAAAAAAAAAGGAAAAGAAAACCAAACAGATCAACTTGATTAATTTGCCATGTAAATTGAAACATAATTGTATGTTATAGTTCAATGGCAATACTAAATTACAGATTGTTCCATTTACCAAACAGTTCCTTTATCATCCCTCTGCTCTCCAAGTTTCTCCATTTTTGTCTGACTGTCACGAAAAGGTATTGCCCAACCCTGTCACTGATTACAGAAAGTTGCTAGTTATCAGAAGAGTGCAAACTCTGAACTAGCTTAGAAACAAACTAACCAAGAGCCTTGTGATGGTTCAAAGACAGCTACACAGAAAACTAAACATGAGGAGAGGCTGAGAGAGCTGGGGTTGTTTAGCCTGGAGAAGAGAAGGCTCAGGGGTGACCTCATCACTCTCTACAACTACCTGAGAGGAGGT
>JAWMRA010000002.1:2744708-2804079 GCA_035584735.1 Pseudotriccus pelzelni | reverse complement strand
ATCATAAAAGGAGATCAGGTTGGTCAGACAGGACCTGCCCTTCCTAAACCTGTGCTGGCTGGGTCTGATCCCTTGTCCATCCTGCACGTGCTGTGTGATTGCACCTGGGATGATCTGCTCCATAACTTTGCCAGACAGTGGGGTCAAGCTGACAGGACTTGAAAAAGAAGATGTGCCTTCCCTTTTTCAACAGCACAGGGGCCGTTAAGATTTTGGATTGGTTCTGAAGTCCCTTTGCACACACATAGGATCTTGCAATAGTTTGGGTTGGAAGGGACCTTTAAAGTCCAGCGCCGTCTTCAACTAGATCATAGTGCTCAGAGCCCTTTCCAGTCCAACCATGAATGTTTTAAGGGATGAGGCATCGACCATCTCTCTGAGTAACCTGTCCCTCTCTGGGCTATCCCATGTCCCTTGTGATAACAAGACTGGCTACAGAGGTAACAGCTTTTGCTGTTTTTTCCCCTGGCTTTTGCCTCAGCTCTGTGTCTCCTGCCTGCGGTAGCAGCAGTGCCCAGCAGACTGTGTGGCTTGCAGGGGCATCTAGTGGCTGAATGCTGCAGGAGTGATCAGGACCGCACAGTGATTCCCTCACCCTCCCCTGATATCAGCTCCTCCTCACACAGGTTACTGACCTGCAATCAGCACCTGGAGGTCATTAATGCCGCCAGTTATCTGATGCAAAAGATATCCCTCTTGCCGTTCCCCCCCACTCCCGCAGCCCTTCCCAAAATACCTGTTTTGGGTAAGAAGCGCAACTTTGCAGGTGGCTTTAATCCTCCTTCAGCTGAAGGTGTGGCACTAAGGCTTAGTGGCAGTGACATCCCTGCACACAGTGCTGTGGCTCCTCCATGTGCTCCCAGGAGCTACCTCGAGGAAGCCCGGACACAAACGTCGCTTCGGAGGAAGCTACTGCTCCAAAATTTTTGGTTGCGCGATTTATTTAGCTCAGCCGTATCTCAGCTTAAAAAGCTTCAGGGATGGGAGGGGAATGGGGACACTGCGATGACACCTGTGTTCACTTTCTTTAAATCTTCAGAGGATGATACCTGTGTCAAACACTTCCGGAAAGGAAGAGTGCAGTCTAGTGTACTGGAGGCTGATAAACAAGGCCCCATGACTCATGTCTCCTGGATTTTATAGGAAAATGCACATAAAAGCAATTACTGGGGTGTGAATTATTTCGTTTCTTAATGGCCTGACAGCTTTGACAGCTTCTAGCTTGTTATCTATCACAAACCCTCTTGATCTCCCAACTTTAACATGACTTTTAATTATACTTTCATAGGAGTAAAAGGACAGACAATCTGCAGTCTGGTTTCCATTCAATCAAACTTATTTAAACAACAGGGGGAACTTTTGCTTCTAGCGAGTGATTTGGATGTGTAATGGGGGTTTAAATATATTCTTGAAGAGATGTTTAAAAAAGCCCCACAGATAGTGGGGTTTGTGTCTTTGTATGATTTTGCTCTTTGTATGATTGCAGGATGGAAAAACAAATTAAAAGAAGTCTTTTAATTCAGAATTTAAAAATTAAGAAATCATTTGATCAACACATGCCTAAGTTCCCAAAACCCTTGTGATGTACCTTTCTGTGAGGGCAGTAAGCTGCACTACCTCACCTGGAAGACCCTCTTCCTTTAAAAAGTACAGGTTTGTCTTCCTGGCAGCACCTTGGCCCCCACGGCCCATGTTCCTCCTGCTCAGTCCTAGTCTGAGAGCAAAGCCAGTGCTAGAAAGCTGGATGTATGAAGGATTACAGAGAACTTGGCAGCTCTAGGAATGGACATCATGTGCACTGAAAGATGTGAGCTGGAAGTCAAGGGTAAAGCAAAGTTAGGAAGGTTACACTGAAATTACAGTAAAAGCCACAGTGAACAAAGTTACAAAATAAGTTTACTGTGTTCTTCCAGGATGGTCATTTAACTGTAAGGAGGGACCATGTGTGTATAACCTATTTTCTTTCTCCTTGTGTATGCGCATTAAAACACAATTTTCATTTTCTTTAATGCAAATATAATTATATCATAAATACCATATTTTTCTGTATGACCTATTATAACCATCTCTTACAATATTGGAAAAGAGCAGCATACATGGCCAGGAGGGCTCTGGAGTTGCAGAGATATTAAATAGACCCCATACATCAGTTGTTTGTTGGTCTGTCTAGTGACAGGCCGCTGTTTATCTTATGATAAAATAACGTGTTAGGGAAATGCCTCTCTCAACTGCATTTCTATGGAAAATGTTTTTGTAGAGGGAAAATATAAGGAAAAGGTAAGATGAGAAAAGGAAAAAAAAAAAGAAAAAAAGTAACTTGAGAAATTCAGGGGCAATAAATCACCACACCAGATGGTATTCATCTGTGAATGCTGTGCAGAGCTATCAATTTAAAAAAATTGCACAGGAGTGTGCCATTAAAATGCAGACAAAATATCTGCCCAGTTTCACTGCCCATCTTTGTGGTGCCTGGGCAGGTACGAGGTGACTTGGTTCCACCTGCCAACATCTCTAGATGCCTCAGAGCCCGCTTAGTGTCCCCACTGCAGCCTTGGAAACTTGACTTATGGGTTATGTGTCTGCTTACTAACTAATTCTCTTCATTATAGTTGAGAAAGTGTGACTAAATAAGAGTATTCGAAATAACATTTTTAAAATCCCAAAGGCACTGATTTACAATGATCTTTCTGCCATGACAGTCCTGCAGAGAAGAATGCTTTGTGTTGAGCTCATGTGCCTTTCTTTCCAGGTTTTGGAGGGCTTTGGGCTGTGTTGGCGCTGTGTCTGAGGAGACAGCCTGTGATCCACCTACACGCGGTTCCGAAGGTCGGGAATGAAGTCTCATGTTGCCATCAATGCGTGACCCATCCATCTGTGATCCAGTGGAGGATCCTTTTGCTGTCAGGACTGCTCTACAGACCACTCCTGGTCACTCTGAGTGGGGCTCATCAGGTAATTCCCATGGCTGGGGTACGGTGGGTAGGAAATAACATGGTTTAATCCAGTCTTGGGTCTGCAAGACAGAGCATCACCAAAGAGAAAGCATTCCCAGCTGGTCGGTGGGAGCTGCCTGCACTCCCAGGGAAACATGTTAAGTAAGGACCAAGCTGTAGAATACTGGTGGGTTCACTCAGTGTGCCAGCTATAAGGAAAACAACCCAGCTTTATCTAATTTGGGATTTTTATCAATCCTTTGAAAGCAAAATAATGGATGTAAGGGAATCCAGGACAATATGCAGAAGATAGCAGATGGATTACAATGCTTGCATTGAGAACCTGGGAAACTGTAGCCTGCACAAAGTGGGAGGTCAGTGACATTAAGCAAACCCTCTCATCTCCGTAATCCTATTTTCTCTCTTCCTTACCTTGCGGATCGCAGTGTGAGGATAAATTCTGTGAAAGCGTGAAGGTATGGCAGGTCCACAGTTGCGTTAAACAAGGGACTCTTTCTGCTTGGTAACCTGGGATGTGGCTCTGCTGCCATCTACGATTTGGTAAAGAAAGGGAAAACAGAGACAACCACGGATGTGGCGGGGCACAGGCATTTCTGCTCCTTGCACTCGGAGCTCCCTGCTGTGCTGGTGACACGACTTAATATGTGGACTGAAAAATGGGGCTCTGGGGACCAGCTTTTGTCGGTGGGAAGGAAGGGGGAGCGGTGTGTGCATGTGGAGATGCAGGCTGAGCTGGGTAAACTCTTTGTATTGGTTTAATTGGGAAAATATTTCCCCTCTTCTAGTTTGAAGTGGGAGGTGCTGGCTCCACGCCCCATGAGTCCTGTTTAGAGTATATTCAGTGTGGGTACTGGTTTTTTATATATAATAAAAATAAAATTAAAAAAGAAAAGTGTTTCATTCTCCAGTCCAAAAACGATGATTTGTAAAGAAAAGAAAATTGATTTAAAGGCCACAGGAGCAAATTGAGGGGTCAATTTTGACTTTAATTCCAACAATTAATTAAGGAACTTTTCTGGAGAGGTTTGTAAAATGAATATTGATCTCAGGTCTCAGGCACTCCGCAGTCATGTCTCCGTCCTGGTTTATATCCTCCCATTTTGATTTATGGATTGGGTTTAGCAGAGCTCCGTGTCAGGGCAGCTCAGCAGCACCGTGTGAGGGCTCATCCCGAGAGCACGGAGCTCATCCGTGCAGTGGAGCTGGCATATTTTAATGGAGTGAGCCATCCCTGGGTCACGTTCAGTGAGGGCTTTGATGGCCAGGTGTCATCTACTGCTGCCCTGCCCCAGCTGGCTGCCAGTAAATGTTCATCTGAGCAATAGTTTTGTCTGTGCAGCAGTGTAACATGAACTAAAATCTGGATTGTTGGGAAGGCAAGAATGCATCTGATATTGGAAGACACAGAAATAGTTGACAGGCAGATGATGAAGGAGAAGCCTGATGAGAAGGAGCTGAAGCAGCTGGGATTGTTCATCAAGGAGAAAAGGAAGCTCAGGGGGGATCTACAATTTTACATCTCCCCAAAAGGAGGTTGTAGTGAGGTGGGGTTTGGTCTCTTCTCCTGGGTAACAAGCCGCAAGACGAGAGGAAGTGGCCCCAAGTTGCACCAGGCAGGGTATTATTGGATATTGGATATTGGATATTAGGAAATATTTCTTCACCCAGAGGGTTACTGAGCATTGTAACAGGCTGCCCAGGGAAGTGGTGCAGTCCCCACCCCTGGAGGGATTTGGAAGATGTGTGGTGTGGATGTGGCACTTGGGGACGTGGGTTAGTGGTGAACAGTGCTGGGTTAAAAGTTGGACTTGATGACCTTGGAGGTCCTTTCTGACCTTAACGAGTCTACATTTCAAAGGAAAATTGTCTGTAGAAGGAGTGCCAAGGTCACTCCAGGATTTTGAGTTGGTTTGGTCAGTTGGGTTGGGATTCCTTCAGGGCAGGGCTGGGTTTTGTCACTACCAGGTATCTGTGATGGCTGAAGAAGGGGTACTCAGGGTAGGTGTGGAGAGGCAGAAAAGGCTCCTCCTGGAGCTGCTGCTAATGCGTTTGGTCCACTGGGGTGTCCTGCTCCACAGCCTGGGCACTGCAAGGCTGGGCAGAAGTAGAGCTTTCACCTCTGAAGAATGTGCCTCTTCTCTTCCAATATCCCATCCTATCCCTCCCATGCCAGCTTTGGTAATAAAAAGGAAAATACTGAAATACTTACAGAAAATTGAAAAGAAAAAAAAATAGAACACTATCTCATAGGTGGTATTTTCTCTTTGATTTTCTTTTCTGTATTGCCTCTCTTCTTCCCACTCCTTGTGGACACTTGTTTTAAGCCAAGAAGTGTCAGAGGTGTGGATTTGGAGTGAAGGACATGGCTCTGCTTTCATCCTCTGTGTTACAGACAGACATTTTTAGGAAGGGTTAATCTGAGCAGCTGCCCTTAGCACTTCACCAGTTTCCCTTCTTCTTGCAGATGCCCTTTATTACTGATTACGAAGCACAGATTTCTCCAGCCAAGTGAGGTGTGTTTACCAGGAAAATTGTCTCCATGCAGGAAAAGTTTGGTGATAGCTGGACATAAACCAAGTAGCATCAGCTTTAACAATATTGCTGCATGTAGAAGCCTGGGAAGCAAACTTCCAGCCTCAGAAAATGTTTCTACCTGCTCAATATAAATCATGTTCACTCTTTGTGGGAGGATAATCAGATTACCAGGTGAGAGGTATTTAGCATGACTTCGGGAGATTAGGTGGAATTCTAGTCACAGTACAGCATGTAAGCAAAAATCAAGGGTTTTAACAGTGGGAACGGTTGTGTGGCTGAAAAAGTACCCCTGACTTTGAAATACAGCTGAGATTTAATGTCTTACTATTTTATTTACTACTGCATTTACAGCACACCCAGCTAGTTAGCCAGCTACTTATAAAACATATTTTATGTCTGGAGATACTCAGTATGGCTATAAAATTATTTTTAAGGACAAACACCGTGTATTAATGGCATTACACACACTCGAGGTCCCTCTGGAGAAGAAAACAAATAAACACCCGTTTTCTGAGTAGACTCAATCGTCTCATCCTGAGTTTTGTAGATGAGCTACACAGCTCAGACTGGTTGACTTCCCGGCACTTCATGGGAACCGTTTAAAAGAATAAACTCGAAGAGATCAATACCCCTTACATACTGTAAGTGATGTAGCACCAAGTACTGCAGGCTTGTTAAAAATTCTGCCATAAAGGGCAGCTCAGAAATCAAACCCAGCGGTTTTAGGGACTTAGTCCCGTTTCATTGCGCGGGGGATTTACCTGCAGAGCTGGGGGGGCTGATGATAATCTTCCAGGCAGGTTTTCCTCACGTTTTATTCCCGATTTGTGTGGGTTGCAGGGAAAACAACGTCAGATGGAAAGCTCGTGAGCAGGCGGAGACAAGAAGAGGCGCCGGGGAGCGAGGCCCCCGCGTGTGTGTTTATCCATTTAAGAAAATGGGGAATCCAGAGGCAAGCAGGCTCAGCGGTCCCTCGGTGCAGGTAATTGAGCGTGAGCGCTGGAAATGCGCACTCCTCTTTCATGCTCCAAGGGTTAATAGTCTTCTGGGGCACATAAGAAAAAGTTCCTTTGAGATCCATGTGATATCTCCTGCCTATCCCTCAGCCATTACTTTGTTTCTCCTTTCAGTAAATTCTTATTATTTAGGATGGAGTGGTGTTTTTTTTCCCTGGCAAACTCGTGCTGGCTCACCCTTTGCATATTATATTCATCAAGAGGCTCTACTGCTTTCCCTAAGGATCTTTGCTGCTATTTTTCCTGGTAGTGTGAGGAGGGACTGGGAGTCCTGGGAGGATCATCACTTCATTTTGAGAGGATTGATATGGACCTGGCCTTCTTCCAGTCTCTCCACTGTAGAAATTGTAATTTATCATTGAAAAGCACACATTATTTTTGTTAGCAGTTCAGCTCCTTCACTCTCAGTGCCTTCAACTTTTCTGGACGGATGCCATGGAAACCTAAATGATTTATTATAATTCAGTGGTTGGGATTGAACAAGCACCTCTTTATTGCTATCTGTACAGCTCCATCAGCTCTGGGCATGGCACAGAGCAGGCCAGCCCTGACACCCAGGCAGTAGGGATGGTAGGGTCTGACATATAAAACCAGGTCTTAAACTTGTTACCCATTTTCTAAACAACTCTTCCTTCTTTGCTTTTGGGCACTTCTTGCTGTGTGTTGGCATGGAAATAGAAACAAGAACAGAGTTCTCAGTGAATCCTACCTCCTCACTGATGTTCACAGAGTTTTTTCCAGTTTTCTCAGACATTTCTTCATCTCAGAAGAACAATCCTAGCAGAACCATTACAGTAAAAGAAGCACTGACACCGTGCTGGCCTGTTGCATGTAGGAACACTACGTGTGCTACACGAACAAGTTTATAAGCCAGAGTAATGCAGCAAGTGTGCTGCTAAACTCACCTCTGCACGCACCTTTGGACAGGTAACATGTAGCACTCATGATGCTGCCTTGCGTTAACAGCAGGGTGTCCAAATAATATAGGACAGCAAACTTTCTCTCCTGAGATTACTTTGCTGGTGCAGACACCAAGACTGAGACATTTAAACGAGAAGATGCAGATCCCCGAGGCTTATCATAAAATATTTATGTGAAGAGACCACGGACAAATAAATTTCAGTTATAAATGTTTACAGCTGAAGGTAGTAATAAATAAACTTCCAAAAGCAATATTTCAATTTGCACTTATTGTACTTTACTACATGTTATATTTTCAGGAAACTATAATAATTATAGCATGGAATTAGCTCATGTTTAATG
The DNA here is from genome assembly GCA_035584735.1 of Pseudotriccus pelzelni. Lineage (NCBI taxonomy): Eukaryota > Metazoa > Chordata > Aves > Passeriformes > Tyrannidae > Pseudotriccus > Pseudotriccus pelzelni. Next base: position 2,796,311 of record JAWMRA010000002.1, on the reverse strand, counting down.
AATGATTACCCAGTTTAGTTGTGATCATTATAACATCAGGGCACAATTAAAACTGTGAAATGTTGTTTATTCTGGAGAGAGATGGGACTATTTCTCCACAGCTACCATTTATATGTCCAACCAATGCATAATCTGTTCATTAAATTGTGACTGAGGTGGGTACACTTTAATAAATTCATCAGGTGACTCGTAATTCCTGCATTTCCAGTCCTCTGGCTTCAGCTGTGCAGGCTTCACGTGGTCTTGGGCAACAGAGGGTTAAAGCCAGGAGAAAATTTGCTCTGCAGTGAGCTTAGTGGCCACCTCCTACTGATTTGCAAGAGACCAAGTTCTGATCATTGCAGGTGGTTCTACTCCTTCCCCTGCCACGTGTTTGCTGCACCCAGCATGGCTGCTCTCTCCTCATTGCTTGGGGTGTCACCTTTAACCTGTGTGTCTCTTGCAGGGCAGGGCAGGGCATAGCTTTGTTTCGGGTTTCCATCTTGCAGTTAAATGCCTGGGATGAGTTTCAAAGGGAAATGTCTTACCCAGTGACACAGAGGGAAATGCTGCGCTGACATCTGTGTTGGGTTGATTCAGCCTTGCCTGGTACAAGTGGAATGGTTTATGCTACTTAGAAATGAGTCACTCCTGGTGCCTGGCGACTGCAGCTGACCCGTGGCAGGGGCCAGTAAGCTCTTTCCAGAAGGGGAGAGCGCCTGGGTTGTCTGTCTGGCACATCAACCTTGGCTAAGGAGGGAGATAATAGTTAGAAATACCTCAATATTGCCTTCACATGTGAGCTGGAGGACTCTTATCTAACCCAAACCCCTAACAGACCGGCTTCCCCTTGCATTAGGAATGGCAGATGCACAAAACTGTTAAGCACAGTCCTCCAGCTCCTGTGAGCAGTGCAAAGACAGGGAGAGACATCTAGTAAGGGTGGTTTCATCTACCTTGTCATAGGATGTTGTGATTCTTCTCCTATGGAGGCTTCTTGCTTGTTGTTGGCCGTAGACAGCACTCTGCAGTGTTCTCTGACTGATCAGTGTTCACTAGGCAGACAGCTTTTGTGTGGCTAAATATGATGAGATGCCATCTCTCGTCCCTAGTGTTTTTGATATCCTCGGAGTGTCTCCTGCCTAGTTGCACACTGATAATTTTTCAATTTTTCTCTTTTTTTTTTTTTTTTCTTCTTTTCATTTATTTCTTTCTTTTCTGTCTGTCTTTCCCCAGTGCTCTGTGTCTGGCCCACATGTCTCTGTGGAAAAAAGACTGACAGGAAATGTGTCCTTGGCCTTTCCCAGAGAGGACATGACATACTGCAAGAACAGATGGGAGCTGTAGACAGGCTGAACCACGGTGCAAGGAGCCTCCAAAGCACTACAAAGGTAGGTCTCAGCCATGACTTGGCCATTCTGGTATTTAGGATACCCCTGGGTGTATGGAGATGCCTGAGGGGTGATGCTTTAGAAGTGAGGCACCTCTCTAACTTCAAGGTGGGATTCTTCACGATATTGCTGTGACTGTGTTGGTTTAAAGATACGGCTGAAATAAGGTCTGCAAGAACCAAGTATGGTGTTGAACAGGCTACCTGCTGTTTTCAGGAGGAAAAAGAGATACCTCAGGTCATGTAAGCACAGAGCAGAAACAGCTTGTTACTAAACCTGCACATTTCAGTGTTTAAATGCAAGCTGAGCGCTGTTCCTCCACGTCTAGTTAGATTAGCTGAGAGAAAACAAGATGACCACAAGTACGGGAGAGGGTTTGCTGGTAATATGGGAGAGGTGGCTGTTTCCTGAGAGGTACCAGCAGTCTGCAGTGAGGACAACTTTGTACAGATTTTTGCCATTTAATAGATGTTACACGTGTTTCCCAGACAATGTCTGGATGCCAGTGTTGGACTGCTTCACCTGCTCCTCGTGAAGCTCAGCTGTTTGGAGGCTGGGAAGGGGCAGCGATGGAAAATTAGTGAGAATGAGTTTACTTTTCTTACATTCTTCCTGCTGCTTGGTGATCTTCCTTGTCCCTTTTTTTTTTTTTCTTTTCTGAGAGCACTAGAAGGCTGCCAGATTTCCCCCTCGTAGTTCACATCTCCCCTCGTAAGTACCTGAGTTAAATTCAGCCAGGGAACCAAATGGGTTGGGTTGCTTTTTGGGGGGGAAGGCAACCCAACTGCAGGGCTTTGATCTTCGCTATGGTGTTTGGAATGTGCAAGGAGACAGAAAAAGGAGAAGTGGGCAAATATTGGAATGCCTCCTGTGACAGCTCCCTGTAGCAAGCACTTCACCCAAGAGCCCTTTGGAGAGCTTTCAGCTGCATTGTCTCAGGAGTGGCCCTGGAATGGGCGGATGAGGACAGCAAAGGCAGGACTGAAATTGTGCCTGCCCTCCACAATTCTGAACAAGCTCTTGTACAAGGTTGTGACCCCTGTACTCAAAAAAGGGGGTTTCAGGCAAACTTTTCCTGTTAAGAAAGCGGAATGAGTCCTTCCAAAAGCACATGGGCAGCTCTGCTGCTCTTAAAGTCAAGAGCACAGCTGAATGCTTCGGTGTGTTGGGACCTTGGAGTAGATTTGAGCACTCTGACGGTGTGCTCTGCACCTGCCCTCACAAAATGATTCACTTCAGGGTCTTCTTCAGCTGCTTCTCAGTAGCTTTGTGCAGGACAGCAAGACAGATGGAAAAATGGGCAGAAATGATGAAAATATTAATACATATTCAGGTTCCCATTAATTATTGAATTACTAATTCACTTATTGAAGGATAATTATTAATATTTATAGCATCCAGATTGCTAATGATAGTTTAACTGCGGTGGCATAATTTAGCAAATATTTTTAAAATAGAACATTTAACAAATAACATTTCCACCATTTTTCCATCTTAAAAAAAAAAAAGAAGTGTGAAGGCCTCATGCATATATGCAGTCTTTTCTGAATTTAGAGCATGCTTTTGAATATTTTATTATTATTATGGATTGCTTTATTGCAGATTGTGTCCTCAGGTTGTTTCCAAATGAACTTATACTCTCTCTAATGCAGAAACAAACCTATGGCAAAATAAGCTTATGGTAACAGCACTATAAATCCATGGTGTAAGCACACTAGTAAGTAAATGAATAATATGGTTCTATTTCTTTCTGCTGATTTCTCTTTCTGAAGTCTCTGTAGCACAGTGATTGATGTATATGGAAACCATTTAGCACATATTAAACTGGGGAGTCAAAATATTATTTTAAAGTTTTCCAAGATACATTGATCCAAATTTCTGTCAGAATCTCCTGGAAGGTTACCTTGGTCCACATTTTTCAATATTCGTTTTTCACCGTAAAAGTTCCTACGTGACATGGCAGTAAAGTCTAACTTACACATGGGTGCCAAAATGCAAAATTCCACAAAATTTCTGCAACAAAACAAAAAGGCAAATTTGCATTTTCTGCAAAATGTCTGATTTGTAAAGGCTTGTTTGTGCTTCTTTATTAAAAAAAGTGATTTGTTAGGATTTTTTATCCCCAAAAGATTTATTTTATTGGAAAAAAATGGTCATTCACCTGATCTTACGACAAGCCTATGCCTGCCAAATCCTTAAGGCAGGAACTCTTCCACCAGATGTTTTCTGTGAGTGATATTATCATGTTTTCTCAAAAGAATTTAACTGCAGTTCATGGGGAAAAATGATTCTTTGGCTTCCTTCACAAAAACATCACGTCAAAAATAGACATGAGATCTTGTTATTTATATTACTGAAGCACTGAATGGCCTTGCCTGAGAACAGACTGTTCGAGCCTCAGAGAGTACCAAGTTTCGGTGGGAGACGATCTTTGCTCTGCAGAACCAGCGCTTGAGGGAAAGGAGACAGGCAAAGAGAAGGCAACAAACGGAGCAGGCTGAAACTGCCGCACGGGAGGGATGGAACACAAGGGGCAAACCTGAGCCATTTTACAGAGAAGCCCAGCGTTTTCTGTTCATTCATCTCTCCTCTCCATCCTTCCTCTCTGGCAGCCAGGATGGGCCTGGGGTGTTCTCCAGGTGGCAAGAGGCAGAAAATTCCTACTTTGCTTCAGTATTTGCACTGAGAAGTGAGCTCATTAAGGAAGAAGACCTAGAAACTTCCCGGGTTGTACCTTGTAACTCAGCTGAATGTGAGCTGATAGGGAATGAGGATGACTAAATTTATTCAGTCAGTGGGTGGACATTCCTGTCTTGCAAACCATGATGACTGATCCATCATAAAGAGTTGGGCTATCAAATTCCTATGTAGCAAATACCAGCTGAAACACCTCTTGTACATCTGAAGTGATGCCTCTCTGCAAGGCGTGGGGGGTCTAGCTGGCCCAGCCTGTGTGATTGCTTTAGTTACCTCTTCGCAGGCATTGCTAGTGAGGCCGGTCCTTTAGGAGGTCAACTACCTTGTAGCTCAGAGAGGAAGCTGGCTTGCAGGTTCATTTCATTTAAATGTGTCTGTTATAATTTATTTATTCGGAGTATAACAAAAAAAAAAAAAAAGAGGATTAACTGAAAATCTGGAGATTTTTCAAAGCATTGGGATAAATTTCTAATTTCCTTGTTAGTGCTCTTTTCAAGCTGCATGTGCCACTGCATGTAACTGCTCTGGGCTTCAGTTTCTTCTGCCCTGGGTCATATCACAGCTGTAAAGTCCCTGCCATTTATTCACTGGAGGTTACGTAGAGTTGGCAAATAATATTTCCTTGCTTAAAAGACACGGTGATGCTTCTTCAGCAGCTGCTGTTCCTTGAACTGATCTGAGGGCTCTGTCATCCAGCAAACTCTCTTTGGGATTCTGCTTCCTGGTATATAGCAGAGGCTATTTCTTGGCATGACATAATTAGAGGCAAAGCAGTTTTGCAGCGGAAGGCATGGGGGTGCTCACTAATCACAGCCTTCTCCCTGCTCGGTGCTGTGCTTGCTGACAAACCCCTCCTTGCTGGAGGCAATTGTGTTTTCTGGGGCAAATCAGGTCACCAAGATCCGCATGCTTCCTCGTGGCTAATGCAATCAGCTGGAGCCACAGGAGACAGCTCGTCAGGGCAGCGCTGACTGTGGGTGAACGTGGGCACCCTGAGAGGGGCAGGCGGTCATTACCTGCCCACCCGGCGGATTTCGGGGGTGGGAGTTGCTCTGGCAGGGTGTTCATTTGCAAATAGGTGCTTGTGCTCATCCAGGCATGGAGAGGGGATGGGCGATATCTTCTCCAGGATGAGAGGTTTTGCCAGCAGAGTTTGTGCTCCACTTGAAGGGAGGTGAACTCTCACAACAGCTCCTGCAGAGGGGAAGCAGAACTATGTGGGGCTGTCACGTATCCCATGGACATCACCGATGCTCCTCAAACTGCTGATCATCTTAGAAACACCTCTGAATAAACACAGTGGTGCCTTTGGTTTTTTACTCATGAGTGTAAATGTGAATTGAGATTTTCTTTTTATGGGACATAAGTGAAGCTCAGATGCACTAAATGTCTGAGAATTCTGACTTATTTAGCTCCCTGCACAGTTCAAATCATGGTGATCTTCTGAAACTGAAGCTCTTCTCACTCTGACATGTGGAGTTTGAAACTACTGCTTGTCTCAGCCACAGGGCTAGGATGGGTCTGCTACGCAAAGACCTTGTTTTCTGTGACGTATTTGTAGGGAGATGTAATTTCTTCAAAGAGACAGCAATACCCTTCCACACCTTTATTACCGCAGCTGGAAGCCAAAATGGCATATTTCATTTTTTTCAAGTATTAGGTTCCTGCAAAGAAGATTCAAGTGGAGCTTCATTTGGTAGGACTCCTCCAAATGGTCTCATTTAAGGTTTTCCACAGAGAAGCTGCTGTTTTTATCCTGCTTCCCTGCTTGCACAAAAGGTCATTGGTTCAGCACTAGGGCGTGGCTGATCGATGGAGTTCCTCAAGGGCTGGTGCTCAAGGGCTGACACATGGCAAACCATCTGCCTGGAGGTACGGGAACAGGCAAAAATGGTGGCAGTGACATAGCAGGTTTTCCTGCTTCTACCTGTTCTTTTTCTCAAAGGTAAAATCTAGCATCCTCACTGGAGGAGCAATGCAGGACCAGAGCAGGGCTTTTATCCTTATCAGTAGAATCACACGTGGTGAGGAGAAGAACCATGAAGAAAATAGTTTTCCTGGAGAAAACATGTCTTCCTGGCAGATGGCTTGGCCAGCCAGCAAGGGTTACAAACCTCTCTAGGAACCTTTTCTTTATGGCTAGTGAGAAGGTGATATTGCTAGTGACAGCGCAGAAAGATTGGCTGAAATAAAATAAAGAGGTTTCCATGGTGATCCCTTCATATTGTAGTAAATTTTCATCTTGCAGTCAGCTGGGTTATGCTTCTTCCCCTGGAGGAAGAGTCTTCAGCTCCCCCCACATTATTAGTTCCTACTGGTGCCAAGGAAATTCCTGCAGACCCTGAGTAAAGCCATCGACATGGACATCTCTGCGGTGGCCTTCTTAATTATCCTAAAGAGGTTGGACTGCCCAGGCAGTCTGCAGGTGCTTTAGAAACAGTCCTGCTTTCTGGTTTGAACTGTAAATAGGTAAGGAATAGATATGAAGATGTAACTGTGGTTAAAGATCAGAGAGGAAAGAAGTAGATTTCTTCTCATTTTACAGCCGAGGAAGGAATCATAGTTGAAATGGTGTAACTGCCCCCAAGCCAGAGCCCGGGTCCTGTTAGAGGAGGGAGTTAAGTTTGTAATTCCCAAACTCCAGCACAGAAGACCCCTTTTCTCCCAGGGTTAATGCAGGGGAAGGCAGTGACCTGCAGAGAGCCCTCAGGCAGGGAAGGGAAGCTCTTTGCGCTTGGGTGACCAGTGCAGTGTCCCACATGAGCGTAGCAAAGGGAAGAGGTGAGGGATCCTCCCAGCTCTGGGTTGGCAGAGGTGAATGCTATCCAAGGAAAAAGGACCTTTCATTTTGGAAGATGAGGAAGCCCCTCCAGCCGTCAAAGCCACTTGCTCACAGGTTCCACATAAGTGTGATCTCTCCTACCGTGCTGAAGAAATGAGCAGCCGCAAGACGCGTCTCACTGTGGGTAGGCTTGGTGACGAGTTTCCCGGCTGGTTCCTGGGATGATGGCATCTCTCCATCTGCATCTGAATTGGAGAGTCATGAATGCAGTGCTAGTCAAGCTTTGCCACCCAAAACATGCTTAATATGAAAAGCATTTCCCTCAGAAGGTGTTTCATTGAATGCAAACGAGTGCTGCCTTAAAATCATGTTAATTTATGCTACAGAGCAAATCTCTTCTATCTGCTTCATGCACCACATAAGCACAATAATCTTGACCTACCCATGGCCACGTTCAAATATCTGTGTCTTTGTACTGCTTGTTGTATATTACATACAATTCAAATAATCTGCTGGAGAGTGAAAAGCAAAGAGGGATGCGTGGCAGGGGTGCTCTGACTGCTGCAAGCTGCAACGTTCCAGGGTGTGCAGGGACTCTTGGGAGAGCAAAAAAAGGTATATGGGGGTGAGCTTCTCCTAAACAACGAAATTGCTGGGGTCACCTGCCCACTCCTGCTCTGCTGGGAACTCACCATAGAGAAAAAGTAATCTCCTTGAACAACAGGGGCGTTTTGCTGGATTCTTTCTTATTTTACTGTTTGGAGGAAAATCTACTCCAAATTGGCCGGAGAAATGGACCAGCGCTTCACAAAGATGTGTTTTGGAAGGACCCAGGACAAATGGGAACTCTACTGGGGAAAGGAACTGGCACGAAGTTGCCACTGCTAGCAAGAAAGTGATCCCATTTCCCACTGCTAGCAAGAAAGTGATCCCATTTCCCACTGCTGTCAGTGTGAATTGGGCCTCAATCCTTTAGTTAGGGTAGCTGCAGTAGGGCAGCTATAAAAACTTGTTGGGCAGCCAGTATTTAACGTGCAACCTGGGATGTTCATGTTATTATATTAACAAAAAGCTGCGGTACCTTCTGCAAAGAAAAGATCTTTTAAAAATGGGGGGGGGGGGGAAGGAAGAAAGAAAGAAAAGAGAAAGCAATGAGAGATTACGTGCTGGCCAACTCTGCAGAGAGAGCTTGAGAAGGTCTTACTATAATAATAAATAGACACATAGGAAAAAAAAAAGGCATAGATTGGAGGCTGTGATTGCTGTCCCAGTTCAGTGCTGTTGAGCTGCAGTGTCTTGGGGCCTGGTCTGCTTGGGGTGATTGCCCACATCTCCCCAGGGGTGGCATGTGGGAATTACAGGGGCAAATTTGCTTTGCAAATCTGCCTTTGTGTCTTCGGATTAGCTTTATTTGCTCAAGGATTTTGGAGGTAAATGTGGAGGAATATTCATGCTTCTGTTAGTTAAAAATCTCTGCTTCTTTTTAACATCATACCAGCGTGCCATTCCAGACAAGCACCCAAAGTGGTTATATTGGGGATTAGAAATGCAGGGTTTTTCCTTTGCTTTGAAATAGTTTCTCTTAAAGTTACTTAGCTATTTAGTGGCTTGCCTTTGCCAGAGGAGCCTTGTAATGGTCCCCCACCAGCCAGTTGATCCCCAGAAAAATGGTTTATCGTAGCTTTCTTTGTTTGAAGGAAAGGGAAACCCCTTCCAGTAGGAATGTTTGCCTCAGACCAGCTCTGTCTCACTTCTGCTGCATGTCCAAAGTACCTGGGACAGACTAATATCCTTAGCACGTTGCACCTTGTGAAGGGGACTTGCTGTTCACAGGCACACAGCTCACACAGTCGGGGTTGGCATCCATCCTGCAGAACACAAGCGCCATGCCCAGAAATTCCATTGAGGTAGGCAGCCACCAGCTCCAACGACGTAGCACCTGCGGGAATTTGTTACTCTTTATTAAAAAAGAAAAGGGGAAATTTTTTTTACAATTACCATTTGTTAAAAAACGTGCAAGCACCTCATTAACTCCAACGGTGCGGTATTTTTGGCTGGCTGCATTGCTGAGCATGTGTTAAGCTCCGATGAAGTGCAAGAAATTACCTTTTAAACAGCACTGGTGTCTTCTAAATGCAGTTATCGCCTCCCCGGCACTGATAAGGTGTGAAAAATGATCTTCCCATCTACAGTTGTGTAAACTGAATGCAATTAGCACCTCTACATGTGTTTAAAATCATGACCACAGGTTATAAGTTTCGGCAGCCTGCAATACATTAGCACTTCGTTCCATCTTTGGGAACCAAGGGAGAAAAAAAAATCTCGGCAAAATTAGCGCAATGAATACAATTAAGTGCCATTAACATTCCATGAACTGTTTTTAATGAAGTAAATCCAGCCCCAGATTTGTGAACCGTAGACGAGGGACTTTTTGTAGCTCAGGACAGGAGTTGCCTGCTGTATAGAAATGTGTCAGAGGAAAATCTCTTTAGTCCTTGGTTAAACATCTCTCTCAATCTGGGGTGGCAAAGCCAGGCTTTTCCCTTCATTCTTAGGCTACAGGCACCCCAGGATGCTGCACAGTGTGCAGGATGCACCTCCTTAAAACGCTGCTTTGTTGTTTGGAGGGAGAAAATGGACAGAAAGAAGGAGAAAAAAGCACAGTAGGTATTTTTTCCTTTGGTTCAAGTGGTCAAGTCCCAGTGTATCGATCATTTATTATGTCCTTCTCAGGCTATTAATCTCTAACTGCACTAAAAGGGATCCTTACTATAGCTCTGTGTGGAAGTCTCTGCTTGTCCAAATAATTATTGTCAGCAGTCTCCAAACTTCTTTTCCTGCTCTTCTCCTTCCAAGTTTTACTGACCAAAACTTATTATAAAGAGTGTTGTTGTGATTTACGTAAGAGCTTTTTTTATGCAAACATGACATGCATCTAGAATGGTCATCCTCAAACATCAAATACTTGCACTTTTCTGATGCATATTTGAAAGGTGTAAATAAGAAGGCAATGGAGACACACACCTCAGTGGGACTGACAAATACTTTCATCTCAAACACCCTTTTAGGATAAATATCAAAGGAATGATCAGTCCAGGCCATTTCCTGTGCTGGGACTTGCCTGGTCCTCTTTGCCCAAAAGCATACTTTTCAAGAAGTTCTGCTGAAATCGCTGGCAACTGCCCACAGCAGTGAGTATCCCTACAATGGAGCTGGGGTTGGAAGCTGGATGCAACGGCAGCAGCTTCTCTATCTTACTTCTTTTAAAAGTCAACTACTGATTTTTCACTTTCAAGAGGGATCTGCAACAGCTGTGATTTTTCTATTTTAAATTTTATTTTATTTCCCATTTTCCACTAAATTTGTACTTGAGAGGGACAGATCTGCATCTGGGATACCTGACAGTGGACCTACAGGGCTTCTCCCACTGCTGGCAGCAGCCTCATGCTGGTACAGAGACTCCACCTTGTTAGGACAGAAGGAAAACCCGTGCTCAGGTCCTTTCACTCCCTGCATAACACAGGACATAAAGGCTTATTCAGTGATCCCTACGCACAGCCAAGTAACTTGTGGCTGAACTAGGGCATACCTTTGAGAAAGACAAACTGGATCTCGCTGTAATCTGTGCTTGACCACCCCTTATTTTCTCTGCATTTTCACAATTCAGGGCAATCTGCACAAGAATAACTGCACTGAGAATGATTAATGTCTGCAAAGAGCTCTTTGCATTGCTCTGAGAGTGATGTTGTCCTGGTTCTGAATGACAATCCAGTCTAATGAAGCAAGGGAACTTGGGTGTCTAACTCAAATGGATCAGTAGTTAGGTCTGGCTGTTGTTGGCTTTGCTGTCTCTTTGACTTTCTGGTGGGGCTGATATGAGATCTACAGATCCCAGCATGAAAATAGTCTCTTGGGGAAGCACACCTGTACTTTTTCTTTTATTAAATTGTGTCTTTTAGCAGTTCCCTTACTGTGTGGGGATAAATGCATCTCTGCTGCGTATTATCCATGTGTAGTGGTACCCCACAGTGTCTCAACCCTATTTTTCGTTGATGAGAGTGGCAACATCGATCCAACCATGCTCCTTTTATCAGGGCAATTCCTGCTGGATTCAGGCTCTAGGAGTCATGCTGGCTGCCGCGGTGAGAGCTGCCAGTGGGAAGCAGCATCCAAGCACGATGAGCTTGCACCTTCTGGGCAGTGTGGTGCAAAGGTCCCTGCTGGCCAAGGGGGAATCTGAGGGACAAACCGGCTGTGCCGAGTTGTTACCTCCTCACCTCTCTGAAAGGCAGCGCCGCGTGGTGGTCGACAAAGTAGGTCAGGAAGAAATTAATCCTTTTGAAGGAAAAGTCCTAAAGCTGGAGGTGAGAAGAGACGAACCAGCATTATTAAGAGTAAGTGGATTTGGGGCTGTGTGCCCGACTGGGGCCTCCCGGCGCTGTGGCAGCCTCTGTCCTGGAGCGCAGCGTTCTGCAGTCCCGCGCGGATGCAGCCGGAGGGTGAGGCACTGACAGCCGTCCATTCTGGAAATTAAATTTCACTCCCTCAGTTGTTCTCGGCTCACGGCCCTGCTCACTTGCCGCAGGATTTCTGACCTCGCAGATTATTGTGGGCTGAGTCCAAAACCTGTGAGATCAGCGAGAGAGGCTCCAGCAGCCCGGGGAGAGGTGAGCTGGCTGCTCCAGGGGTGGGTTTCAGCTCACACATCTCCAGCTGTGGGCAGAAGGGGTGGGATGGAACTGGGGGCCTTCCTCTGCTGCTGGAGGGCTGCAGGTTAGCCTGTAAACCATTGGATGTAGTGGGATGCTGGAGCCGATCCTGCTGCCCCACTACTGGGAGCAGGACAGGACAGGCAGTATTTCCCTGGTGCCCTCCTGGCTTCCCTTCTTCTGCATCCCAGCCTGAGACCTCTCAACAAGGACCGAAGAGGTCAAAGATTTTTGTTGAAAACAGGGAAAGGGGACTGCAGTCAGCTGTAGGGTGAAGCATCCCTCCTTGAACTGGGAGTGCAAATCCCAGTTACAATAGCCTACGTCTGTGAGCTGAGGTCCCTGGGAATCTGGGAAAGGAAGAGCAAAACGTGAGCAGTTAACTGAGGCTGGGAGAGTACTGCTGTGTCAGCAGGGCCTGAGGGGACCTTCTGGCCTCAGAAGTAGAAAATTCCAAAAGCCAAAAGCATGATCCTTACTTGTGACTCCTGCTGGGTTTTCCAGTGGTACACTGGGGAAAAACAGTTAATTTAGGTTAATTGCACAATGCAGATATTTATAAAATGGTATCTATTTAAACAGAGGAATGTGCTTTTTCCTGATGAGGTCTCTGCAAAGCAGCACTGTGTCACTTGACCCAGGCCTTTAACTGGAACCATCTTGGCAATTTAATGAAATTAAATGTCTGGACTGTGGGGAGTTCATTAGTAAATAATCCAAAGGCTAAACTCTGCGAGCTAGTTCAACTCTCAAATGCTTATTGGTGTTTGCCAGATCCAGTAAAGTGAAACCCCTTAATAGGCACTGGCAGTCTTTGTTACATGCTCTCCTCCGGCCTGGAGGTGGTAACACATGCGCTGGGTGATTTCATATTTCTAGGTGAGGATTTTATAAAAAAAACAGCTCGAGGACAGCCACAGGATCCTCTGAGTGTCACTGGGCAGTCTCAGGTGGCTTTGCAGTGGCGCTTCTGCTGTTTGATGCCTCAAACCTCTTGCTTCTGGCAAAGCAAGTGAGGGAATCTTATTTCTTTCCAAAAAAGCTTTCAGAGATGGTTGCTGCTGCCAGCAGTGCAGACTGAACCTGTGAGGGACTCTGGCTTTCTTGTCACGCTGGGCCACGGCTGGGATTATGAGCTGTTTTATTTCGTGCCGTTCGCCCAAGGGTTTGGACCAAGGATGTGAAGTGCCTCTGGGATTGTGGTGGGTTGTTGAAAAGGGTGATGAATTGCTGCTTATTTCCTTTGAGTGGGGATTTAGAGGAATGAGGAGAGTACAGATCTTCCTCCTGCTGTGTAAAGGATTTCTGGGTTTCCAGAAGTGAATGTGCTGAAGTTCCACTCTTTAATTCAGTGGATGTAAACAAGATTTACAAACAAATGAGCTGTGGCACCACTAAAAGTTTGAAAGGGAATTCACTAAACAATAGTTGATATAGTCAAAGAAATAGCCTAACTCCAATATAACTGAGTTCATTTTTCAAGGTAGCATGTAAAGACAAACCAAATCCTGTATTGGCCCTTTGGGCTCATGTACCATGAAAGCCCTCAGGGAAGGCTCTGTACACTCCATCCTAGGAGTAGCATTTAGTTTTAAAAAAACTCTTTAAAGCTCTTGGTGTGAATTTAGTGCAAGTCCAACAGAAGCTCCTTGGGCTGGAGTCAAAGGGCTGTGGATTAGATCCATGCAGGAAAACTTTCCTGACCTCACGAGGAAATGGAGTTTCTGTAATGAAATCCGTTTTGGGGGGAAATTCTTTTGGGGCTTTACTGTCACTGCTGCACAAGTTTTTTTAAAGGTAAATAAAGCCATTGGTCAGGTGCTTCTTGTGAAGAAGTTGAACATTGAATGTTATATTACAGAGGCGAAAAACATCAGTCTGAGTGATAGATATCCCAAATATCTGAAGTGGTGTTAGCAGGGCAGTTTTTGTTCTGGAGTGTTCAAAATGCCCCAAGAGTCAAGTAGATTTTGAAAGGATGGTCACTGCCAAACACGCAGGAAATCTGTGTCTGGTTACTGGCGGTGCCTGAACCTCTCTTGATTTACACCACAGCCCTGCATCTCCAAAGACCTTGCACCAAATTAGGCATTGCCAAACACAACTTCCATGTCTTAAATCTACAGTGTGGAAAAAGACTGGACATTTTATCCAGAGGTAGGATGCAAAAGGTCTTGTGGCAGCTACGGGCTGAAGCCCATGTAGCAGTCACATTTTCTCTTCTGTGGGCTTGGGTGGGCTGCTGACCTTTGCAGGCACTTCTTTTCCTGCTGGCTCAGTGAAGTTCAGTGGCTGATAAAGCGAAAGAATTAGCCACAGCTCTAAAAATCTCCATTCCCAGTGTGGTGCTGGGAAGAGCATTCATGTTCCCTCTCCATGGGTGCTGCACGACCAGCTACAGTAATGAGAGAGGTGCTTTTTCATTCCTAAACCCTTCTCTCCATATAAAACAGCATCCCTGCAGTCACATCCAATAACTCTTTCCGTGGGGCAGCCCTGCCCTCAAGGTCCAGGCAGGACAAAGTCCTCACACAGCCCAGCTTGTGTCTCAAGGTGCTGCTGCAAGTCCTGCGTGTCCCTGCTGTGGCCATGGCGTGGGAGGACCCCGGAAAACCTGCTTACACACACTGGGACGCGTGGCTAGAGCAAAGCGTGGGTCCCTCTCCCTCACACTGGTGTTTTAGCAAGAGACAAGCGGGTACTGTGGGAAACCTGTCCCAAACTGTCAGTAGAGGTGTGGGGTGCTCCTGAGGAAATGCCTGGAGCACACGAGCTGGGGTTTGGGTGGGAAAGGTAATGCTTTTCCCTGTGAGGGAAGCAGGAGGGACAAAAGCAGCACAGCAACGACATCTTGTGATGCACAGTGAAGGCTGCAAGTGCCTGCCAGGAGAGCTGAGTGCTGCTGCTGGAACCCCCTTATCCCCCTGCCCAGCTGTGGGAGGCCCCTTGTCCTGCTGCCCAGCTGGAGCACTCGATGGTCGATGCTGGAAGGGCAGGGAGGGTGGAGCTGATAGACAGGGAGGAACATTGTCCCCAGACCGAGCCAAAGCAGGATTTTAGCAACAGCAGAGCAGGGGTGGGAGTGAAAAGGCTACAAAGGAGAGTCCTGCAATCTCTTTTTCCATTTTTCTTTCAGTATGGCATTGCTGCAAAGCAGTGGAACCTCCCAAGAGCTCTGTGGAAGCCTGTGCTTAACCCGTTGCACGTATCTACAGATTTCAGGTACACAAGGAACATTTCCCTTTTTTGCAAGAAGTATGTTACTGCAGATATTCTGCCTTATGTCTGGGGATCACTGTGGCTGAGGATCCACTTTGAAGATGCAGACCTGCATTTTACCCGAAACAAGCGCTGTAGTGCTCATCCCTTCCCACTTCAAATGCACCAAAATTACTCCAGACTTGCAATCTGGGACTCAAAATTCAAAATTTCTAGTGGAAAGGCACCAGCAAAGTCTTGAGAGCAGGGGCAGTCCCTCACTGCTGCCCAGCAGCCTCTGTAAAGTGCCAGGCGTGCCCACCATGTAGACAGTTCTTCTTGAGACCCTTAGTTGAACTATGATCACTTTTATGCTGAACAAGTGCCACATCAGCACGTTTTGGAACTTGCTGGTGGATGAGTTAGTCTTTGTTCACACCAGTGCTTCCTTGAAGAGCTGGCCAGGTGGAGGTCATGCTGTGAGATGTGTCAAAATTCAAGGAAAGCCTTTGCATGCAGTCCTGCCGCATTCAGCTGCTGTGCTTCAGGCCATCACGAGCAGAAAGCGGCTCCTGTCTGACCTGTGCTGCATTACATCTCAGGGTAGGGGTTTTAGAGGCTCCTGCAGCACGTACCAGCAGAAGTGCTGCTGAAAGTCAATGAGACTTTGTTCAGAACAGCCTCAGGTGTTTTTGAAAGACTTGTCCTCTTGTGGGTTTCTTTAAAGACTTGTAAATTATAGTTAATTCCCACGGCTTAGGTGTATTAGTTGATAGAGCCCAGGATTACATTCCTGTCCTCCTTAGGATCCCGCCTGGATTGAAAGGTTGGCAGGGCTCAGGAGTAGCAGCTTCTGCCTTCAACTTCAGTGTCCCATTCCCCATCCTGGTGGGAAAGTTCTGCCTGTTACAGCTGGGACAGTGCTCCTCTACCACAAGAACTGAAATTCATCCAACATAAGCTGGTGGGGAAAAAAATAAAGTTGATTGAGCTGTGGTCGTCATAATCCAGGTCACCTCCAGCTGAGAACCTGTGATACTGGCAGGGCACCTCTGCAGGGAAAACAAGAGCAGCTGTGGGTTTGTGTGGTTTGTGATGCCAAGTCCTCTCTTTCATATGGAAATGGAGGTGCCTGTTGCACTCAGACTGCCGAGAAAAGAATGCCAGCAGGGATTGTAACAAGGCCACCTGCCTACAGAACCAACATGCCACTTTGTGCCTCTGAGAGTTTCCTCATGGACTTTAGTTTGTGGGTTTTTAGGGAATATCAGTCCTTCCCACGTTCTTCACAGGCAATCAGGAAGAAGTACCCCCCATAAATGAGTTAACAACCTGACAAGTTCCTGTCTGACCTATTGTTCACTTTGATGCAATTTCTGAAATTAGTTGCAGGTAGTGAAACATCTGCAAGGTTTTAGTCTTCTTCATCACTGGGTTTTCCAAACTCTTCTGCTCAGAAGCAGCTCTTTGCCTGCCGGGGCCAAGGCTTTTGCTTCAGGGGCAGATTAAATGATCTTGGTCTGTAGGTCAAGCAGGTAAAACATAGTCTGCAGGGAACAACAGAGGACTGAAGGTACAAGGTGAGGGGTGATAAAAGTATTTTGCAGAGAAGTCACTGGTTTTGTCTGAAAAACAGCTCAAAACATCATAGGCAAGGGTTGGTGTTTTTCATCCGGATGCTTGTGCAGCACCTTGCCTGTGGGGCCATCAGATTCCTCAGTTTTTGTTGTGGTGTTGTGCTTTGGTGCTGGACTCTCACCAGAAAGGAGGCATTTGTTGTTCCTGTCCTGTGGGCCTGATGGGAATCCTCAGCACTCACGGGCCATTTGCAGGATTGTGACAACACGTCTCAATTCTGCTGAAATTTCACAGAAAAACCTCAACAAAAACCTTTGCTGCCTAGATAGCTCCACAGGCAGGTTTGAAATGAAGACTAGGGTTGTCCTCTCTTTGTGTACTGCCGTAAAAATATATCTTCCAAAATACATCCGGGTGGTTTGCTGCTCTAAATCTTCCTCTGCTGGAATGGAAAAGGTCTGTGTAATTTAATCTATAGTATCCTGGGGAGAGCTCACAGTAAATGGTGCTGAGCAGAAGACAAGGAGCTCTTGTCTATGTCCCAGGTTGTATATAAACCCTTTGACATCATAGTTGGGTTCTGTGGGACTTTCCCAGCACGGTTGTCACACCCCTGGATGTGACATTGAGTAATGGAGCTGTAAGTCAGCGCTGGCATCAGACCCTGGTCTGGAAGCTATTTTAAGGTTAGGATTAGGGTGAGGTTTAGGGTTAGGGTTAGGGTTAGCGTGCCTGACCCACTGCCTTGGCCAAGAGCAATAGCCATGGCTGCTCCCTCCTGTCTTTGTTTTCAGGGAGGATGTTTGAGAAGTTGTGGCTGCCCCATCCCTGAAAGCGTTCAAGGCCAGGTTGGATGGGGCTTTAAATAGCCTGGTGAGAGTTGTCCCTGCCCATGGCCGAAGGGTGGAACACAGTAGTCCTTCATGCCCCTTCCAACCCAGACCATTCAGTGATTATTTGCTCACTCCAGCAAGTGGCTTAGGTAAAATCATCCCGGGGATGCAGCATGTCAGAGGTTAGCTGTGTCACCTTTTTAATCTCTGCATACAGCTGCTGATAAATCAGGAAACAGAGATTCATGGTGGAGCTTAGCTTTGCACTAAGAAGCTGGTACTGTGTCTTATCAGTGCCCACACTGAAAAGTAAAACTTTTTCACTGAAATTGAGGAGGACACATGGATTGTTCTTGTCATCTCTAATGCCTGTGTGGATGGGTTTGAGGATGGGTGACAGTTGTGATTCTATATTTTAATGATTTTTCTTTTTCCCTTACACCTGCAGATTGAAGTGTCCTCAGTATTGCTGCTCACAGAGACTCAAGGGCCACCTCAGAACAGTGCTCAGAGGTCCACAGGTGCTCAGGCTTGCCCTTGGGACTGTGAGGGCAGCAGAAATAAATGAATAAAACCAGGAGAGCAACAGGAAAAACAGTGAATGAGCGCACGAGGCGTTGTGGAACAAAACAGGGCTTAGCTGACCCTGACACGCTGTTGAGGAGATGCCTATCTGGGTGCAGTGGAAAAAACTTGCCAAGTGAAGTGCTCATGAAGTATTTTAAGGTTGTGGCATTGTTCGTCTTACAGAGATAACTGAAGTGTGAAACCCCTTGTGGATTTTTAATCTCTTAAAATAGATACTTACGTGCTGCTGATCGCTGCACAAATGGTGTTGTATTAACATAAAACACGTCAGCCACCACCGAGGAGAGATTAAACTGCAGTGCTCGGGCAACATCTGCTTCTATGAATTCCGAAAACAAAAAAGTCTGTATGAAACCACTTGGCCATTCCTTGGGCAGACCTGAACTCTTCGCCTTATTTCTGCCCCGTCTCAAGGCTTCTCCAGGCTTTATGAGAACTTGTGTGAAGCAGCTCTCCCCACAGCTTATCCTCAGGGAGGGACTGGCTCCTGGTGCACATTCACCTTTTATTAGTTTCCAACCAATTCAAACCAGAGGAGGCTTCAGTCATTTTGCTGCTCGTGGAACTGACTCTTCCTCTGGACTAGTGAACTGTTTGTATAACTGAGCGGGAGGAAAAACCCGCCCAAACCCTCTCTGTGCTGATTGCTGCCCAGAAAAAGAACTTGACAACCTCTCCTGTGAAAAGCTCTCACACCTCCACTCTGCAGCGTGCCTTTGATGCTTTAGCAAGTGGGTAGTCCTCAGGCTACTGAAGTGCCTTTGCCTTGTCTTCCATGCTGCTCAGGTCCTGCCCTCCCGCCCTCGCAGGTCTCTCCCACGGGGGAGGTGGACCCTCTGGACCTCCTGGAGCCCTCACTTCCAGTGATACAGGAGTGAGGAGGTGCTTGAGAGGCCCTTGTTTTGCTTTGGCACTATAGGTTTGTCAGCTGCAGTGACTATAGTCTGTAGATCTTCAGATTTCTGGGGAAAGGAAGAAGATATTTAACACTGACACTAAGCCTGGGCCAGATCCTCCATCCTTCCCTATGCAGGAGTTCAAAGCAATCCCTTCTCTGATCCTCAGTTCCTATTTCGTATTTGACTGATATAAAGGAAGTGTCATCCACTGATATAATGGGATCACAGGAAAACAAAGAGGCATGAAATTATTTTCCTTCTCTCCCAGAAAAATTCCGTGTTGTAAATTAAGCAGTTTACCCTTTTAACTACACGTGAATCACCGATACCTGCATGAGTCTGCTGTTTATAATGAGGGAGATTATCCAGGACAAACTTGCAGACCTCTTGGGTCTCTCTTGCTAATGATGAAGATTTTACCAGAGAGACCCCAGGGAAGCTGGGAAAGGAGCACAGCATCAGCTGCTCTCAGTGTGAGGGGTCTGGGTGGAGCGGTATCCCCATCGGTATCCTCCAGTATGAGTCCTCCACGAATAAAAGAAAGGTTCCATTCAAAAGACACTTGGAATTAGCATAGGATCAAGTTGTCCATGCAGGCAAACCTTGGAGGAGGTGGACAGACAGCTATCCTGAGCTGGCAGGATTATCCCCTGGCTGGGCTCTGCCAGCAGCAGAGCTGGAGCTCAGGACAGGGTGTCCTGACTGCACGAAGCGACCCTGCAAGGTGAGCATTTTGTTTGTTAACCTCCCAGGTGAAATCTGAAATTACTTGCATGCTATAGCAAGTATAATCAATTATAACATAGCCAACAGAAACACAGGACTTATCCTATTTTTCACTGAATTGTCTTTCAAAACAAGTTTGAAATACGGTTTGTTTTACACAGTGGATATAAATTCTCTTTCAAAGTGCTTGAAGCGTGGTGAGAGTTTTTCCCCGTGGTTTATCCCCTGAGAGGACTTGGCTGTAAGATAGAAGGAGTAGGAGATGGCAAACTTATTATTAAGAAGAGAAAGAGTTGAGCTTCTCAGATTGCTGAGTGCAGGGTGTTCCAGTGCCAGCTGCAGGAGTCACTGAAGGTTGGGTGGGGCTTTGAGCAAGCTGGTCTGGTGGAAGATGTCCCTGTCCAAGGCAGAGGCTTGGAACTAGATGATTTTTAAGGTCTCTTCCAATCCAAACCATTCTTTATTCTATGATTCTGACTGGTCAGGTATTAATAGGGTCCTAACAAAGATGACAGAAGATGGGGTTCATGGAAGAAGGAGGTTCTTATTTTATTCCTCCAGCCACAGCTCTCCTGGCCTGCCATGATTCAAATTGGCTGTCAATGAAACTGGGTTGAAAGGGGACATTGAAGACCATCTAATTCCAACCCTCCAGCCATGGCAGGAACACCTTCAACTAGATCAGTGATGCAGAAGCGTTGCTGAGGGCAGCACTTCCCACCACAATGAAACAGAACCTTAATCTCTAGAAACTACATTTAGAGCTGATGTTATATATTCTCTTAAAGCCATGTAACCTGAGGGTCTTATTGTTAGTTACAGATACTTCAAGTGTAATTAAAGATAGTTAAGTATTCATATCTATATATCCATATATAAAAATATATATAGATTAGTTATATGTGTCTCTATATAGTTATAATTAGTGTAATAATTAAGTAATAATTAAAGATAGTTTAAGATTATATTTTTTCTGGTTCTTGGGCAATGATGGCAGAACTGGTGTTTTCCTTTCAGTCTGGCTTATAAACTGCTTGTCTCATGTCTTGGTGGGTGTGTAAGGTTGTCTCCAGGCAGAAATTTGGACTAAAATGTTTCCAAAGGCACTGAGTGGCTCTTAGATTGTCAAGACTACGAACAAGGTTGGAAGCATAAAAGTTGTTGTCCTGGAGTTGGTTTTGAAGGCAGCTTATCCTTCCTGTGGGAAGAGAAGTTCATTCCCAGATCAGGTGCTGCTCTGGTGTTTGGGAACAACCCCCTCAGGATTTACGAAAGTGAGGCAAGCCCTCACAGCCCATAAGATCTTGTCTCTTTTGTAAGTGCCTCAGGGCTCAGTTTCAGGAGATCTTTAGTCACCTGGTGCTCAAGAGCTGTCGAAAGCTCAGCGCTGGATTTCAGTGGGTTTCTTATCTTTTGGTTGATTTAACAAGCAGGGTTTGTTCACCACAGTTGTGGGTGGACACGTGGGATCCTGGCACCGTGAACCTCCTTGGTGCACCCCACTGAATGCTGCTGCCCCACACGTTACATCCAGCCTTACATCCCTACCACTGAACCCGACTCCCAGGCTTTCCTGCGTGCTGAGCAAAGCCATTCTGCGCTCCAAGCTCTGAGCCCTCCCTTTGCTTGATACATGTATATTTTTTTCCTTTTGCAGAACTTTCAAAGGTGGGGAGATAAAAATACTGCCCCGCTTTATGGGAAAGCAGAAGGGAGGAGGGTCACAAAAGGACTGCAAGGTTCAGGGACTGAGTCTAAACCCACGGAATGCTCTCCAGTTTTAGCACATGTCCTGCTTCTGAGAGATGATATTGATGGACACACAGCTTAGAAAATTATTTACAGAGCTATTGTCAACCTGCCTTATTCTGACAAATAGTGGGTGTGTCTATTGCTTAACCCTGTTTTCAGAAACACTAACATAGTGTCAGAAAGCATCAGCTTCGTGGAAGCATCAGATTGAAACGTGGCATTAGTTTTTCCTACGCCTTTCCATTACCTTTACTTTTTTGGAAGCAAACAGGTTAAACACCAAGGAGAAGCAATAAGTTAGTACTTGTAGTCTAGTTTAGAAGAACAAAGCTGAAGCAAACCTTTGCCAGAGCTGGAGCTTGATACTGATACTAACATTTCTCCTCTTTGGTGGCATGGATGCTGCTGTAACAACCTCATCCACAGATAAAATACCCACTGAGAAGAAACAGGATGCTGAAATCACAGTCTTTTCTGGATCACCCACTCCCCCTCTGCAGAGGTAAAATCAGTGCAATAAAGCATCCACCAGGAATGAATCCAATGATGGCTCCTCACCCTCTCTAGCCACTGTCATCATCATCAATCTCCTTACTGTATGTTTAACCCTCTCAATACTTCCACCATTCATGAGCATCTTGAAGAAATCATTTCCTTCCTGTCAATAGCAGTGATTATTATATTGTCTCCTCTTCTTCAGACCTGATCTTCCACTCTTTTCTCCTGGATCGTGTTTTCTGGACATCTGCTCCTACCTGTGCTTTTCTGCAGTCTTACAGTCGATGCAGTGCTTATCCAAGGACTGCTTTGCTTCTTAATGATATTTAACCTGCAATAATCCTTCTTCTACCTCATATCAAGGACAAATTTTTCAGATTTTTATCCACGTGTTAGGACCAGCCTACCTGTTTCACAAAAGCTGGAGTCAGCACGAGAGGTTTAAGTAAAGCAGCATTTTTCCTATTATGTAAGATATTTTTGCTTTGGACCAGGAGTAGAATTAGTTCTGCATTTATCACAAAAAGAATGTAATTCTTCTGCCTAAGTTAGGAAAAAATGCCTGATTAGTCCTCTAAAAACTCCCAAGTGCCTATAAGTCATGGTCATGGCAGACAGAGGGTTCAGATCCAGCTCCATAACAAACTGCAGTGGAAATCCTATCCTAATGCCTCTGATTGCTTTCAGATCATTCCCCTCATCTACGACTTAATTTGATCTAACTATAGCTCACTGGCAAATGACAATTCATAGTTAGGTGATTTTCAAAGTCTAATTGCTCCAGAGTTTTCTCAGTACTTCAGAATTTCTTAATTGTATTAGCAAAGGTGAGGATAATTGCTGCTTTCATATCCTTGAAATTCCTCATACAAAAGAGGCTTATGCAAGAATCTGCTCATTCTCTCCAATAAATGATCTCTCTGTTATTAAGGAGCGTGTATTGAAGGACTGCTGGGAAGCATTCCACTGCACCATTATGTACTTGAACAAAACCTGAAACTTGCAGGTACAAGACTAAATTATAGTCTGGGGCAATCATCAGAACCCTCTTTTTTTTCTTTTCTTTTTTCTTTTTTTTTTTTTTCCCTGGAGGTTTCAGAAGAAGAATAAGCCCCAGATCTAGAAATAACCCAGTAATTTGCATTTGGGGATCTTCTGGGTGGGGAAAATATCTCATTTATAGGTCAAGGTGCTATAGGTGCTCTGACATTGCTGCTGATCACAGATACCGATGTTACTCTTTGGGACCTTCTACTCTGTGCCAGTAAATGGCCTCATTTTTTGTGTTGTTCATGAAATCCCTGAGTAGGGACCGTTTCTTCCCAGGGTTTATCTTCAGGATCCTGAGCAATGAGCAGGGTTTCCAGTCTCCTCAGTATTGTAGCCATGTGCCTGTGCCTCAAGTGCAATAAAGCCACTCAGGCGTGGAATTAGGCATAATGTTCTTCCTTAAGCTTCAGCAATTAAGCATAAACTTCTACATGTACAGTCAAATGTCGTGTGTCACTTCTGAGGCTACGACTACCATTAGAAAAGGAAAAAAGAAGCTGGACCATGTACTTTCTAACATGCCAATTTGATACAGCTGAGTGCAGGAAGGAAGCATTCAATGAGTTCTACAGAAATTACTGATAAGGTAGACAAATTTCACGCCCCATTCTGGGGAAAATACCATATTTCATGGTGCTTTACAGATGGTGAGAAATCCTATTAAAATCCTGAGAAAATATGTATACAATTAAATGTGGAGATTTAAAATGATCAGTGTTTTTGGATGCGGCATAGAAAGTAAAATGAGCATCTCTTAGGAACACTCTTAGGAATAATAAGTGTCATAGGGGTTTTACACAGGGTCCTTGAGAAGAAGCTAATTTTATTATAGCTACAGGACCAATTTCTCTAGCACCACATGAAATAATGCTCAGAAATAGTCCAAGTATTTCTTCCCGTTGCTAGACAAACTCAGAGGATAAATGGGATGGAGGCTCTAATGGTGAGTGTTTGAAGGACTGCAAGAATATCAAACCTTTCAGGTTCACTCCAGGGCTGTAAATCAAGGTGGGCTATGCCATCACTTTGAGGGAACTGGGCTATAATTTAGGAGCTTTTTCCAGTTACCGTGACTGGCTGAAGTACAATGGTATGAGCTTTAGAGGGGTTTAAATTATTGCTTTTTAAAATCAGATGCCAGAGCTCTGACTGCAGAGCTGTGCTAATGCAGCAGACAGGAATGTGCTACCTACTCTATCCAATGTCCATCCAGGCAGGAGGTGGATCCACACCCATTGGTATCCGCCTCAGCAGCTGTACCTGTTGTGTCAAACACTTTTGTTGCAGATACTTCCGGATCTTCCATCTGCATTACGTCTTTCCAGAACTAGATATGTCTCAGAGTATCTCCGAGACTCTTGGTAGCATTTCAATTTGTCCAGCTCTAGAGCCATCTGACCCCGACTGAGCTGCCCTTGCTCTCCAGCTACGTCGGTGCGTTTTCCTCCGCTGTGTTGCCTGATCACATTTGCTTTTACACAAACCTCCAAAATCAGGATTGTGGTAGGCTCTGGTTTCTGTGGAAGAGAATAGGCTCTGTACCAGAGTCCTCTGGGGGACACATTGACCTCTGGTGACCAGCTACTGCTGTACTCCAGGAAGACTTCGCCCTTCTCACACTTTTGACCCATAACGCTGGAAACCTCCTGAACAGGTGGAATCTCCCCCGAGAGGAGCTGCTCCTGGTCACTGCGAGACTTGGCACCTAGAGAAACCCTGACATTCCTGGGAGGTAGTGTCGTGTAATGACCTAATAGAGGAACTCTGCTCCTGAGGGACAGACGTTTATGAGGCACAGCCAACATTTCTGGGAGTTTTTCTAGCACTTTTTAGAATGCAAGTGATGTGAAGCGAGAAATTCTCCTCTAAGAGCGTGCCACTTTGTGTGAGAGGACAAACATGGACCCAACCCAGCCATGCCCTGTTTCCTTGATGTAAACCAGGTACTGCTGAATTCCTACATGACTGTTTTTGTCATATGTAACACTTACAGAAAATAGAGAATATTCCAAGGCATGACTCCTAGTGGTCTGACACAGACTCTGGCAGATGAACTATATGGCTCTATCTGCCATGGATCCAGGAGAACCTGGCTTCCCACAGGCTTATCCTCCACCTTGGCACATCATCATGCTCCTAAATCCACGCAGGAGCTTTCCTGTGATTTAATATGAAACTGATGGCCTGGAATAACTTGTCTTGGAAACTTAATGCCAACTTCTTTGCTGAAGTGCAATAAGGACCATCGCTTCTTCATGGCAGTAAGTACTGGGAGGTGCTAAAATGGTCATAAGTGACCTTCTCTGGTGAAGGATGAGAAATGATTGGCTTGTGGGGACTGTGTCGGTTATCAAACACCCAGAAAATATTCGAGGGAAAAAACTCCAAACACAGATTAGTTTACTAAAAATAGCACCAGGAATGCCTGTTATGTCAGATGGTGTGAAATGATGTAAAAAACAAAGCCTTTTTGAGAGCCTCAATTACAAGGTGTGTATGGGATGCTGCTACACTAGTCATTTATATGGTTGCCTGTCAGAGGATCCATATATTTGTTACCAGCAATGAATGTCCACCCTCCTGGGGGAAAATCTGACAAGATAGGTTATCCATTTTGCATGGAGGGAGAGGCTCTCAAATGAGAATTTTCAGTTGCTCCCCCTGCCTCTGGAAGCTCTTTCCAGAGCATTTCAGGACTGTGCACAAGCCAGCTTCGCTTGTGTGAGGTTTCACATTGATTTTGGGAATGGAAAGAGGACATTCAAATAGAAAAATTTGACTGTCAGTGTTCAGACTTGAAATTCTGGTTGAACCCAAGGAGATGAGACAGGCGAGCTTACATTTGTAGCTTCCAGGAGGGCGGGAAATACAGCCTGGAAGGACAAAGAGAAGCCTTTTAATTAAGAAAATTAAAGCTGCTGAGGTGTTGTGGTGGGGTGTGGAGGGGAGATGAAGGTGTTGCTGTACTGGAGGAGCAGGAGAAGGGAAAGGAGACACCAACAGGATGTGGTGGATGGAGGGAGCCCAGGAGAGCAAAGGGTCAGTGCTTCGTCCCCGCTGTGCTGGTTTGGCTGCTCACCTGACCCATCAATCACACCAGGAACATTTAAAAACATTTCCACTTAAAAACTTTTAAGAAGGGAAATATTTCTAATCACCCAAGGAAATGAAAATTAGACTTGAAACAACTTTCAGGCATGATACTGGCTATTCAGTTGTCACAATACATGGCTGTAGTGAGAAAGTATTTTTTGATTATTTTCAACTGAAAACTAACTCGATGATGAATGGCGGGAGAAAGCACCATGATGTGATTCCCAAGTGTGTAAGCACACACTTAAAAACATGCTCAACTACACAAGGGGTAAAAGAGGAAAAAGGTTGGCATGAAGTAGCAAAAAATTGGCAAGGGACTTTTGGCATCATTATTGAGCAGAAAACCTTAGGAACTGGTTTTGCTCTCAGGAAATCTGATGTCTGTTCTTATAAATATGCTCAGAAACATGTTTTAAGCTGTTTGTATAAAGTGAAAGGGGCAACTGTGGGTGAAACTGTAAACCCACATCAGATACCTTACTCCTGTTTTCCAAGAGAGATCAGTGCAAAGCCGGACAATCCTCCTGCCAACAAAAACTGCTGGAGAGCTCCTGAGAGCACTGAAACTTCTCATGATGAAGAAGCTGGATTTGCAGCTAATCAACTCTGCAATTTCAGTGAAGGACATTCTCAAGGGTTTCTTCTTCTGAACTTCTCTTTTAATAGCATTTTTCTTACCCTCCCAGAGATACTTTCTCTGCCCCATTAAATCTCCTGGAGTGCCGTTATCCCCAGGTTGCAGCAAGGAGACCGTGGTGGTTATGTGTTCCTGGCTTCAGGAGGGTTCCCATGGTCCTTACTGCCCTGCCATGCTACCAGAGGCGTAGATGTAGCACCTGGGGACGTGGTTTAGTGGTGGACTTGTCAGGGCTGTGTTTACACTTGGACTCAATGCTCTCAAGGGTCTCTTCTGACCTACATGATCCTGCGATTCTAAGATGATGTGACACCTCTGATTGGAGAAGAGGAGGAAAGGCCAGGACTCCTCACTGGGAGCTGGTTGCAGGTGAAAGTGATTTGAAAATTACATAATGGGAAAGATCACGTGTGGATAAAATGAGCAGGTGGAGGGTTTTTGTCCTTGATTGCCTGTGTGAGTTTTAAACTGTGGGACGGGGCTGTGTATCTTTTCCGGGCTGTGACCTAAGGCTTTCTGTCTCTTTGTATGTGATCCTCATAAGAAAAATTCTGAAATATCTGTCCTTTAGTTCTTAAAACGTTTCTGCCCCCTCGTGGGGGCACCTTCAGCAGAGGTGAGATGGACCTGGTTTTTCCCAGCAGCCTGCTCAGAAGGTGCAGCTACGGAAGAGGAAACGTCATCTTACCTGGTACAAAGTCTTTCTTAAGCTCTGGGGATATAGGCTTCTCTTCTACTTCTTGTCAGCCTCAAAGGTGGGCAGCAATAGCGTGTTGTGGCTTGGTTCCGTTTGGGGGAGCAAGCCCAAATCGGAACTTACCGCGGCACCAGGATTCCACCAGCCCTGGGAACTTCTGGATAAAGCACCTTGAGTGCCTGTTCGTACTGCTGTGATTTGTGCTGTGTTGCTATGCTTTCTGGAAGTAACTTAATGGTCCCTTCGTGCCATCTGAGGAGACAGGATTTGACACACCTTAGTCAGCACTTTGAGGAGGAGAATGTTTTTATTTAATTAACGCTGCTCTGCAGTAGAGGGGACGAGGCCGTGGAAAGCTGAGCGGGGATGAGAACAATGTTGCCCAATCCAGCAATGCAGAAAGAAATTACAAGTTTAACGGGGCATGAAATTATCCATTCTGTTTTCTTCCAAGTTAATTGTACTTCGCAATATAGTCCGCTATGGCTGACAAACCTCTGGCAGGGTTGCCCACACAAGAAACCCAAAAACATTTGCCTTCACTGTAGGACTCTGATGTGGAGCTCTGGAGACTGTCAGCAGATTATTTGCTCTGACACCAAAAGGGACATGGGAAATGAGAAACTTCATGGCTCTCTTAGAGTTGATGGATGATGGATGACAATATGATGCTCTAAGTTCCTGCACTGCTTTGGGCGTACAGATGTGAGAATGGGACAAGGATATTGCTGCAAATAGGGAACAGGGTTTTGTCCCATTCAAATGGTTGAAAATCTGCCTAAACCTGGAACTGCTTCAGTGTGAAATCATTTATGTCCCAGAAGACTTAGAATGTAAGTTATCAAACAAATGGCTAAAGGTCCAATAGCTGGACAAGTGAGAAAAGAGTGAGCAGAAATCCCCCCAGCTCACCCAATCCAAAAAGTAGCAAAATTTGACTGCAGACCCTTGCAGTCAATTTCTGACCTAATATGAAGTAAAAAAAAAAACAACTTTCCAAATACTGACTTCTATCTCAGCCTTGAAAACTGCCCCATTCCCACTCCTTTTTAAGCACCACACACTAGCTATTTTTGATTCAGCACTTATATATATTTTGATTCACCTTTACCTCTGATATCTTCTCTGTGCTATTGGTGGGAGGTGCTTCAGCAGAAAAGTTTGATGGCAGGAGGATTTATTCCTTTTGCTATTGTGCAGATGGAAAACTGGCTGCTCATTCAGTGTTAATTGGATGTGGGTTAGTGGCAAGTGGCCCTTTTCTGAAGTACTGCCGTAAGGAGAGATACTGTTGAATGTGATAGAAAGGGAAAAACCCTTTAAAGTTAAAATATAAACATAAACCACTTGCACATACCTGGCAATTGGCTGAAATTACAGATGTTAATGACCTTATATATTAAATGA
The DNA here is from genome assembly GCA_035584735.1 of Pseudotriccus pelzelni. NCBI lineage: Eukaryota > Metazoa > Chordata > Aves > Passeriformes > Tyrannidae > Pseudotriccus > Pseudotriccus pelzelni. The sequence continues at coordinate 2,767,794 of JAWMRA010000002.1, read as the reverse complement.
TTGGGAACGCCTTGCTTAACCAGCCCTGTAGGTCTCGCTGTGATTGTTCTCTCACAGATTTCCTGGGGACCAGGCAAGAATGCTTAGTTGGAGCCTCCTTTGTTGGAGACTGTAGCCGAATCATGAGCAACACTTTAAAAGCAAGTAGCCCCCAGCAAGTGGATTTGTTCTGCGTAGCCTGGTAGAAGGGGCTGCAAACCAAAGGTTTCACTGCTGGCAGCTTGTTCTTGAGATGGGAGAGCTTCCAAAAGGGAAAGGCTGACACAGCCACAGCTTTCCTTCAGCGACACTTTGTTGTGATCAGGCGTTATTTGATGCTGGTGGGAGCTGTGGCCATGGCAAACCACACACCAGGTGCTGACAAGTGGTTCCTGACACGGTTTAAAAATAAGCTCGTTGTGGATTGTTAAACTCTTGCAGTGTTTCTCTGCTGGCTCCGCTTTTGGTCCTGCTTAGCTGACTTGGCTTTTAAATGGAGGCTGGATTTCACTGCAACAAATTGAAATTTTGTCCTAGGATAGAAAGTTGGATTGTGGTTGATTGTTTGATTCATTGCTTCCAGCCACTCAACAGCACAAGTATCAATTTATATTATCTGTCCTTCAAACCTATTTTAATAGTGACCCTTTGAGCCATTGTTAAAGCAGCAGAACAAAAGGCATCTGGGAGAGATCTCCTGTCACCTGCTGAGAGACTGGGGACTCTGAAAGCCACCATCCAGTATGCTTGCCACCTATTTCTTTGGGGAAACCACTTCAACGTGTCAAAAGGTTTTTAATAAAAAGCCACACTCGGTGTTAAAAAAGGGAAGAAATTCCTTTTCCCTTACTTACGCTCCATCCTCCTGGTCCTGGGTCTGCCTGACGTACCCTTTCCTGCCTGAAAACCTCTCTGCTAAGCGTAAGTAGCAGATGCCAATTTTCCTCAGCACATCTTGGGATATAATGTAACCCAGAGCAATTAAATTTGCTTTGAGTTGTTCATCCCACATTGATTCAACGCCAGGATTCTCCAGGCTGAGGGAACACTAATGATTTTTCAGCATTTGGGATGGGATGGATCATTAGACAGTCACTGATAGTTTCATTTTGGTTTTGTTTTTTTTTTTTCCTTACTTTTCATAAAGTAGACCAGAAAACTGGATTTTTTGGATTTTTTTTTCCTTTTTTTTTTTCTACGCTTTGTCTAAAAAATAATCCTTAAATGTAGCATTTTATCTGGCTGTATTATTATCTGAAGTCCAAAGGTCCTCCATATATTCTTGTATATTAGCCTTAGATTTAATTTCAAATATGAGTATGCCCCCGTCCTTTCAGTAAAGTTTTCCAGTTTTCTGTACTTGCTGGAACCCGTACAACCTTTGGAACGCTTCATTTATGAACAGTGACATGACAAGGTTAACACTGACCTTTCTGTAGCAAAGGTACCCCCACACCTCTTCCCCAAGGCCCATAGGCTGCTGTTGAGTACAGCTAGCACCTCACACCTGAAATTCCATTTTGAGCGCAATGCATAGGTAGCCTGGTAAAAAAAAAAAAAAAAAAAGGTGACTTTTCTTATTTTGTGGAGCCCAATTTCTCATTCGGTGAACACATGCAAAGTAAGACAGAGCATACATAAATTAATGGAAAGTCACCGTGGGGTTATTACTGAATTAAGATAACAGAGAAACTACCTTTAAAATTCGAAGATGGTATTTATCTTTCTTTCACTCTTTTATTTTTTTGTTTGTTTTGTTTTGTTGGTTGTTATAGTTACTTCACTTTTTCTAATATATGGCAAAGGACAATCTGTTGCAGTTGTCAAGCACGGAGCACCTTTGGTGGTCACAGAGGGGATTGAGAGGTCTCTCTGCTTCAGCCCTGTGTTGAGGGAATGGGATTTGGGGAGAGAAGCAGAAATGTGATACATCAGAGATAGGACCACCTGGGAGGCAAGGAGATGCCCATAACTGCAGAATTAGGATATCCCAGGAACTTGCATGGGTTAATTTAAGCTGCATTTGCACTGCAGTCCAGCCTCGGTCAAACCATTAGTGCTCGTGGCAATTTGTTACAGCCTTTATTTCAGAAATAATGCTCTTCAAGGGTTGGAAAACTTGATTTCAGAAGGATATAAATTTGACTGGTAGAAGGCAGCCACCATGGGATAATCTGTCAGGAAGCTGTAATTCAGTAATAAACCCACAGTGCCTGTGCATCAGTAGCCAAAAGTTTTCCTTTAATAAAATTTTTCAGCTTTGGACTTAAAAACCCCCCATCATCCAAATATATGCAGCCATCCTGCTTTTGGGACCTGAGGCACCATCTCTGATGCTGGCTAACAGCAACATGCTCAGCAGAAAGCACATGGCTGTGAAAGGCTCCCTGGGGCCTTTCCCACGTGGGAAAAGGTCTGGGTAGATCCACATCCCAGCCCTGCATGGCTGGCGATTGCACAGACTGCTGCTTTATCTGTGAGCAGAAGTTCACATCAGCTTCAGGACCCTGCCTGAGCTTCCAGAAAACTAGAGGGGATGCGTCCTTTCAGCAGGGTTTTGGGCAGGCAGGCAGCAGGGTTGGTGCAGTCCCTCTCCTGTCTGTATTGCTGTAAATCTTGGCTGGCGCCTTGGCCAGGCAAAGACAATGGATATGTGGGAGGCAGAGTAGTGTAAGAAGTCATCCGTTTTTGAGTTAACAGTAAAAGTTCAGAGCATTTTCTTGGGTGTTTGGACAGAAGCAAAAGGCTTATTTATGATCTATTTTCCTTTCCCCCAGATTTTTAAAACCCAGGTTTATTTAGAAGTCCTTTGTACAAACAGAGTGTGTGTGCACAAGCAGAAGGGGTAGGACTATATTTTGAACCATGTAAAATATCGGTAATGTGAGACTGAGATGAGGATTCAATACAATACCCCTGTAGGCAATTTTTCTTAATTGCTTAATCTGAGAAATTTTTGAATTTTTTAGTTCAAAGCAGAATGAAGGTTTCAGGTTTCTTGAAGGTTTCATGAAGGTCCCTGTTTCATGATCCAAATGTTTAAGATACCAGCTGAAGTTTATGTTGTCAATATGTTTGAACCTATTTTGTTACTTGAGCTAAAACCCAGTTTAAGATCTCAGTAAAGCTGCTATTGACAATATTATGAAACTTTTTCTAACAGTTAAAAAAGATCCAATTTGTTTTTCCAGGTCAAAAATTTGATGAATGTTATGCAGTGTAGAAAAAAAAAGATTTCAAAGAAATGGGTGTGTTTCCTTCCTTATATTAAAACTGCTTGCCTAGGTCTGTTGAGCAGCTCTTAGCAAACATAGGAATACTTCATTACTGTTGATAGTATTGGCAGGTACTTCTGGTATTGGACATCTGTTTGACTCAGCCCTTCTTTAAACTACTGAGCATAAACAAACTAGGAAGAAGGAAAAGTTCAACTTTCTTTTGGAAACCTGAGAGAAGGAGAGATTTCTTGCTGTTTGGGTGGCGCCTTGGTACTGAAGATACTTTTACATGATTTATTTGTTTATGTAGTGGTAACTCTTCATCCCTTTGACTGGAAATTTCTGTAAGTGTAGGTAAAACACTGACACCTAGTGCCTGAAACAAAGCATCCAAACAAGATCCGAGACTCCAGCCTTGGGTCTGCTGGGCTGGGTGCTGACTGCCCGCTAGTATTATGGACTGGGGTATATTATGGATATTATATTAACGTTTAGCTCTGGATCAGTGAAAGGAAGCCAGTGGTTTGTGTTGATATCGGAACATGCAGCTGGAGGGTGTCTGGGGAAACAGAGTGGGAGATGAAGGTCTGTCCACTTCAGTGCTGCAGTGAGGGCAGCCAAACACCAGCAAAACCAAACCTGTGTCTTATTGGTTCTGAAGATATATTACCTTTGAAATCCCTCGTGTTATTAAATAGCAATGAAACACATTTAAATACAGAATAGAACAAAGGGGGAAACCCTGGGTTTGTCAAAGAGTCTGTTGTAAAGATTAGCACATCCCTTGGAGTCCTGCTGCGTTCTGAATAAGCAAACAAGGTACTGATCAGCCTGGGAGGACACAACTCATCCTCTGAGCTGAGCACCTTGTATCGAGTAATTCCTTGTGTAGCTGTGTCAACCTCCACGTCAGAAGTGACTCTCTCTTCTGGCCTGAATTTTGCCTCTTGGGAGCTGTTCCATAAATAAATTATTCTAATGATGGTTTCTCTAATTTGTTTCTAAGTTCAAACTTGGCACAGTTGTGGCCATCTAGAGCGACATGCTCTTGTGCCATTGCTAATCGTGCTTCTTTTCCAGGAGACAGAAGGAGAAACTGAACTAAACACCAGCTGACAGGAGCAAGTCCTTTAAGTGGTCTGTCTCACGAGATGCTTTGCCATCTCCTCCAAAAGAGGGTCTCCTGATCTCTTTTGGAGTTGCTTTTGTCTTTTCTGTAGCAGTCTCTTGCTGGTAGCCCAGAGGCAGCCTAAAGACCTCCTGATGAGCCATCAGAGGTTTCCTGTTCTCAGTTTCCAGCTGATGGACTCCTGCAGCAGAGCTGCAAAATATATTACCTAACCTTTTTTTTTTTTTTTGCCTTTGTTATTACACAGGTCCTTAAAACTATTTATTTCTTTCTGTTTATGATGATGTATTTCAGTGATGGCTTCTAGCAAATGCTTCCAAAGAATCTCAAAGACCCACAGTGCCAGGGACCAAAACTCTCAGGAATTAACAATCCTGGTAGCAGGACTCATCTCTCCAGTGTCATTCTTTAAGCCGCCCTTCAATACAGAAAAAACAAGCAAACAGAAAAAACAAGCAAACAGAAAAAACAACCAACCACAAAAAACCCGACCAAAAAAACCCAAATGACAGCAAAACAAACAAGCCTCACAAACTATGTTTCTGCCCCAGATTTGATCTTTTTTTTATCCCATTACAAAGAAGCCTATGCAAAGTCTTGTTAAAATGCTTTTTTTGCCAAGTCAATTGTCTTTACTGTCATGTTTCTGGTGCTTCTTATTGTTACTTTCTTCTTAAGCCAGGACTGCCTACTGATTTTTAACTGGCATTTAAAAATTGTTATTATTATGAATAGTAATTTCAAAGCCGTTGTTAAAATGGCAGAAGAAAGCTCTTGTTTGCTCTTTTACCACTGCCCCTCATTCTCTTACCCCCTCCCCTTTTTTTTTTTTATGCCTAATGAGATTCTTTTTCAGTCATTCTGCAAGAGGAGTAGCGCAGACAGTAGTGCACAGTTAACAGCTAACACAGGTTTGCAGAGCTCTTTTCTGTAGTTCAGGCTTTAGTGTCTGGATTTCTTAAAAACGTGTTATTCTGCCCCTGCAAGACCCCAGATCATGAAAAAAGCTTTGGAAATTCGTGCTCGGACTGATAATGTACCAACTTAAATGTCTCTAAGAATAAAGGAAACTTTCCAAACAAAAATCACTTGTCAGGAATTTCCACTTGCGGAAACCAGCAAGGCAAATACTAACTCGTGTGTTATTTCTGCAGGTGACTCTGGTGTTCCAGGTACAAAAATGAATGAGGCCAAGTTGCTTTTGTGCAGATTGCTTTCCTAAACATCGTTTCTGTGACTTCATGGATGCAACGTTACGGAGATCCTTCACCTTGTTCTGGCTGTACCGTGCTGGTGGGATGACAGGAGTAGAAAAGCAAGCCCATAGCATGGGCTGGGAGCCACAGTGAGTGGGCTATTAAAACACGCATATGCACCAATAGGTGGCTGTACTTATTTCTCAAGAGGAGGTAGTTAAGCCTTTAAATCAGCTAGGAAACCAGCTCAACAGCCTGGAATAATTATAGGGCATTTCTCGCTCATTTTTATATAATCCATTAAGTACGTCCTAGATTTATCTTCTTATCTCTGCTGTTACATGTCATTTGCAGTTTCTAGTCTAAATAACTATATTTATGGGATTAGCCAGCAGACAGGCTGATGAGATTTGGTATCTGCAATCTAAACTCAGGAGCAAGGATTTCTTTCAATCTAGCAAGAATAACACATTTTGTATTTGTTTTGCATCTCTTGTCTAAATTAGAGAGTAAGTATGTTCTAGATACTTTTGTTTTATTCTGGCCACTAAAAGTAGGAACTACAGAAACTTTCTATGCCAGCCTGTCTTTTAGGAAACCTGAAATAATATCTGAGTTATTAAAGTTTAATAGCTGGTGGAGGGAGGAAAGTAATTACTTCCCATAACATCTTTCTCTATCAAGAATTTCGTTGTAACCCTTGCTGTAAAATTACTCCACTGGCATTATAAACCTCCATGTAATGTCTTCTAATGTCACCTCTTACTACCACGGAGAAACCGTTGTTATGACTTAAATTATACATTCATAACCTGCACCAAAAATGAAGATGAATATAATGAAACCAGATAGCTAATGTGTCAAGGTGGCATTTGAGCTGAGAATTACAATTTTTTAAATAGATACATGAGAACAAGGATTAAATTGGCCAGAGTTTTGTCTTGCCAAAAAGGGGCAAAACTCAACTGTCTTCAATGGCGTTTTACCCATTTTTGATCAATAACAGTGTTAATAAATCTCAGATTTCCTTTTGGCTTCACTGTTGGTGTTTTAGAGGGTTTTTTTGGCATGGTTGCTAGTGATTTTCCTTATTCTATTTCTTTAGACAGGAGGCGAAAAGCCTGAGGTTGGGTTTGTCCTTCCTTTCTTGAACTGAATAGTCTCTTCACCCTTTACTTTTCCACCCTTCCTCATACCACAGTATTCAGTGTCATTCCTCTAATCTGCAGGTTCTTCAGACTCAGAGCAGTTTCTCTCTGTCAGCTACAGCCTGAATAGTTTTTATGGTTTTTTTTCTGTCTTTCTTTTAGAAGCAGCAGTCATATTACAGCAAGGTTGTTTGCCTTGCCAAAAAATTTGCTAATGCCCGTCAGCAGACACAGGTTTCTGACACACGCAGTGGTTCTGCTGATGATATTTCAAGTGACCCTTGTAATTGGTGAGCATCAACTGGCGGTGATGTTTCAGCATTAAACTTGAACTTTGCTCATTTGGGGTCTTAATTGCGCTTTGAAATGTCTGATGGCTTGGCTGACCTTTCTATGGGTTGACTGAAGACTAAGATTTGTCTGCCAGGAGAGAAGCTGCTGAGGAAACTTTGGAGCATGGCACTTGATTGGTGTCAGTGTCAGACAGCGTGGTCTGGTATCTCTTGCTTTAGAAATGCCTTGAAGCCTTTTATGGGTTTTGAATGGAGCTGTAGGAAAAAGAAGACACTGGATATTTTACAAGAATTTTACAGAGCAGGCAATGATTATAAATTGAAGAGCTACTTACACTGAATGCAGGGATTGCACACTGTAATCCGCTTTTGTACTTCTAAAGCATTTGTAAACCTTTCTTTCCCCACAGGAGATCTCCCAGGGGTGTGGCAAATTTCCCCTGCCAGTGGGAAAGTCCAGCCTTGCCATCTACCCCAGACTGCTTCCCTGCTGCCCCAGGGATGGGCGCCCTGGCTCCCAGTGCTAGGCGAGGGCACCTCAGGTGGGACTGGGTAAAAATCCTTACAGTTTGCAAAACCCTCCCTTTCTGCCCCAAAAGCTGTTTTGGAGATCAGCAGTTTTCTCCAAAATGAACCATTTTGTCTTTTTCTCTTCAGGTCAGATTCAGCATTACATAGAGGGACAGATGATACCTTCAGTGAATGCAGATATTGCATCTGTAGACTCTCCCACCCCAACAAATGTTTGATTTCCATGCCAGCCTCGTGGCTCTGTGCTGACATTTGTTCTGCTGGTCCCCATGGAGCTCAGCACCGGCACTGTGTCCTGAACCACCCCGTGGGATGCAGCCCCTCGTCACTGTGTAATTAGTCTGTGAGCCACGAGACGCAAACCTTGCCTCGCCATGTTTGTGCAGGAGGCGAAGGGCAATATCAAACACAGAAGGTAAGCAGCAGGGCAGGCAGCTGAATTCAGGCTGAGGGATTATTTGGGGCAGTGTGACTAATAAAAGGGGGCTCATTTGAGGAGGCTGCAGTGCCTGCTTGTCACTGGGGGCCAGGAGACAAATCATCCCTCGGGATGCTGCTCTTCAAACCTCCATTCTCAGTGACAAAAGGGAATTTGGTGCCTGAAAACAAATCCTCTGAAGTCCTGTATTAAGGATGCACAAGCTCATCCCAGGATAGCTGCATCCCAGCCTGCAGGTACTGTCCATATTCCCACTGGACTTGTAAGCCCTCTCATTAGCAGCCCCCTGGAGAGGGGAAAACCCTGTGATGCTGGGAATGACACTGATAGCCAGGGATGTTGCACATTTTGGTAGAGATTATGAAATCACCTACTACTAACCTTGATGTGCCTGAGCTGGCATCTTATCTGGGACTCCCCAACAGTCCCACTCTCAGCGTAGCATCCCCATATGTTTAAAGTCCTGTCACCTTGGTGGGCACCTTGTTAAATATTGGCCTCCCGCAGCAATGTTTTAACGTGTATTTGTAATCCCAGAGCATACAAAAGAAATACTAAGATGAATGTAGTTGATTACCTTACCTTCACCCTTCAGAGCATTGGGTTAAGCCCAGCCACTGAATAATTTGCACCTGGAAAGAAAAGGTTTTATTGGAAGAAACGAGGGCAGAAGGACTCTGCAGCCAGCGGAGATTGAAGTTGGTTGCCTCTGTAAAACCATTTCAAGCCTCTTGGCTTGTGTCAGTGATTAATTTGAGAGGTATTTATTCAGTAATGGACTATCTGTTGTATATAGTTTAGTCCATAATCCACTTACTTGCCATTGCCAGCGCATCTCACGGTAGCATTGCAGCTAACCCTGAACAAAACTCCGTGTGGTGCAGCATCACCTTCTGGCTTCTTCACGTGCATTTATTTACCTATCAGGGATAAGTCCAGGAAATCGCAGTCTCTAAGCAAACCCATTATTTTTCCTGCTCTGGCAGGCCTTGGTCCTCAGCTCACTGGTGATGCTCTGTTGAGGCTGTGGTTTAAGCACCATTCAGTCAGAGCCACTGTGGAGCAGGGCAGCAGCTGAGGAGCAGAGGAACATGCGGCTGGGAGGCCACAGGTCTGCACGAGGAAGGTAGAAGTTGAGGGCCAAAGTTGTTCATTGAGTTGCAGATCAGGAAAAAAACCGAGTGGAGAGACTGAAGCATCATTGTCAGTTAGGTTGGCAGCATCCAAGTGTAGCTTGCACTTTTTACCTGCCTGTTTTATTTCCAGCTCAAGAGCCTGAGCTGTGCGACAGGAATGGATGCATGGTCCATTTTTAATAGCGTTGTACACTGCTTTATTTCCCTCCATGCCAGCTGCATCTGCTGCCCACCCACCCTGAGCTATCCTCCAGGGGCCTGGGACAGCACCCAGCTCAGCTTTCCCAAGTACCTGCAGCAGCAATTCCTGCTGCCTTGGTATCCATCAAGGACACCGTCTCTGAGCATACACCTGTTTTACCTGGGCTTAGCGCTGACTTGATGCTACCAAGGAAATTTTTCCATACTGAGAAGTAAAACAGACTCTTTTCAGTTGGCATGACAAAGTCAAAGCAAGGAGAATGCGTGTCAGCAGCAGTCAATGTTGTGGAGGGTCCTTCTGGGTTTTTCTTGTGGGTGTAAGCTGGGCTGAAGGTGGCACCGCTCAGCTCGGCATGGAAGCAGGGTGTAGGACCCTGCCAGGGTTGGGTAATTGGCGCTCTCTTTGGTTCCATGCCCCCCTGTATCAGTGATACACAGCTACAGAGTGGCTGTGGGCAGGAATCAAACCCACCCATCCCGCCTCCAGCCGGGGAGCGGCTGAGGGATGCGAGCGGCTGGATCCCCGCGGTGCTCTGCTCCCAAGGTGCACACCCCGGCCATGCCAGAGCTATTGAGGGGGGATCATCCGTTTTTCAGGCGAGTTCGCGTTTGTGGCCCGGTAAGCGTTAGATTTTGGCAGTGGAGGAGCCGTGAGAGGGCAGTGTTGTACTGCGGGAGCAGCAGCTGCGGGAGCGGCACCGAGACCCGGCGGGCTCCGGGAGCCTCTTGACTGTGTTTTGAGGTGTCAAGTCTTGGTACTTTGCAATAGGGATTAGTTATAATAGACATTCCTTCCCCTCCTGTCTTTCTGCTTTTTATTTCCTCCTTATTTTTTTCTCCTTTCTCCTTTTTTTTTTTTTTTTTTAATTTTCTTCCTAATTTCTCCTTTTCTTCTGAGGCAGCGCCCAGACCTTCCAGCAGTGTTTATTGAGCAACCAAAGGCTGGAGGGTGACTCTTTGTCAGCCAAACATCCCTGGAATTACTGGCTCACAGGTGGCCTGGCCAAGATATCCCTGATGCCCCACCACATCCCATGTGTTCCTGACCTGTTTGCCAGCCAGACTTCAGCATCACAGCCTGATGCTGTGTGCCCACTGAGGTTACCCTCTGGCTCTCAAGCCCTGGAGAAGGGGTTACACTGAAGGTTTTCCCGCATTTAAGAGAATAAAAAGCCACATTGGTCACAGTAACTGAAACAGGTGAAAATGTGTTTTGTGAAAATAACAATGTTACTTTGTCCCGTGCAGTGCAAAGCTACCTCTTTCCCTACCCTGCTTTGTTTAATCCCATTTTCGATTGTTAAGTGGTTGCAAATCATCGTATTTGTTTTTCCTTTCATTTCCTGGAACCCAAAGCTTTCTGCAGGTACAAACTATTGCACCTGAGCACATGTGATGGTGAGCTGCCTTCACCTTTATCTGCTGCTCTTGGGCAAATGAATCCACGATACAGCAGAGCACTTGCAGATAATTATCTTTCCTCTGTGAAGATTTACCTGTTAGTATAAAGGACTTCTGGAGATGGGAAAACAGAAGTTCAGGTACTTCACCTTTCTTTCACCAGGTCCACAAGGACATTATGATTTTTCTTGTGCTACGGTAGCAAAGCCAGGAGCTCATTTTTTATTCCTATTCTCTATGAGAAAAATAAGAGTGGGAGGGAAGGACAAAGTTTGGAGGGACCAGCTCTGTCCCTTGCAGTTATTGAAGGGATATCTACCAATTGGGGTGGGAGGACAGGTCTTGCCAGGGCAGACAATGTGATCATCTCCCTGTGCTCACATAGCTTAAATGGGTCCTTACTGTTCAAACCAACCTCTTATTTCACTGCAGTTGTCTGCATTGTGGAGTGTTTCCTCAATTTGTCAAAAATCTGAAGGACTAAACAGCGCCAGCAATGACTGGATCAGGAGTTATTCCTTATCTAAAGCATGCCTGCTGAGGGGCACTCTTTCTGTGATGTTTGTCAAGCAAAGCAAAGTGAATGACCAACACGAGATGATTTTTTTTTCCCCTTGTGTTCCTTTAGGTTAACGTTTTGAGAGGATAAGGATTATCTCTGGAACTGAATCCCACTTCTGAGCGACTGAAGCATTGCAGGCCCCACTCCCTTTGCACCTTCAGCAGGAGGAGATACCAGAAAACCAACCAGCAGGTAATTCATCTACAAAGGTAGTGACATTTGTACCATCACCTTTCCTTGATGGCTCCCCAAGCTCTGCTCCTGTGAGGGAGCTCAGTGCCGAGAGGTCATCAGGAAGACTAACGTGCTGCTCTGTGAAAATCAAGAAGCTGTGCTGAAAAAAGCCCCTTCCAGCACTGAGTTTTACAGCAGTCCTACTGACTGGCAGGTGCCGTTTGTTTTACCCGGTAGCTTCGTTGCTTTGATCTTTATTGAGTCTAGCAAACATTTAAGAACAAAGTGGTTCACCTGTTCTGCACAGTAAAAAAAAAAAAAAAGAAATCCACCCCAAAACATGATGCAGGAAATCTCTGCTTATCTGTCTGCATCAGTGATGCTAAACTGGTATTTCAGTGGGAGAGGGGCTCAACCCTGGGCAGGCTTTCCAGGGTAGTTAAAAGGAATGCTGTGGTATCAGAAATGCTACTTGCTCCATGTGCTCGTGGCTTTGTTAAGCACAGAGATCGACAGAAGTGCATATGTAACGTTTCTCTTTACCCCTGAGCCTGTGAAGAGAGGATGGGCTATTTTAATGGCTCTCTGTTTTTATTGAAATCCATCTTTTTTGGGTATCACGGGGCTTACAGTGACTTAATACCTTTCCACAGCACATCTCTCTATCAGCAGAGACATCTGTGTTTACAGGGCAACATTTTTCACTTGCTTGTCAGCATGTCAAGCACTACCAAAACACAGTCTCCTTCTGAATCCCCCAGCAAATCGTTCATTTATTTAAACATCGTGTAGTGTCAGTAATGGTATTGGAGATGGGATAAAACAGCTACCATTCTGCATACCTATGGAGAGACCAGAGGCTCAGAGCATCCACCTGGGAGGGGCCACCAGTTAAGAGGGAAACTCTTGGCACTGTTTTGTTGTTTAATTCTTTGGAGTTTTTTTGTTTTGTTTTTTTTCTTGTGATTAACTTGAAAAGGAAAAGAAAAAAGTGCTAGCTGGCTATTAACAAGTAATTTTAATGTTCACAACAGTGCTTTTTAGCATAGTGGGAGCCGTAATCTACTTAATGTCCCACAGCAGAACACCCTTTCAATTCACATCTCTTTTATAAGCAGTGGAGGCAACGGTTCCCCCAGATATTAAAGCCTTGTGTTTCATTTCTGAGGGAGGCTTATTCATAACAAAGGAGGAAAAAATTGATCACCCAATCCACAGAGGGGGAAAAAGCACATGAGAGGATAAATCACAAGATTTAAGACGGGCAGACAGATTTCTACAACTCATATATGTAAAAATCTGTGCCTGGTAGACTTCAGCTGTGTTAAAGGTCTTGTCATTTTAGATGCATTTCTCCAAACAGCCTAAATATTTCTGTCCATTAGGAAAGAAGGAAATTTCATTTTTCATCAAAGCTCACCAGTGATCCCATTATTAAAAACAGAAGGAAAAGATATATTGGAAAGTCAAAGCAGTTTCAGCCACATAGTTGCTTTCAATAATCCGGTGAGTCACTACATAGAACAGCCTTTCATTTCTCCCTGTGGTTCAGACTAAATTGTTTATTAAGATTTTGGTGCATTATTTAAGACCAAAAAAAAAAGGGAATTGGAGCTCTTTATTTTAAAGACTGCTGCAATAAAAATTTAGATTATTCATATTTATCAAGTGCATTGTATAAGGCAGTAAACACAGCAATTTTTTTCTTAATACCGCAAGATATTCCCTGGCTTTTCCGTCTCGTTCATTGTCATACATGAGCAGGCTGTTTATGAGGCATTGCTACAGGGAGGAAAAAATATTATAAAAATGAAAACTTGATCCAACCAATGGCTGGAATTGTAATGAAAGACCTAGGTGGAAGGTAAACAGCAGCTTAATGTAATTCTTGAAATCCAATTCTCGAAAAGTGATGCATAACAGCTGCAAAGGGGGATCTGTACTTCACATCCTCACCCATGCAGAGGTGTGGAATAGAAGTATAGCTAAATGTGTAAGTAACTGCAATGCACACTGAGCAGCCAAAACAGACAAGCACAAATATTTGATATATTTCACTGTTTTTAAATCACCAGGTCGTGAACTTGTTTTTTGGATTTGTTTTTGGGGTTTTGTGGTTTTTTTTTCCCAGCAAAGTTTTTTCAGGGAAAGGAGGCCAGCTCCTTCAAATGTACTAGAGCTCTATGATGATTTCTTATGGCATTTAAGGGAAGGATTTGCTGTGCTCTCAAACGTCTAAGTATTGTTTGGGGCTTGTTTTGTGTTTTTTTCTAACTCTGATGCTTGCCAAGCTAATTGAACCTTACAAACATAATTAGCCAGGGGCTGAACATTTAATCTTAAATTCTGAGTCTTCATTAAGTTGTAATTCAAACCTTAGGAGGGAAGCTTGCTTGTAAGGACAGATGTAATTTGTGGCGGGTTTTTATGGCAGAAGAGGGAAACTACTGAAATTAGGAAAGCTCAGAAAAACTGTGCTGAAGCCAGGAAGTGATCAAGTGGCTGTGTCATGGATAGTGGGACAGGATCTGGACTCGAGTCACCTCTTACATGATCACACCAGGCCTGGCTGAGTGGGGCTTTGGGCAACCTGCTCTAGTAGAAGCTGTCCCTGCCCATGGCAGGGGACTGGAATGAGATGGTCTTTCAGGTCCCTTCCAACCCAAATTCTTCTGTGATTCCATGATTAGGAATTTAACAGAGTGATATGGGAGGGCTGGAAGGCTTGGTGGGCTGAAGTACAAGAGCTTTCCTTCCCTTCCTATGAGGGTTACTCCAATGAGGATGGGCTGTTTGGGGGTTGTTTGTTTTTTTCCTTTGGGTGATCTTCCAACAACAGCATTGTTATTTTTACCTCAGAAAGGGATTTGGATCAGTTTTAGTCTATTGAGATTCTGTAGAAGTAGAGGTAAATTTCTAAACTAGAGATGATAGAGAGAAAAAAACAGGGGGGAGAAAAATCAGATAAAACAGACGCTTGGGTTTCCTTCTGCAAGCACTTCTATGACCTGGGAAGCTGTGGAGAAATGTGAAGGTGCTGTGATTTCTCCTACACCTTCCCTTCCCCTTTTTCAGTGATAAGAGCTATCAAGTGATATCTTTCTGAGGAACATGCCAGACCCCCTGCCCATGGAATAAGGGCCAAGAAGCAGCAGAATGAATTCCTGTCACTGTTCATGCCAAATCTGTTCTCTTGTTCAGTGTTGTCAGGGTGGTGAGACCTTTGTCATAATTTGAAGTAGCACTTTTTTTTCCTGACTGCCAAATATCCAGAAAAGTAGTAACAGAGGTTAAAAATAATTATGAAAATCAATTTCAGAGTTAAATAACAAGACTTATCTAGTACTAGTACTTGCTGTAAGTTATTTTTCTAGTGCGTGCTCCTAAAAAAAAAAAAAAAAGAAAAAGTAGTGCAAGAAGAGAGCATTCACCTCGCAAATGGCTGGATTCCAGGAAAAGGAAGAAAAAATAAAAGGCAAAAAAAGGGAAAATTTGGGCGGAGATTTACATGGCTGCCTGCAGACAAGGCAACCAGCTGGCCTGCTGCCTGCTCCTGGCCTGCCAGCGGAAGCTTTGCCCTTGCCTTGGCAGCAGCACCCTGAAATCCTGCTCGCCTTTGTGCTGCGCTTCCCTGCGGGATCCAGCTCCGGGGGGAGGCAGGTGGGGGTGCCCTGCATGTGAGCCACCTGCCAAGCAGTGCCCCGACCCCCAGGTACCACCTCAGCATCAGAGGCACAGCCCCGTCGCCTCCGCTTTTGCCGCTTGGATGAGGGCAAGTGATTTCCGTCCCTAAATTTGTAACAACACCTAAATCCCCTTCGGTGCAGTTTGCTAAGCCGAGTGCTTCTGCTTGCATCCACAGCCTCATGACTCCTACAGCTACACAGAAAATTAAGAATGAATAGAACTATTTAACACAGGAACAACAACCTGAAAGGATCTGACTGTGCAGTTGTTCCTACAAATCAACTCAGCATGCGCTTATAAGCAAACGGGCTGGTCCCCTGCAAGCTCGTCCTGGGCACGTTAACTGCAAAGCCTGAAATAACAGTGACTTTTGGAAACTGATTTTGATAACCAGACTCAATTTGTAAGGTATTTGGAGCTAATAAAGCTGCTGTGGTCCTGGGAGTGCCCTTTTCCTCAAGCACAATGGGAAACTCTTCTCATTGGGATTGCTATAGAAACAATGAATTATCAGGCAAGCGGGACCATCTGGCAAATTGTGCCAGACCAGGGATGTGTGCTGATAAAGCAGCAGCATTAATTTTCTCTATTTTGTTGTAAGTAGAGCTCGCCTTGCCTATAGAAATGTAAGGAGGCAGGTGAGCTGGAGGGTCTATTATTTATAGACACATTTTGTGCTGTATAAATGAATTTTTCATAGGAAAACTTTGAGTAAAAAAAGGCTTCAGAAACTGCTTCGAAGGTAATCATGACTGGGAGCTTTAAGTGTGCTTTGGAGAACGGGTGGATATCCTTTAGACCCTCTTAAAATTTGTCAGAGGCAACTCTGAACACATTGAAAACGCTTGGGTACTTTGACCCCAGGGGAGAAATCCCAGCCCCATTATTGTCAGTCTTTAGCACTGGGCTTGTAAAATGTTGAACTATGGCTTGTATCGCCTGTCATCTTGCAAAATTGAGTCACCCATAAGCAAATGCAAATATTACTGGCTTGAGAAGTGATATATGAGGACCAGACTGAATTATGATCCACCAACTGCAAGAGGAAAGAGGCAGGAACTCTTCTGCTATCAAGCTGGATGAACTCTCTGTCATCTTCACTCCACTCTGCTCAATGCCATTTGGGAGGAAGCTCCTTTATCTTTAAAAAGAAGGAAGATGTGAAATATGGCAGGAATCATTGAGCTGAGAGGAGTTTGCGTGCAGATGGGAGACACCACCAGGATCATGAAGAAGGTAGAGGGGAGAGGTGGGAAAGAAGGTGAATGAGAGAGGTCTAGGCAAGAGTAAGCTCTATTTGGATATCATATATGACTCCACTGGGAGGAAAACAAAAACATGCCCACATTTTGCATATGGATGAGGGGAAAAAAGTACTGCAGCTTCTACTGGGCTGAATGAGGGTGGTGAGGCACTGGCACAGGTTGCCCAGAGACATGGTGGA
Organism: Pseudotriccus pelzelni; assembly: GCA_035584735.1. NCBI lineage: Eukaryota > Metazoa > Chordata > Aves > Passeriformes > Tyrannidae > Pseudotriccus > Pseudotriccus pelzelni. The sequence goes on along the minus strand of JAWMRA010000002.1, from coordinate 2,751,256 downwards.
TGTCCCATCCCTGGAAACGTTCAAAGTCAGGACTTCCTGGAGCAATCTGATCTAATTGAAGATGTTCCTGCTTATTGCAGGAGAGTTGAAAGGACCTTTAAATCCAACCCAAATTATCCTGTGACACTATGAAATGTGAGCCCCTTGGAAAAGCAGGTTACCAAGGAGCTTGATATATACAGGAGGACCAAAAAAAAAAGGAACAATATGATGTCCTAATTCAAAGCGGACCTCATAGACTGTTTTAAGCGTTCTTACACTGAAAGTGCACTTAAATCCTTTTGCTAAAAACCAGAAACAGTCTAAAATGTTTTCTTGAGATCAGACTTTAGTTTCAGAAAATATGGTTATGAGGTCTGTGTTGTGTTGGGTACAGCTGAAATTTTGTCTTGATATTTTTTTTATAACCTAATTGGCCTCTCTCTGGTTCCTGGAGCACTCTTTGTGCTCCTGGGGAATTTTTGTTACTCCTCAAACAATAATTCTGAAAAAAAAAACCACAAAAAAAGGCAAACTTGTGCATTGCACCACCCCACAATGGGCCCGCTGTTGATGCCAGATTAAGTGTCCCCAGTGAATGCCCCGCCTGGAGCTCCACTCAGCTCTGCACGGCTCTGCCTCTGGGGTTATGATATCATCTCTGAGGTCCTGCAAACACAGCTGAGCTCCACACTGCTCCCATTGTGGGTCACACTCCTCTGAACGTGGAGATGGGGATCTCGGCCAAGCGGCAGAGCATCCGTGCCGCTCTTTTTCTCCCCACAGATGCTCTTCACAGTTACCCGTGAAGGCAATGTACTTCAAAAGCGCTGCTCACCTGGGTGTGTCCACATAGATCCTAATATTTATTGTCCTGCTTTTCCCTGTGTGAAGGGAAAATCCTGCACCTATAAAGAAACTTCCATAATTGTCTTGGTATCAGTTTGAGCTGGGCTAGTTGGCATTTCCCAGGGTCCCCACTGTCTAGAGGTGAGAAGTCATTTTCTTCTTGCACAAGCTTTCTGCTTGCTTGAGGTCTTGGCTGCTTGTCATGCATAAGTGAGGCTGTGCTGGTAGACAAGAGGATACCCAGGTGAATACTTCTCTCACCCAAAGCACTTGTATTTGTTTCAGAGCTGCTTACAACTCTTTGCTGACCCAGTCTGTGCAGAGGTGGCTGCTTCCAGATTTATGCGCTCTGGCACGTGTTGCCCAATGGACCAAGGCTTCTTGTTCAGCACGGCTGACAAGGAGCATCTCTGTCACCGCAGCTGACACATGCTTGCTTTGTTAAATGACATAAGATGCTGCTGTGCAAGGCACAAGTTCTCCCACACTTTCAGCTAAACAATTTACTACTGTGCTTTATGTATGCTCCCTTAGCCCAGCAAGCCAGGGGGACCTGGAGTTGGTCACGTGTGAGCCAGCCTGGCCATGTCTGTCCCATTTGACTCTGCAAAAGGAGCGGAGGCAAGGTGGTGCACTGAGCGACTGCCCAACATGTAAGGCTACAACCTGTGTGACAGCTCTCAAACTGCCCGCTGGCTCCACATGGCATTTTTTACTCCGCCCTATTGTAGCTTCTCCAACCCTCCTACCTCTGCACCATGCAGGCTGTAAGCAAATCCAGGGTTTTGGAAAGCACGTTTGTGGCTGCAAAATGCCGTATTTTCTGCAAATCAAATGTTCATCAGTGACTGGGAACACAACCAAAGAGCTGGGGGAGAAGAGGAGGAAACCAGGCTTGATCCCACGGAAACCACAAGGCCGGTTTTTCCTTGGAAGGCAATTAGCCAGGCACTCATTTGGTTAGGGTGGCTGCGCTACTTTGTAAAATGTGACCTTTTAATGAGCTTGGGTTTAGATCTGGGCAGCGGATCGGAGTTACTGCTGGTCTGTGGTGGCAAAGGGAGAACACCAACGGTAAATTATCATCATGAGAGGGGAACAGGGGTGATGCAGCTGTCAAAACCACCTCTGTGCACATCCAAGTCCTGCTCTGCATGGTGCGATCATGCACTCAGTCCTGCACCATCACGCTCAGCCTTCCTCCCAAAGCCACGGGGATGCTGCAGCACCCTTGGATGGGCAGTGCTGACTCAGGCACACGGTCCTCTGCCCAGTCCCTGGCACAGCTTTCCCCCAGATATTTCACAACTGGACATAAAAATCTCTGAGTATGAGGCTGCAGTCCCTGCAAAGGGAAGCAGGTAAAAGGCTGATTTTTGCTCTGAACAGCAAATGCCTTTTATTGCTATTTTTTTTTTTTTTTTTTTAATGTAACTGTCTTGGCCTTAAATGTCTAATCCCTTTCTAACACTCCTGTGGAAGTGGTAGGGCTCTCCACAGGTTAAAGGTGCTGTTTTTCAAGAGGATTAAGTTGTCCACCAGGTCCCCAAAGCCCCACTTGCCCTGGTGTGGCCACTCTTCCTTCTGTCAGTGAGGGAGGGAGGGCAGCAGCGAGCTGTGTTCTGCCGGCATGGTCCAGCACATTCTCCCAGCTTTCTGGGGTTGTCAGGGGGTTATTCCATCACTCAGAGCATTCCCTGACAGTCATGGGAACTGCTGCTCCTTCAGGGGAGAATAAAAACCCCAGTCTGCTCTAACTGAAAGAGGGATTTAGGAGTTTGACTCCAGGCATATACATTTAAAGATATTGCCCAATTACTTCTTAATTTTTATTAATTACGATTAGTCATTTATGGCCCCTTTAAAATTCAACCTCTCAAGAAAAATATTACTTCAGGAAAAAAAAAAAGAAAAGTAATTTCATGAACAATTAGCAAAAACTACATAGCTGCACCATAAAAGAGAAATACTTTGTGGGGGAAGGAATGTTTCAAATCGACATGGGCATGCGAGTTGTCAGGTGGATGGAAAGCCAGCTGTGATCCTAAGAAAAGGGAGAGGAGAGGAGCGATTCAGGCAGGAGAAAGTACACAGTGTAGCATTGCTGGGTTCATCATCGGGCCTGCTGTTAATTACTGGCTTTATTAATGATTTGGAAGCAGTGGGAAGTGTTATGGTAACTGCACTGGAAAATGACACTACATTGGGAAGAGCTGAAACCGGGGGTGGGAGCAGAAGAAAGAGCAGCAAGAGATGCGAGGAGGGCTGAGGGGTGTAATAGAGGGATTTGATTTGATTCAGACTCTGGGGGCTTTTCCACAGTTTTCCCCCTGGTAAAAAAGCACCAATAGTGTTTGTGGACGTGGAGAGGGCTCATGAGAAGTCAGACAGGAAGGTCTGGTTTGAAGCAAACACCATGGGGACCCTTCCCACCAGCCTCAAGGGAGGGATGGAGACTTGCCTGTGGTATCAGGCAAGCAGGGTCCCTGTACAACAAAACCGATCAGCTTGGAGGGGCAGCTGATTTCAGAAGCCCCTCGATTACATAGCAGAACGTAATCTAACGTGTTTAAAAGAAATCTGTAAAAAATTAATACATTGCTCTGCCTGGTGTGAAGCCCAGCTGAAGGAAGGGGGAAAACCAGAGCCTTAAATCCAGCTTAATTTAGAAATTGCATTTAATGATGATCTTCAGAAGCCGTAGGATGAAGCCGAGGGAGTGAGGTGCCGTGAGCTGTCAGGGAGGAAACCCTCTGCCCACCGGATGCCAGTGTTGCTCAGCATTAAATCACATGGAGAAAACTCCTGTGGCAAGAGATTATTTGGTGCTTAAAGACACCCATTTCTCCAGCCACCCAAACACCTCCCCTTTCAGCAACGCACTTGCAAGTTATTTGGTGGCACAGTTAAATCTTTTTGCAACTTGTCATCCCAGAAGTAGGCAAAGGTGGCAAAGCCAAGGACAAAGGACTGCATAAAATTTTACTTCTGCTAGGCTGGCCCTAAGCAAGCCCAAGCAGAGTTTTATTGCGCAGCTCCTCGGGCTGACAGTCTCCATTAACCATCGGTTAATACTGCAGCGTCAGAGCAAGCCCGGAGTCACGGCCCTGCGCTGCTAGAAAGCGTCCTTCGTCCCACCAAAAGACCTCGGGGTGAGAATATTTTGCATGAAGAGCCACGGGTGTAAGAGCTGAGCCTCTTGGTTCTGCATTGCAGTCAGCGTGTCGTGTGCCGTCCCTCCACGCCACAAATAAATCTACAATTTCTCAGCTGGGTGCCTTTGGAAGCCACACGCTAATACGCTTATATGGGAAGAGAGACCAGACAAGGTTCAAATAAAGAGCTCATGTAATAAATAAACATGAGGTCAGTATGGGAACAGCAATAATTGCTTTGTATGACAAGATTTGCATAGCAAACATTTGTGATTAATGTACAGCCAGTGTTAGGTAAGGAGCCTTCACTATCATTGCTCCATCTGCACCTTCCAATCTTGAAGGTACAGCAGCTCCAGCCAGAGCAATTAGTCACTGTTTACTGAGAGGCAGATAGAGCAGAATTTTTCTAGTTCAATATTTGAGTGAGTTTCGTCTCGCAGCCTCCCGTTGGATCCATTTCTGTGACAGGCAGGAATTATCCTTCTTTCCTGGGGGTGGCGAGGAGGGATGATTAGCCTTGTTGCTAATCCCCTTGGCAAGGGCACAGGCTGGTTCCTGGCCCCTCCTGTGGGCCTCAGCCGGGTGATGGTCTCAGGGAAAACCCTAAGAACGATGCTGAAGACCCTGCCCATCAGGGCTCTGTTTCCCCATTGCTTTTTCTTTCACCTGCCTCTGCCTGCTGGTGAATTGCCCCTTTACCGCTGCTCATGTACACAGAGCTGTCACGGGGCAGTGGGATGCAGCACCGAGAGCAGTAAAACCTCCTCCTTTACAGCCTCCTTTCTGCAGAGCCCAGCTAATTCCTTCCAGCTCAAACTTTCAGCGCTTTGGAGAAAGTCGTAATCCGACTTGAAATACTGTCTTGATTTGGAGACTTTTTTATTTTTAAAGACAGGCAAGCCTCTGGCTTCATTGGAAAGGAGGCAGTCTGGCTGGAGGGGCTGGGGTTACTCCTCCTCTGAGGTTAATTCCTATGGGAAAATTGTTCCATTGCAGCTGGCTGAAGGAAAGGCAATCACTGCTGCACTCTTCCACTTAATCTGCTCCAGGGTGCTGGGGAAAGCTGTCAGCATCACTGGGAAGTCGCTCCTGGAAGCATTGTGTAGACTAGCTAGAAAGGCAGGAGGAGAGCTCCTTCATGTTGATGAGATCCGCAAGGGCTTGAGCATCATGAGGAGGCTGCAAAACCCAATGCATACATTTCAGGGACACGAAGTGAAGAACTGAAGGTGTTTTTCTCTTGTGCATTTGCAGCTCTGACTGAGGCTCTGAGAATGCCAGTCAACTTGTTGCGAGTAATAACTGGCAGCTACTGTTTCAACCCTGGGATGAGACGTTGAGATTTTCAGTTGCTGTCTCGCCAAAACGTTCCTTGCTGAGCTGCTGATCTCCTGGACCTGGTAGGATGTCTATGGGCATTTCACCACTGTGCTGGGGCGGGTGGTAGCGAGGGTGATGCTGAGCTGGTAGTTGCAGGACATGTGCACTGTAGCTGTGCCCATCTGGGTGCTTTTAGGAATGTGCCACAAGGCTGGCAGGGGCCATCAAGATTGTGGATGCATTGGTGGAAGATGTCATGGCACCTCTGACCATGGACTTGCAGGTGGGCTGGAAAAAGTGGCTGTTCATCCACTGCTTCAGTGCAAAGTCCTCCCACTACCCCACTGAAGAGTGAGCTCCAAGGTGCCACCACCCTACCCTGTTGCCCTTATAACTTTGCCCTCTTTTCCAGCCCTTCCACCCTAAAGCTTCCCAGTCACTTCTGCCGAGTGCTAGGAAGCCCTAAATTCACCCTGGAGCTGAGAGTGCACGTGGGGTGCTCCGGTCTTTGTATGTGGTGCGGAGCTGCGAGCACCCCAGCGAGGGCTGCGTGTTGAGGCAGAACCCAGAAGCACCCAAGGGAGAAGGGTGATGTGCCATGCCCTTGTCCAGATCAGGCGTGGGGAGGAGGGTCCCGCAGCGGAGAGAAGCCTAGACGGGCTTCACGCCGCTCACGATGCTCTTCACACTTCAGCTCCGGCTGCCGCTGGGACGGGCTCAGCCGGCACTGCGTGCGCCGCCACTTAGGCGGGGCTCTGGCGCGAGGCGTCCCCGTGCCCCGCTGGACGAGGGATTCTCCCTGGCCCGGCTCTGTGGGGAGGTGTCCGCGTGCCCCCCTGCAACAGGATCGCTCCCCGCCCCGGCTGTGCCGCCTCACGGGACGGCAAATTTCCCTCGGGCGGATCGTTCCCTCGGGGAACCCCTCCCTCGGGGTTTTCGCAGCCTCCCCTCTGCCCCCCCAACGTCGGGGTCTGCCCGTGGTGCGCACCCGGCCCCCGCTTTTGGCGAAGAGGGCAGCGGGGAAGGAGCGGGAACGTCTCCCGGGCAGCGGCACGCGCGGCCCCGCAGGTGCGGAGCGTCGCCGCGTGTGCGGCGGGGGCGGCGGTGCGGGGCGGGGCGGTCCCGCGCGGTGCTCGGCCCCCGCCCGCCCCTTCGCTCCGTCCCGCCGCTCCTCCTCCCTCCCCCCCCCCACTACCCCCCCATTCCTTCCTCCTCCTCCTCCTCCTCCTCCTCCTCCTCGTC
>JAWMRA010000002.1:2635012-2744608 GCA_035584735.1 Pseudotriccus pelzelni | reverse complement strand
ACGCCCCGCCGGCTCTCTCCTCCCCTCCGCCCACCCCGCCCGAGGGGCCGCGCCGCCACCGACGCTCGGCGCTGCGGGCGGTCGGGCGGCGGCAGACGGGCGCATCATCGCGGACCGCAACGACGGCGGCGCCCCGGAGTCCCCCCGGCGGCTCCGCCCCGGCCCCGCGCAGGTGGGTCCGCCCGCCCCGCCCCGCTCCGCTTCTCCCGGCTCCGCGCCCCCCACGTCGGGGCGGCGACGGGGGCGGGTGTGCCCGTCCTCCCCGCGAGGCCGAGGGGCAGAGCCGGGCGCCCGCCCAGCCCCGCCGGGCGGACGGGTCGCCGCGTCCCCTCGGAGCGGGGCGGCTCTCGGCGGCGCTCGGCATGGCGGGGCTCCCGGCCGGCCGGCGGGCGGGCTGAGGCGGGGGCCGGGCGGGGAGGCGCCGGCGGCGGGGTCTCACCGCCTCTTCTTGCCGTCCCCCCGCAGGGAGCGGCCGGCCCCCCGCGCCACCATTGCCTCGCACGGCAAGGAGGACCTGCTCGCCGCCGCCGCCCGGCTCTGGCAGCGGAGGAGGCGGCTGCTGGCTGCCGCCGGGCTCGCCCTGGCCATGGCCGTCGCGCTGCTGGTCGCCGTGCCCCTGCTGCTGCTGCAGGCGCCCGCCGACACCGGCGCCCACTACGAGATGATGGGCACCTGCCGCATGATCTGCGACCCGTACAGCGGCGGGCGGCCGCCCGGTCCCGGCAGCACCGCCGCCGTGGAGGCCCTGCAGGACCTGGGCGCCAACCCCCCGCCGCCCTTCGTCCAGGGACCCAAGGGGGAGCCGGGTCGGCCGGGCAAGCCGGGCCCCCGCGGGCCGCCGCGGCGGCGCAGGCAGGTGAGTGCGCGGCCGGGTCGGCGGGGAGGGGCGGCGCCCGAACCGGCAACTTCTGCGGGTCCCCCGGGGTGCGGGAGTTCGCGCGGGTCCCGCGGAGCGGCGGCGGCCAGAGGGCGACAGTCCCCCGCGGGAAGCGGAGCGGAGCCGGCGGTCGCGGATCGCCCGCGCAGAAGCGCTCGGTGTCCCCGCTCCGTGTCCCCGCTCCCTGTCCCGGCTCGCTGTCCCCGCCCGGCCCCGGGGCCGCCCTTCCCCGGCGGAGCCCCGGCCGGGCGCGCTGCGTGTCACCGCAGGTGCCGCTGATGCCCCGACGGGGCTGCGCTCCCGAACTTCCCACCGCGACGCGCCGGGCGGGCGAGGCAGCGGTTCGTTCCCCTCACACCTGTGCGTTAGTCCGTGCGCCGCGTCCCAACACCGCAGCGTTAACACAGGTCCGAGGGTGTTTGCTCACGGGGGAGGGCGAGCAGGCGGCTTGGACGTTAACGCTGGAAAAGGCACTTTTCCCTCTGGCAGGGATTTTTTAACTTTCTGGAGGGAAACTTGCAGCGTTGTCTTGAATTTTGCTTTCCCGTTGGCATCGGCGCAGCTCTCCGCCGCCGTAGGACGGGCTGTGCTGGTTCAGTTGCCCGTGGAGGGCACGGGGATCGCCCCCCGCCGCATCGCCCCTCTGCTGTGAATAAAACATTAAAAGGAAGTCTCTTCAGTCTTTGTAACTTTGCTTTTTTTTTTTTTTTTAATTATTTGTATTTTTTCCCTTCCCTCCCCGTTGATGCAAAATTTATGATGTTTGGGCGGTATTGGTGCAACAGCTCCTCGTTCTCACAATTCAGTTTATATTTTGCGGCTTTATGTAACAGGGAGGAGAATAGGTTTGGTGAGAAAGGAAAGAAGCGTGTCCCGGCTTTGCCTGCCTGGTTGGCCTTTGCAGGCAGTTTTTGATCTTGGGGCACAGTTTACTTTTTCAGCGTGTGATTGTTTCCTAACCCTCGAAATCAGAAGGGGTGAAAAGCGGGGCTGTTGCTTTCTCTTATGTGTTCTCTTCTTGCAGTTTGAATTGGTAAATCCCAGCTGAAGGAGAACGGCATTCCTTGTTTCACAGGCTCTGCTTCGTTGTACCTTTTTGCCTGCCTCCGTGTTTACATGCAGCCTGCCGTTTCCCTTGATTTGGTACTTTTCTGTCTCGCACTTTCCCCACAGCCTGCCCCTCTTTCAGGCAGCAGCCATCCCCACTGAATTCTCCCATGCTCTCCTTCCCACTGTTTGAACCTGGCTGTTGGAGTGGACTGTCACAAAGACTGGATTTAAACCTCAGTGAAAATAAAAAGCACTGGTCTAGGGTCGCTCGCCTGCCTTGCTGCTGCCTCCGGGGAAGCCTCCTGGATCTGTGCTGCTGAAAAGCCTCTGTGCCCTGCACTGTGCAAAACAGAAAATCTGTTTATTAGAATAACAGTGTTGGAGTGACATTTCCTGTTTGGAGGAGTTTGGGCACTGCTGTGGGCACTGGCAGATAGATTGAGTCTTGGTGCTTGCTGAAATAGCAAGGCAGCCTGGTCAGGGAGCCGTGATTTGCAAGTATTTAGGACCCCCCCCCAAACATTTGGCTCGCTTGGCTTTTGGGGGCATTAGGATGAGGCTCTGGCTGCCGCCTGCATTTTCAGTGCATCAGGAGAGATGCTGATGCCTTTGCTCATGCAAGCAAGCTGTTGGCCAAACTTTTGATTTCATTATCCCATGTGTGTTGGTTAAGATGCAAATGCGTGAATACATCTGGGTTTTCTGATTTCTTCTGTCTCCGTGCTTGGGCATATAATGTTTGCAGTGTACAGCTCAGCCAGGGTCACGTGAGCCAAACAGCTTGGGCTGTTACCTGGAAGCTGGCAAGTCTTTGTTCTGCTTGGAAATAGCTGATAAATTAACTCCATTTTCTGATATATGGAGCTGGTGAGTTGTTAAATAATTATAGACAAATTAACTTAGTGCTGTTTGAAGTATTCAGCTGCTCTGAGAAATTAATTCTACTTCAAATATTTTTGCAGGGTTTTTTTTTTTGTTTTTTCTTTTTTTTTTTTCTTCAGTGAGCAGCGTGTGCAGCTCATGTATGGGCAGGCTTTAATTTCATGCCACTGCTCCTCTCCAGGCCATGTTGGATGGGACATGCCACATGCCTTTGGAGAGATGAAGCTCCTTTCCTTTGCAAGAGCCCTCTTTGGCATCTCTCCCATTTACTCCGCCACGATGTCTATTTGATGGTTAAAATTAGGCTGAGCTCTGAGTGCCTTCCAAAGGCACGATAAATATTGACTGGGAGTTTCAGTCTGTAACTGCCATCATATCGCTCAGCCCCTGCAAAGGAATTGTCCCGTCTTGGCCTTTTTACCGAAGGGCAATGGGTGCTTTTATGGACTCAGCATCCCTCCTGGAAGCCCCACTATCCCCCCACGCTGCTCAGGGAACCTGAGGCAGCTTTGGCTCTGGGTTGCACTGTGCACTGGCACTGCTGAGTGCCCCAGTGACTTAACTGTGACTGTTTTTTTTTTTTTCTAAGAGATGGTAATTGATGTTTATGTGTATGAATTTTGGCACTAGGAACTGTGCTTGTAATTAACATGAAAACAGTCATAATAAGGACCTGAAATACGTGCCTATGAGTAAACCAAATGAGACTTGGCAGTTGCAGCTTACAAAGGGAGAAGCCCTTCTCCTGAGCATGCACGGCAATGAAGCAGGATGGGTAGCAGGGAAAGGCGTGTTTGGTCCCTTGGAGTGTGATAGCGGAGGGCCCAGTACCTGTGGGTGCTCTGAGCTGAGCATCAAGTGCTGCTTTGCACTCCTGACCTTAATTTATAATGCTGAGTTGTTCTGAAATGTGTCCTCAGTTTTCCAGGAGGGTATTTGCCCCAGATGGTAATTTACCTAAATGTTTTCTTTTACTTTTCAGGGGATTTTAGTATTTGTTTGGTTGTTTTTTTTTTGTTTGTTTTGTTTTTAATTAAATTTAGGCAAACCTCGTCAAGTTCACTTTCACTGATCTGAAAGCAGAGCCTGTCATCCAGAACATGCACATCTTCAAAGGCTTTTTGGAGAAACACCTTTATGTGAGTCACTGGCCAGAGCTGGTGAGCTGCTGGGCTGGGTGCTGAGCCTTTTCTGGGGTGGTGCTGGGGTGCAGTGGGGTGCACGGGCCAGTGAGCCTGCAGCCTTGCTGTGTGAGCATCTCTAGGTGGCAGCAGCCCCCAGGAGCTCCCAGGCAGCAGGACACGCAGCCCGGAGTTGTGGATGTGATTTCCCATGCTCTGGTCCTGCTGCTCACCATTCCTCTGCACCCCTTTCCTGGGCTGAGGAGCAACTTTTCAGCCTACTGGGGAATAAGCCGTCACTGGAGTCCTGTCCCCACCTCCTGTGCCCGTACTTGCAGGACACGGGAGGTGTGTTGGCACACTGGGAGGGTAACCTAAAGACTGTGAAGTGTTTAATATGAGCAACCAAAGGAGCTCAGGTGACTTTTTCTGGAGGACTCGTTAAGCTAACCAGTGAGTCAGGTCCAGACTGATGACTGGGTATGGAAGGTGAATGAGTTCAAACTGGGAATTAAGTGCATGCTGCTAATACTGTAGTAATGGTTCAGACAAGCTAGGAAAGAAAAAAGAAGATACGTTGTCAGTCAGCACCCTTAGCTCAGATCAGGTGGTCCTTCTACAATGTTATAAAGGATGTGTGTAATGTTGATGTTAAATTTTTTTACTTGTTAAAAAGGACGGTGTAGCCCATAAGTTTCTTTTTTTTTCTCCTGTTTTTAAATGTTCCTTCTGGGCATTTTCTCAAAATGCAGGTGCTTTTGCCTCACGACAATCCCTCATTTCTTTAGGCGTAATAACGGTGGTGGTCGGTGTGGGGCAATAGGATGGCTCCCTGGAAGCCTCTGAACTTGTGTTGTGTCCTGCCTGTGCAGACTGGGGTGTAATGCTGCGCAACCTGGCATTCATGCTCTGACCACCCCTGGCGAGCGATGGCAGCTCTGTGGAAACAGCTAAGCCAGGTCTGCCCGTGTGCGCTCTGCACGCTCTCAGTGCACTGAGGCAGTTTTGCTGGCAAAGGAGAGAGGGCTTGTGCCTGGGATTTGGTTTTTACCGTGGCAGGAGGGGGGTGACTGCAGCCAGGCTGTTTCCGTGAATCACACACGTGCTGACAAGTCCTTAGGGTGTGCAACAGGCTCTCGTTTTCACTGACTTAAAGGTTTTGCAAACAGGCACAGGCTGCTGGTGGATTTTATGTGTGCCCACGTAGCCAAAGCTGAATTATCCTCTGGGAGTACTGCAGTCTGCCAGAAAGATCCATCATTTCAGCAACTTTAGTTAATGTTTGTTTAGTGACTTCTTGCTTTGGAGGAGCAGTTTAAGCTGTGCTCGATGGCTGTTCCCTTGTGATGAGCTGTGTGTCCACGTGATGAATGGTCTCATTTCTACTGTCCGCTACCTCTGCTGGGCATACGGGCACATGCCAAAGCCTCCTGAAGTCTTTGAACAGCTGCTGCTATTTATAGCTCCTTATTTTCTCTTTTCCCCAGCCTGCCAGGGAAACTTGTCCTTCTTCCCACTTTGCATAAAGGGTGTGCAAAGTCCAGGGTTGATGAATATTTGCTTGTGCATCAGTGATATGTGAGGGTTTGATGCTGGCTGGTGTTCGGGCAGCAAAGTCAGTGATTCAAACTGCAGGAGCACGTGTTGGTTATACTTTAAACTTGTGCTATAAGAATACCAAGAACATAAATATGCACGAGGAATAGAAATTCATACTGCAAGAGTATTGAAGTATATTTCTTTTCCTGTGGTAACTGCTTTCCGTTTCCATGCCTGAAGCCTATAAAATATAGCTCATGACAAAGGAGGAGGTGGGAAAATAAAGTAAATAAATGGGAAAGTAAGCCTCAAACTTTTAGTTGATTTAGGCCTTTTTGACCTATAAAAAATGGTCAGTCATCATACTGTGTTTCTGTGAAGTCTTTTTTAGAGATTTCTGAGATATATTCATTTTGTGTTTGTTCCTCTCTCTTGTGATGTCTGTGCAGCCACACGTACGGTAACCGAATGGGCATTTTATGACTTGATCTTTCTTAATCTTTTCCTAATAAATCAACGGTGCAACGTGGGCTCTTGTCACATGATGACATGACTCCTGTGTCTCATCACCAACTGCTGTTAAGCTTACAGAAATACAGAGCTTGCAGAAATCTTCCAAAAACCCATCAGGGACCAGCCCAAGCTCAGACCAGTGCTGAGCTGCTCCATGACAGGCAGGTCTCCCTCCTAGGCTGCGCCTCCCCATGAGACTGAGGAGGAAGTTGAGCTGTGGGATTTGCTGCTGACAGGCTTTAAATTCGTGTGGAGAGGCTACTGTGGCACTGCAGGGCATTATCTGACCCTTTGCCTGCAGCTGCTTGACTAAACTGCCTAATAAATGTCAATTAAGAATTGTGATACCTGACCTCTCTCTTTTTTTCACCCCTCCCGAGTCCTGTGGCATTGTGATTCATGAAGAAAATGGATTGAGCCAGAGGAAGGTTAATGAAAAAAGCTTCCATGCTGTAAAAAAACCCCCAAAACCAACAACAAAACCTTCTGAACAAGGTTGGGTTATGGAAAAGTTGGAAAAGCCCAAAACTGTAAAACAGCAACGCAGCCTTGGCTGTGAAAGCACCCTACTCTTGTGTCCGCGGTTGGTGATGATTTACAGGGTAAAGCTGTGAAACCTATCCCTGTTGTACTGACTTCTGGCATGGTTTGGCTTCTGCTGCTCCTCTAGGACTCTCCAAATGGTGCTTTCATAGCTTTGTCTCCTGTTTTCCCAGGAGAGCAGCCCCTACGGGGCAGGCACCTCTCCGCTGTGCGTGCTGCCCAGCGAGGTCCCTGAGCAGATACTGCAGATGTGCTTGGGCGCTTTACATTGAAGCATGTGCTGAAGTAACAGCGCAGAGCTGAACGTGCTGGGGAGAGATTCGTGTCGGTGTTCTGCTCACCTGAAGCCCAGTGAGCTGCTGAGGATCTTCTCCTGCGGATGCAGCCTCCGTGGTGGGAGCTGGTACCAGCAGGTTGGAGCTGCTTTGGTGCACGCGCAGGAAGGAAAATCATCACACTTAACTTGATACATATCCTAATGTTCAATTTCCATTAATTGAAATTACGTTGAAATATTGAACGTTTTAAGCATAAAAGTTTATGTACTGTGGTTAGTATGCTAATGGAATATTTTAGTAGTCTTTTAAGGTTAGTGTCGCAGGCAGATGCAACGATAAGCATTTGTTCCTAAGAGTTATTTTGCTTTAACCCCTTGTCTAAGAGTGTCCACGTTCTGGTGAGTGTTCATTGGCTGCACTGTGGCTGACATCCAGCTGTCATTTTAAGGTGGTCCTTTTTTTTTTATATGATCCACTATGCAAAGTTGAATTGTAGTTATTTTTGCTCATTATCTTAGGCAGTAAAAATGTATTTATCTAAATTTAAATTGCTGTTTGCTGAGGATATGTGACAGTATTTAGAATTCAGTATTATTTTATTATCTCTTTGAAGGGATAAAAAAAGGCTCATTTATTTCAAGAGATATTTCTGCAGCATGTAAAAATACCAGTGAAGTAGCTAATGTTTTCCAGTTGTTGTTGACTTCAAATTTAGCAACCATTGTCCCTGTTGATATATTTGATGCTCTAAAAATGTACTTGCCATTAAGTAGGAAGCTGAAGTGATTGGTAGGCAGATAATATTCTTTAGTAGCTATTAATAATGCTCAGAGGACATACGCACTGGAGCGTATGGAAAAAGCCGTGGAATTGTGTAGGATGGAGGCAAAAATAATGTATATGGCTGTTTTATTTGAAAGTCGTCCTTATGTGCTGCAGCAGTTGCTGCCTGAATTAGCAGATCATGAGCAAGAGAAACCGATATGCGAACAGAATGGTGTGCAGCTAATTTTGTTGAGGAAAAACTGAGGTCCAGTCCCTGCTATTTCACGTCCTCGCGTCCTGAGCTGTCTCAGTCCCGGTGAAATGCGCAGGGACCTGATTCTGCAGGGGGCTTCGGTGCTGTGAGGTGGCAGTTGTTCCCCCCAGAGCCTGCTTAGCTTGTGGGAACAAGGGAATTAGTTTCCCATTAAGAGAAAACAGAAATTTTCTAAACAAATGGAAAGCCCTTGCAACTCTCCTCTCTCGTTTTGTCTGTTCCTTTACCCAGTGGAGGACTTCTGCGTCCGCGCTGTGAGTTTCTCCCTGCATTTCTCAGCGCAGAGGATTTCTTTGTCTCCCAGAGCCTGGAACTGCTCTTAAAATCACGCCCGTTTGGGTCCTCTCATGCAACACGTTTAAAACTGCTGCCATCTCACCCAGGGCTGTGCTGTGTATTGGGGAGACCGTATGAGAGCAATGCAGAGTTATCAGAGCCTGTGAATAGTAGTGATACTTTGTACAGCATTTATGTGGCCCTCGTGCTGCCTAACGCACTGAAGTCATGAGCTACGTTTGTTTCTAGTGTTGCTTCGCGTGCCACTGTGAAACTTCATTATATCACGATGTAACAAGCAGCTGCTGTGTGGGTAACGTGGTGCCTGCAGCACAGGTGGGGAGGTTTCTTTCTGGAGCTGCCAACAACTGCAGCGATGCTTCACATTTTCCCCGGGCTTGGTCCAGCTTCATAGGAAGGAAACACAGTCACATCTGTGCTGAATGTTTCTGACTGCCCAAGGGCTTTGGTGTTCGGCTCGAACTTTAATAAAATTGCTAGTAAAGGACTATTTAAGAAGCTTTTTCTTTCTTGTGGTAGCCAAAGACTGGGAACAGGAGGAGATGGCTTTTTTTTTTTTTTTTTAAGGTATACCAACAGATTCGTGCAGTTTTACTGGCCACAAGTTTGTTTAATTTTTTCCCCAAGGTAGTCGCTTTGTGAGAATCTCAGTCTTTCCATAAAGAAGAAAAAGCATCTTTAGCTGCTCTGTGTGGAGAGAAAAGTTAGAACTCGCATAGCTTAAGAAATGGGGGAAAAGTCCAAGGATTGTTTTTATAAGCCACGTTCCTTTGTATGATTTTACGGAGGGGCTGGTTGAATTATGGTTTTGCAATGTCTTGCAAATGCTGCCAGTGGAATTGGAGATGGAAATACAGATTTGTTAAGATTTAATAGCTTCAGTCCAGTTGCTGCCATGACACATGGTTAAGGCATTAAAATACATGGGTTATGCCTCATGCTACATTAGAGCAGTTACTGGGTAGTTGTCCTTTGATACTGGAAAATGATCTTGCCAAACTGTTGCTGTCAATTTGAATAATTTCAGCATTGCTGAAGGCCCACAGAAATGAGACAAAACACTGTGAATATAGCTTTCTCCAAATAAAGACCATAGGAGTGTGTGTGAATTTTTAGGTCCTGTTTGTCCCAGATGGATCCTGTCCATGTGGGCAGAAACCTTCTGCTCCAACACTCTATGCCCTGGGCTTTTCCTGGGTTACAAGTGTCTAAATTGTCCCAGGCTACAGGATAATTGAAGACTCTTATTTCCATTTCCTTTTTTTGTTTTGGTTGTCTGTGGTTTTTTTTGGTTGTTTGTGTTTTTAGGGGGTTGTTTTTTGTTTGTTTATTTGGTTTTTGTTGTTATTTGTAGTTTGTTTTTTTTTGGTGGTTTGGTGTGTTGGGTTTTTTGTTTGTTTTCAGTTTTGTTTCTTTTTTTTTTAATCTAGTCTGGCTGGTTTTTGCAGTGATATGATAAAAATGATATCAACTTCTGGTACGTTCCTGACATCAGTGTTTGAGAGTGCATCTTTTTTGTCTCACCGATGACTGGGTCCTTCCTCCAACCAGCGAGCTTTGGCATAGGGTAGCCTCTATCAGGTTTAGATTTGCTTGTGTTGCCTTCTGGGGCCATTGTTTGTCTTGAGCTTTAATGCTGCCAGCGTTTCCTGGGGCTTGGATGGAGTTTAAGCATTTTACGGAGCAGTGCTTCTGCAGGCTGGTGGAGGATGAGTGCTGGAGCAATGCCAGCAAGGAGGAAGGATGCACCACTACCTGGGTCGTTGCTCTTTGATTTGGATGGTGCTGATGTGAGCCAAAGTGCCGGGGTTGCTTGGGATCCCAGCTGACTCCTGCAGAACATGCTTAAGATCACTGAAGCTCATCTTATGTGTGTTTCCTAAACCAGTGGTTGAATAAATTCTGTGAGAACCCCTTTGAACTGAAGTATGCCCGTGTTTCTAGGAATATCTGGAATAAACCCCCTGTTTATTTGGTGGCACAGGCTCAGAGGCTTATTGTGCTGGGTAAAATAAGGCTTTCCTTGGGAGTCACCCGTCTGAGGTGGTAAAACAGCATAAGTTCTTGGATCACGGAAGCCTGACTTAGTGGTATTAAGGAGGGTGTACCTGTGTGCCACAAACTGCAGGACCTTAGTGTCGTGTGGAGATGTGATAGAAATAAACATCAATGGCAGGTACCAAAGGGGCGGGGAGAGGAGCAAACACCAGCTCAGATCCTCTGTGGCTCATGGCATAGGTGTGATGGATGAAATACAGGCCTGAGGGCATTGGAATTGCTTTTCCCTGGGTGTCTGCAAGTGTGTGTGGCTCAGGGACTGTGATACCAGGTCTTCCCACTGACATGCATCCCAAGGGAGCTGGAAGTGACTCCCTCAGTGGTAGTCTTTAACACTCTGCTGAGTTTCTTTCCCACCAAGTTTGGGTTTCCAACAATATGATTACTTATGGATTTGTAAGTCAGAAATAGCTTGGTAATTGCTATATTGCTTTGCCTGCAGTAGCAACAAGCGTCTTAAATTTAATGCATCATCCACACAGAAAATTGATATGTGGCCAAACTCGCAGGCTCTGACAGCTAATCTTAAAGAGCTTTCGCTTGACATGTAAAATAGAGACTTGTGGTTGACATGCACAGGAAAATTGACGGTATTTAGGATTATTCCATAAAAGAAAAATGCTCCTTACGATTGGCTGAAAATACTTGAGGGTGATTAAATTTAGATAGAAACCTCTCCTTAGAGGTGAGCAATGTGAAGACTTGGGACATCAACTGCTGGGATCACATGCAAAAAACCCTGTGTCAACTCATAATTCAAAGCCTGAGTTTTGCTTTATCTTCAGGGTTTGTCTGATGAAACCGTACTCATGAGCTGCTGACTGGCTTGCTAATAATAGGTTTCTTTTAATGTGCTTTTACTTTGATTTTCCTCCCTAGAATACGTCCTAAGTAGCGAGAATGCCCCAGAAGTCTTTCTCTGGAAGGATTACAATCAGGAACTTTGTTTTTTTCTGATGAAGATACCTGGCACGTTTGTACAGATGCATGTGTTTGGCTGTCAGTTGCAGCTGAAAGGACTAGAAGTTTCAGCACAGAAACTTGTGGCTCAGGTTGGTGACCAGATGCTGCTTTACAGGGTAACATGGTGCTCTTTTTTGGGTAAATACGCATTTCAGCATGTTTTTTCAATATTTGGTTTAGAGTCAGTAGATCTGGATGACTTGGGTTCAAAACTACTCAATATCTATTTATTAAATACAGCGCTTGTGTTCAACACAAAATGTAAGACCCAATTTCAAAATTAGGCCCACACAATTATGCAATCAGGTAATCATGCGTGTAATTGCTTGCACAAATGGTCAGTTAGATGTCTAACTGTCCATTTGCATGCAAAATTAACTGATTTTTGCAAATTGGGCTTGAATACTCATGGTAGAAAACATAGCTTTGTAGAGGTGGCTGTGTCATGCCTGCCCCTTCCGTTTGTGTCCTCCTGTTATGAGACTGGTGTGTTTAGCCTTCAGTGCTAGTAAAAAGCTGCTGACACTGAAGGGAAAAGTTGTCTTTTCACTCTGAAACTGAGTACAAATTGATGCAGGTGTTTAGTGAGCCGACAGCAGGTTGAACAGGAAAACTATGGATACAAGTGCATCCATCAGTACTGTCCTCCATGGTTGCAGAGTGCTGTGCTTACGTTACTCATATAATGGATTTTAATACCAGTGGAGCTGAGGTTGTTATTGCTGTCAGTGTAATGCATACAATCAAAGCAGGGGGCAGGAATATGGTGGGCAGCCCACCTGCCAAAGGGCTACTAATTTCAAGGCGAAGATGGGTAGAAAAAGATATGATGCTGAGGAGCCATGTGGCTCACCCACCCTTATACCAGTCAGGGGCAAAGGCAAGAGCAGCAGTGAGCTTTCCTGAGTCAGTCCAGCGTGTTTGGACTTGGCTTCTGCTGAGGCCTTGTGCTGCAGAACTGGGACAATTGCTGAGAAGACCATGATGGGTATGTGCATATATTAAATTTAAGATCTACTAACATGCACACAACCTAATTTCTCTGAACTTTGCTGTTTTGAAAACATTTACGGGGGTGCTTTTGCAGCAGCAAAAAAGTTGTTTGATTTGAATTTGATTTGAATATTTATGTATTTTCACATGACCTTCAGAGTTACTTTTTTTTGTCTTTTTTTTTTTTTTAATCTGGTGTGCTGCCAAGCTACTTCTTTTCAATGAAAAAATTCAAAGCAATAGCTGAGCAACCTGTAGAAATATTTACAATGACCACTTTGCAGTTAAAGCAAGTGATTGTTCCTATGGCACAGTCCCTGGGTGCTCCCATGAGCAAGAGCTTTGGTCTCTCTGTGGCTGTTGCCACTCAGTGTGTTAGGAGGTGAATTCTTCTTTTTCTAAAAACCCAGAATAATTGTGTAACTGGCTCAATGTGTGTAGGCTCTAATCCCCAGAGAGAGGTGGTGGTCATTTGTTATCAAAATACGGCACTTCTGAGGAGGGAGTACTTGTTAGTGCCTTTAGACAAGGGTGTGCATTTATGCTTCTCTTCAGACCATGATGAAGGAAATATTGTTCCCCCAGGGCAGGGAGCCACGCTCCCATCCATGGCATCCTCTGACTGTGCATGTGTGCATTTTAGGGCTCAGTGTGGCCCTTCCTCATGTGTGACGAGATGGATTTGGCAGGAATCGTTAGGATTTGTCTGGGACATCCAGAGTTTAGAAACTCTGAACAGGTGAAACCACAAGCTGGCGTGGGGAGGGCGCAGGTGGGCGGTATAAACTAAATATATCTCTTTAAGTGCTTTGGGTGGAGTTTTTCCTTGCAGCTTCAATGGCAGTGGTGCCCCTGTGCTTGCTTGCTTGCCTGTCTGGGTGCTCCTGTGCAAAGTGCCCATCACTTTTGTGTAGGTGGGTCGAGAAACACAACCAGTTTCTCATGTGTTCCTCATCATTAAAATCTGACCCTTTGAGCCGAACCCTGCTGATTTTCCCTGCAAACCAGCTGTCCGGAGCGGTTACCTGCGCCTCAGATCTGTGCTCCGTGCTTTCCAGCATCACGTTGTCTGGGCATGGATGCAGCTGCCCTCTTCGTGTGTTCCGCTCTGCATGTTACCTCGGCTCCTGCTGCTGTGGTGCTCCCTCCCAACAAGGGAATTTCCTCAAGGATTTCTCCACTGCCCATGCGGGGTGGATGCTGAAGGACAGGGTGGCACCTTGGTTTCGTGCTGGGTTGTCTTCCCAAAGCGATGGGTGTGCTGAGTCTGGGAAGGATTAAGCAGGAGCATATTAAGGTCACTTTTTATTCCTGAGCAAGAGGTTTATGTTCTCTGTGCATATTAATTTCACAGCTTGGGACATGGTAGAAGGGAGAGCAAATAAGAGTGCAAGCACGTTGGGTAGCCTCAGCAATTGGACTGCAGGAGAGAGCTCAGATTAACAAGATGCCTCTCCTTTCAATGCTGCGTTAGCATGAATGCTGTAAAAATGGTGGAAAGATCCAAGCCCAAAACTCAAAAGTTACCAGCATTATATGTGAATTCTGTTTATGCCTGTGTGGCATTTAATTCATTTTGGCTGGCGTTTGTGGGAGGTTGCAGGGAGGAAGAAGATGTGGTTGCAGGTTGCCCTACACAAAATTTACATCTTTCTTGTCTTATATGCCTATAACCCAAAGCTTGCTAAGCTTCCTCACACCTTCCTAGTAGCTTTGAGGGTTATCCATCCCCAGAGGGTGAGAGAGATGGGGTTAGAAAAGCATGGTTTGTAGTTGAGCTGCAGCCAGGAATATAGGTGGAGGATTACCCCAAAATGATGTTTGATTGAGGCATCTGGGAGTGGTGTCAGAGCACAGGAGGCTCCTCGAGCTCTGTCTTGGCATGCTTTGATAAGTTAAAAAAATCCTTTGACTTTTTGTGAGATGCACAGGCAGTCTTTACAAATTCCAAAGTGGGTGATTGTATTATCTGTATTCCTCTGTGTAAGGACCCATAAGCCTTTGGGGAGGATGGGAGCTCTACAGGGGATTTGTGGGCAGGAGCTGCTGGCTCCATGGTATTAGTTGTGGGGTTGGCATTGCTGGACCGCTCAGAGCATGTCGATGTTGCTGGAGAAGTTTTTGGGAAGGTGAACACCTGGTAACCTTTCACACCTGGAAAGGTGAACACCTGCTCACCTTTCTGCTGTGGGAACCCTAAGAATTGGGAAACACAGTCTTGAAGAGTTGGAAGCTCTCCAAAGCCATGCATTTCTAGTCCGCGGTATCAGTTCAGGCTCGTGAGATGAAGCATTCCATAAAGCATTTCCATAAGGCATTTCAGGATAGGAAGGGATAAAAAAAATGCACTATGTAAATTAGAATACTAATTATATTATCAACAGAGGATCTCATAGCTACCCCTGCTCCTTAGCAACTTCTGTGCTTTGTTACAGATAGTGCTGGGAGAAAATGCAGATGAAAGGGTTAAAGCAGGTTGTCCAGGAGGACACTGGACTGTTTTCTGTCATGTGCTGGTGCTGTGTGACTTACAAACACTGTGGGATCTCTGTGGGGTTGAGCCTGACAGCCCAGTGGGTGTGGGGGGTAAAAGCCGATCCCACAGGAAGCTTGCAAAGCCTTTCTACATTCGTGTTTGGGTCACTCTGCCTCCTCAGAGTCACCGCTGCAACTTCCTCAACCTCCAGCACCGACTAGTTTATCTCTTAATCTGGCCATGAAATAAAAATATTAGAGCTGATTTAAGAGATCATTTTATTAAGGCAGTTCTGGCATACTGTGAGCCATCTAAAAATAGGCTGTGGATATTCTTGATCTTTAGAGACATTAGCCTACCTTTAAAAAACAAGTAAGGAATGTGGTATTTTATACACGGCTCTCAGCGCTGTATGAAAAGAAGCAGACTACAAAGCACAGTGCAGGGGAATTGATTCATCATCAATTTATTGCTTGGAGCTCTAGGCAAACTCATCTCAAGACAGAACAGAGATCTATAAAATCTTTTCATCTGAAACTATGAATTAAATTGGGAGGAACTGCTGATGAGACCAGAACCAACCCTTAAACCAGACATTCTTTTGGGAACGGGTCTCCTGCTGCAAGCCAAGGGGAGTTGGAGAGATGATGCCGATTTTCACCAGCCAAGGGTGTGGAACTTCAATCTTATTACCCTATTTCTTTCCTTTCAGTGAATCTGGCTTATGAAGGAACAAGCCTACAATACTCCCCCCCGCTCTGCCCACCCTTGATTTCAGCATAATTTCTCCTTTTTTCATCAGTGCATCTTGTTAATCTTGCAGTTTCTTTTCCTGACGTGTACTTCTTTTCTTCTATTGCGTGTGTGGATTCTTAAACCTTCTAATAACATGGAAACTTGCCTTTTTCGGCAGGAAGCCTCTGAAAACAAGCTGATGCATCTCCATTGTCAGATCACTATATAAATAAATAAAATCTCTTCATACATTCCCTTCAGAGAAGCAAGTGAGACGATGCTCAAGAACTTCTGCCTGTTTTTTTTGTTGTTGTTGTTGTTGCTTTTGCGTTGGAGGGAAGCTCTGTGTGTCAGCAACCTGTAATAAATAGCACTGCAAGGAGAAGCGACAGCCTCATTCACCTTGCATCCATGCAGAAATAACTAAGCTCTCTTCCCATGCCTTGGAATAAAAAAAAAAAAAAAAAAAAGTGAGAAAGAAAGGAATTAAAGAAAAGAATTGACCTTGGCTTGCAGTCGCTCCTGTACTAGCAGGGAGCAATCTGCCAGGGAGACACTGAAGTTTGCTGGCCCTTGGTGCAGGCGGCGCATTGCCTGTGTTACTGCAAGCTGTTCAGCCCAGAGTGCGTGAAGTGCCTTTCTCCTGCTGCCTGAAAGTGTAGTTAGCTGAGCTCTTAATTGGCAAAGGACAGTTTTGGAAGGCTGAAGTATTTTAACAGGGGAAAAAAAAAAAGCAAAGAAAGAAGGGTTTATACAATAATGAGGTGGTGTAGTCAGACTGCCTCTCTGCAATTGGTTATTTTTTTTTATTCTCAATTTGTCAGAATTTATGATGAAGTTAAGGTAATTTGGAGGCTTTCCTGCAAATTAAAGTATATGCTAAAAAAAAGGGGGAAAACGTAAAAGGCTTTTAAGAGAACTGGTGGAAGACAGACCAAAGGAAGCGTGTGTCTTTCTGTTTGTAACATTGGCTGTTAAATCAGTAGATGGTTTTTTTATTGCTCTCTCATTGGAGTGTTTGATTTTTAAACTTCATAAAACATTGGAGAAAAAGAATGTTTCTTCGATGGGGTTATTATGTGCTGGTTTTACATCAGGAGCTACCTGCCCTTTCCCTGTGAAGATTCTACGTCTGTTCCTCTCTGTGCTGGGATATCCAGAAAGTTTCTGGGGGTTGGGAACCACAAGCTCCACTGGCTTTGGGGTCTTGTGGGTGTGGAACCAGCCCTGAGCTGACACCTTTGCCCTGCTGGGTGGGGTATCATGTCCCCTCTTCTGCTAACCTGTCATGGGAGCTGCTAAGCCCCCTGTAATAACCTGGCACTTGCTATGATATCCAGCATGTTGGGGCTGCCTAAACTCCTTTGCTTTGCCTGGGAAAGGCAAATGGCAGCTGTCATACAGTTTTAGCATCAGGCTGCTTCTGAGCACAGTGTTGTTTGTGGTGTGTTTGTGTGTCTGCCTGTCTGTTGTCTATGTACGACCGCACAGGCCTGCGTTGGAGACCTGCCTGCAAAGACGTGGTTTCCCCCTGTCAAGGTGGGAAAGGTGGAAGGATGCAGAAGAAAGACAAAAACAGTGGGAAGAGAGAACATGAACCCTTTTTTTTTTTTTTTTTGGGGGGGGGGGTGTTGGATTTTTTAATGGATTTTTTCTTTGCTTTCTTTTGTTTGGTGTTTTTTAGGGTCCTTTCAGGCAAGGATCGCTTGCTGAACATCATCATTGTCTGGGGTCATCCTGTAGTAAATACAGTTATTGGCCTTGCCCCTTGCTGAGCAGGTTATCTCCCCTGGCAGTGGGCCTGGTTAAGGCTCCTTGTGGTGGGAAAATGCAGGTTTTGCAGCAGGAGAGCCTCAATTCCCAC
The DNA here is from genome assembly GCA_035584735.1 of Pseudotriccus pelzelni. NCBI lineage: Eukaryota > Metazoa > Chordata > Aves > Passeriformes > Tyrannidae > Pseudotriccus > Pseudotriccus pelzelni. The sequence goes on along the minus strand of JAWMRA010000002.1, from coordinate 2,727,380 downwards.
TTCTAGGAAAGGCTGCAGTCCCTGGTTAGCTCATTAAAAGAAACAGATATATGCATTCCGATGGTGGCTGCATCCCTCTGTGAAGTGCATCCTTTTTACTTAGAGGTGAAAAACACACAGAAACATCTTTTGGGGTTTTGCATGTGCTGCCCAGGCATGTCCTTTCCCACTGACAGGGAGCAGAGATGCTCCCCAGAAAGCAGTTGGCACCATCCCAGACTTCAGCGGGGGTAGGAGCAACACGGGGTGGTGTGGTGACAAGTGGGGTAGCGGGACATGAGACGTGCTGGTGGCGCTGCACCAGAGAGGCTCTGGGATAGGGATACAGGGAGGAAAAGAGTTTGTTCTGTATTTAATCCTCAGTATGAATAGAATGGAGTGCTCAGCCCTTTCTGCATTTTCTGAATTACAGGGAAGATGTGCAGGAAAAACAGTTCTCACGCTGCTTCTGCTTCTTGGTGGGGCAAAATTTTCTTGCAGCAGTTTCTTTACTGTATATTTATTTGATATTCAATGTATAAGCAGTAAAAGTAATGAAGCCACTTCATATTCCTGCAGGTACCCTGTGTACTTCTGAAGTATTTTGTTACATTTCAGCATTAGCTAATGAATGCTTACAGTAAATTGTTGTCACTTGGGTTGCCTCTCATTTCTTTCTACTGAGTATTTTTCTTCTTAAGCATAGAGTGCCGTGCTGTCTTAAACATCATGTGGTATAATCTACAGAAGAAAGAGGATAAACACACACAATTGCTGCTGGCATGATGCTGCCAGTGAGCTGCCCCATCTCTGTGACCAGGTTTGGGTTGGGTCATTCTCTCCATCTCACCTGAATGTGGCCTAGAAGTGGCAGCATTTGGAATACTGACAGATGTAACCCGCGTTGCAACTACGCAAAACTGATTTCGAAAGGAACTTGGCTAGAAATGAAGGGAAGAGGTTCTTTATGTCTGCTCTTTTTTTTTATTTTTTTTTTCTATAGAGTGTTTTTTGGCAGGTCAAAACACTTTGTTTTGTTACCTAACTAATCGTTCCAGTGTTTCCTTGTTAAGCACTTGTTAATTAACACTTAATGACTGGGCTATGACTGAACTATGGGAGTCTTATCTGAAGGCAAAGCAATTGGCAAACGGATTCATTATGATCAGAGCAACTCTAATGAATGTCAAATTAATTCATAATAATGTGACACTTAAATGTTAAGCATATTGTTAATAATTACAGATGAGCTTTTCCCTTATCCACTTTTAATATTATTGCTTTTTACTATGTATACTACAGAGCCAGCTTTCCACTACCTATTGTTTTACACTAATAATTCCAGTCTTCCATAGCTGCAAATAGCTTAATTACCTATTTGTCTCTTTCACAGTAATTAGATACATGAGCATGGAAGCCAGGAAGTTGATGTAAATATATATAATTTATTATGGAGATTCTGTAACTGCGGGCTGTTACATAAAACTGACAGTGTAATTAATGAGGATGGTGTGTTGCTTGCTGTCTTTCATGGGAGAAAGGGGAGGGGAAATATGTCAAACATTCTCCCACTTGTGATTAATACAATTTCTATGGTTAGTTATTACAGTTATTTGAGAACACATAGTGATTTATTTTAAATAAAATTATATATTTGATACTTGGATTTAATACAAAATGTCTAAAATTAGCTTTTCATGTTAAACCCAACTGTGAGTTGTCTTGCTCTTATTTATGTCTTTGCAGCCATCTTTATTTTATTGAATTAGTTTTCGTGCTTCCCAGGCACTTTAAAAATGGGAGCTCTTGAAAAAAATAGAAAAGAAATCACCATCCTAATGTCTGTGAGATATGGTAGTGGCAGGTGGGAGGACAGGAGGCACATCCTGAAAAGATGAGACAGGACAGGGTATTCCAGCAGATGCCTTTATTGCTTAAAGATACCAATTGCACCCTGCTTCAGGATTCAGAATTGTTTATTAATACTCGCTCTCTCATCAGAACACTTCAGTATTCTCCTTCCTCTGGTCCCAAAGTACTTGCACTGGGCTGTTTGCCATGTAATAATGTGATGGAGATGTTGTGTCTGTGTTTCCCAGCCTTGCTTCACCTGCCTTCCTTGAACGAGGGGACTGGGGGGTGGTTTCTGAAACAGTGAGGAAAATAAAATAAAAAATGGCTTAAGAAGTGGAATTTCGACATGGCAAAAATGAGCACAGAGTTACCGAGGGCCTTTGTGGGCGTTTGTACGATGTTCAGGTTTCACTGCGTCACTGTGGCTCTCACGCTTTGCTTTCCTTACAAGTCTGTGTGGATTGTCCACATCCCACTGAACTCGTGGTGGTTGTGGCACACGTGGTCCAGCAGAGCCCACTGGAGGACTGATGTCCTGGCACAGTTTTGTCTGGCTTAGTAAAGTGGTTTTGATGTAGAAGGCATCGCCCTTGCGCTGTGCTGCTGTGCCACAGCCACGCTCCTCCGCCGAGAGCAGCAGGGCTTATTTCTGCTCAGCCTAGCTTTTGCTTTTCAATCCTACCAAGAGCAAAAGGGTGTATTTTCTTTTGTTCAGAAAGAAACAAAAAGAGTGAATGCTTTTTCTGTTGTGGAAAACACTGATCAATAATAATTAACTTCCACCATCGTCTTTCCCCCTCCGCAAGGAGCGCCTTACGGTTGTTTTCGCAGAACCGCGGGAGGTGCAGCTGTGCTGCTTCCTACTCCGACAGCTCTCTTCCCTCTCAAGGCTCCAGCAGCAAAACCTCTGCCAAGAAGGTGGCTGTGAAATCCCTTGAGTTACAGCTGCTGCGAGGCAGCCCCTCGGAGGGGTGTTTCTATTTTATCTTCTCCTTTGCCTACTGCAAACAGCGGCGTGGAAGCGAGAAGGAAGGCTTCCGTGGGCTGTGCCTCCAAAGGTCATATAACACTTTATGTTTTCTCCGACATGACACAGCGTGACAGAACCAAGTATTTATCTTGTGTACTTGTCAGCTTCGTTCTGCCGGCTCCGAAATGATGAAATACTACCGAATATGCTGCTGCTTGTTTCCTTTAGGGACTTGCGCTGATTTGTTTAAAGTGTCGTCTGCACCCAGTAAACGCTTCATTTATTACAGCTGACACCTGAAAATATCTGAGGGAAACATAGCAAGGCATCACGCGAATATTATTTTCTTTATTTGCTGTTGTTTACTTATGTCTCAACATAAATGCAGTCCCCTAATGATTAGCTGTGTTTCTTAGGGGTGTCACCTGTGTGTGTGTGTGTGTGTGTGTTTTGAAGTGCCCTGGTGTGGTTTCTGGAGATGCGCTCCAATTCCATCAGAAAAATGTGTTTTGACTTCTGATGGGGTCAGCTTAACTGTTAATTATCGTGATGAGTCACTAATGAGCTCTTGCCTCAGGAACTTTGTACAGCCTTTCCTCAAACTTTTTCCCATTACTTGTTCTGATGCTTAAGCGAAAATAAAAATAGATCTCCTTGCAAAAGAAGTGGGCGGGGAAGTGAATGTTTGAGATGGTTATGTGACCCTTGTAATGGTAATATTTGATGCAAAGGCTTGCAGAGTTAAATCTCAGTATCATATTAGGCTTCATGGGTGATTTTTTTTTTATTTTTTTTTATTTTTTTTTTTTACATAAAGCACTTCTCCATTGTCCCTGAAGAATAATGTGGAATCCAAATTCCTCTCTCAGCAAAACAATCAGTGTAAAAATAACAAACATCAAAGAGAGAGGGAAGCAGTTTGCCCACAGTACTAATTGCTAACATTATCATGTGTCAAAGCGAAGAATTAAAATGTGACTCTTAAGTTCCTGAAAGTGCACTTGCTGGGAGTTCAAAGGCTGTGTGGGGTTGTGTGGACTAGCAGGGCTACACTCGGTATTGGGACCTCCTGCGTTTCAGTGACGAGGGCAAAGAGGAGCCCCTCTGACAGCTCCTTCAGTGGCACAGCAAACGCTCAGCACAACGTCTGCACTTTGCCACGTCCTGCTGTGTAGGCAGGACATCTATACAGTACACAGCACATATATGTATTTATACAACATGCCAATGCTGCGTATCAGTATGGGAACTGATTGGATCTGTATTTTGGATGCTTTATGGTACTGAAAGCCTCGGCCCTTTAGCCATCTGCACAGGGTGTGCTATAGAAGCTGTGTGTTCATTGGAAAAATACAAATCTAGGAGAGATATAAATGTATTTATAGGTTTTCCTTCCCTTAGGTAAATAAGCAGTGCTGGGGAAAGAAGGCCTTCTCTGTATGATGGGAAGTTGTAAATGGCAAATATATTGCGTTCTTTAATGTTGTTTTGTTTTACAGCCATTGTAACAATTTTAGTCAGCGAAATTAGATTCCTTGCTTGAATAGCGTCCTTGTTTTAATTTCCTGTGATGTGCCTTCCACTCTCTGAGTGCAGGTTGGAGAGGAAGAAGGGCCCCACTCCTCCTCTGATGCAGTTTCTTGCTGTGGCTCTGGGCAGGGTGGCTGAACAGGGCTTTGCAGCAACGCTGGGAGCTGGTTCCAGGGCGCTGAGTTTCCTGGAATCTCCCTGTGCCAGCCACTTTTTCCCTGCTTTGGTTCCATCTCCTTTCTCTGTCTTCTTCTTATGGGAAGGTTTTTTTGGATGCAAGGTCTGTTTTTCTCCCATATGGCCGTGCCCAGTGGCGCCTGGATTTTAGCTTAAGGTGGGAGCATTAGGGAGGCAGTTGCCATGAGGGTAATATAAGTATACATCTCATGAAGATGGAGTTGAGAGCAGGACTGCTGTGTTCTCTGTATGTTGTGGTGAGCAGTTTTTGCTGCTGTTTTCTGCTGGGCAATCTGGTGTGTGTGCCCAAGGTGGTTCTGATGTCAGGTGCTCCTCATCTGTGCTTGCTTCAGAGCTGTGAAAAGCTGTGCTTTGCCTGCTAGCTGCTGCAGTGGCCAAGTTTCTACCCCAGAATGGGGAAGATTTGGCTTGAGTGGGAATTGCAGAAGGAAGCAGGTGATCACCTCTGATGCAGCCTTGTGGTCTGAGATAAAGCAGAGGTGGTGTTTGTGTCCCCTGTTTTATGTGAGCCAGCCAGAGCTTGTGACAGCTCCTTAATCACTCAAAGTTTGATAATCACGGTGAATTAAGAAGCAACCCTAGGTGTGGAGCTGCCCTTGTCACGGTGGGGCTGTCCATCCTTCTGGAGAAGAGGACCAGAATGTTCCTGTGACAAGGATGAATGCTTGCTTTAAGGCAGGGAAGGCTGAGGATGCTGGTCCCATTAAATTGAATGTACTGGAAAGATCCATCACTGGTAAGCTACTGGCTTTGTGCTCAAGAAAGTTTGGCTATGTCTGCTCTTAGCCCCTTAGAAGAGAAATTTCCTCTTATCACAGGAAGAACTTCAGTGAGGTGGTGAAATGTCCTGTGTGTTAAGGCAGACTCCTTACAAAATAATTGGTGTCAGTCATTTCTGTGTTAATATCTCACTGCTGCTAATTTAGCAGACAGATGGTGGTCCATATTATGGCATATGAGTGGGGCTTTTCCCTGGGCCAAATGATTATCTCCCTGGTTTTCAATTAGCAAAGCCTGCGAGTTACCTGGAGCGGTTTTCATTTTAATTATGCAGCTATTAGGGCAGGTAGGTAGCCAGGCAGGGGGGGTGGAGTTGGAGAACAGGAGAACTCAGTGGCTAGCACGAACCCTTATTAGGAAAACCCATAAAATCAAACCAAAAGGGGAAAGCCATATGATGGGAAAGAGGAGGAGATGAACAGCAGGGCAGCTATGAGGCACAAGGCTCTTTCTGCTGGTGTGAGCGTTGATAAATAGCTTTGAAATGCCTGTTTGGCAGGTTGTGGCGTGTAGGTGGCTGTGGGGGAGGAAAGGTGAGGTCTGGAAGATGCTGTGGTCTGGCGATCTGCTGGCTGTACGCTTATTTTTAGCTCAGTAGAGTTCACTGGTTGAAGGAGAGAAGCCAGGAAGGAAAGCCAGCCCCCGAGCAACCTGCAGAATGCTGCTGTCTTCCCGTGCTGGTGCAGGTGTGGGCAGATGTTTGTTTAATGCCAAGGTGCAGCAACACACAGCGTTGACTGATTTATGAAGTCTCTGAGTGTCATCTTGTTTCCTGCATCAGCTAATAACAGCCCAGGCAATGGAAAGATACTTCTCTCATAATTATAGACGTCTCGTTTTCCCTCTGAGTCCCACGTTTAAATCATCAGGTGTCCTCTTCATCTGAATTGTTTCCTTGAGCTTATCTTCCTCTGTGGATCAGGTTTTTATTGTATTTTATTTTGATGAGAACATTCATCTTCCCTCGGCTCTGCTGCTACCCAAACCTGTTCCCCTGCTGTCCTCAAGGAGTGGGGAAGGAGATGGAAGAGGCTTTGGGCTTGAATTAGCCAGTGATGAGGTTTGGTCTCCTTTGGGATGGAGACATTAATGCAGCATCATGAAATATGAGGTCTCTCTTCACTTTGGGTGACTGTGATAATGTAAGAATGCAATTAATCATATTTGGCTCTGCAGAGGATGTGTAATCTGAGAAAAACACCTGCCCTGAAGGTGGCAGGAGTACATGAAACAAAAAGAGGCGCTGCAGCAGCCCAGGCTATTTGTGTAGGAATATGCAGCACTGCTTGGGGCAGCCTTTAATGACAGAATTTTGTTGCAAATGTCACAGATTCTCTGTTTGTTGCCTTGTGCATGCATCTTCCTCAAAGTTTCCCCTAGCTGAGCAAAAACTGTTGCTTGGTGCAGTTTATGGCATATTAAAAAGCAGCACTTTGTTGCTGAAGTACAAGATTGGGTTTGAACTTTGGCTTTACCATGGCAATGTAAAATAAAGGAACTCCTTGAACTCTCCACTTAGACAAAAGCAGTTGCTTTGCTTACTTGAGTAGCTGACTCAGACCCAGAATAATTATCCTTTATTTATTAGCACGTTAAAATCCGTTTAATTAGGTTTTGGTGCAATATCTTCAGTCTTTTGACTCGAAAGTTTTCTTGCTTGTAACTTACTGGACAATCCTTTGATGTGGTGTTACAGCTCCACAGATTATGTGTGGAGCTAATTAAGTAATAACGATTGAGGTGCAGGGTATTTCCTTGGGATTAATGACTGTCTGGGAGGAGTTGATGGCCCAAGGTGTAGCCAAGGACCATTAACACCAGCCAGCTATTAATTGTATGAAAATGCCGTGTGCCAAGGTCGCTACGGCTATTAGAAGTTGAGGGCAGTGAGGAGGTAGGTGTGTGGGGAGATGAAGTAACATGGGAAGTATATGGATTTCAGAAAACGTAATATGGTCTTAATGGGTATCTGCATGATGTACCTGTTGATTAGCCGCTTTCCTTCTTCCCTCCATTCCTCACTGTTCTGTCCAGAGCTTAATGGTGAGGATCATGGTGAGCAAAGATGATGCTTTTCTTGTCTGGTGCCCTTTTTCTTAATGGTGCCTCGTATTTTGTCCGCTTCAGAGGACACTTTATGCATATTACTAGTGTCATTTTTTCCTTCGTTCTTTTAGGTGAAGTTTTAAAACCCCAATCGAGCAGCAAGCAAAAGCATTGAGAACAGCATGGCTCAGTGGGACAAAATGCTGGTTTCTGTATGAATAGGGTGGAGAAGAGTAGTGCTTTCGACAAACCCTCACGTGTGCCAAGTGCAAATGCTAGATTGTGTCAAAGCACTAGCTTTGGTAGCAAAAGAACCGTGGTTCAAAGATGAACAGTAGTTGCAATGTGGCATCCTGCATTTTGGGGTTAGGTGGACAGCTAAATTTAACTGCCCCCCAAAGGTTGTAGGATATAAAGGTAGATCTTCAGATAGTTGCTTTCTGTATATTGAATTAAAAGGTTAAGAGGTCGGATTTATGCAACATGAATTGTTGCAGTTTTTCCTTGGCTTCAGTTACAAATTTAAAATTTCTGGCGGAGAAAGAGGCCTGTTTTGCACAGTTGTTTTTTCTTTAGCTTAATATTCCCAGCATCAGACGAGTGGGACTTTGGCAGTGTGAGGCTGCTGTCCAGTGGGGAGTTTGCTGTGTGCTCTTCCCCTCCAAGGTAGGCTCCGGTATGAGTACTTGAGCTTTTCTCTCAGTCCCAGTATATCACTGATCTCCAGCTGCTGACGCTTGGATTTACGCTTTTGAGGGTTCAGAGCTATAGGACCCGAATTTCCCAAAGTGGCGATACTGGAGGCCGTTTGGAGGAGCCTCTTCCCGAGTAGCAGGTGTCTCATGGGTGGAAGCATTCAGCCATCTTCATCTTGACGGGGTGGTTTGTATGAGTGAGAAGAACTGAAAGAAAAATAAAGATATTGAAGCTGGTTGCTGTAGGGTCAGAGGGGCCATCTCAGCTGGAGAAGGAGGGACACAGATATGTTGGTATCCAGGGTGTAAACAACCGATGACTTCCGCAGCAAGCCCTGGTCTTTGCTGCAGCAATGGACTTGCCCCTGCTTTCAAATGAGATCCAGGATGCCTCTCCCAGTTGATTTATCCGTATTAATCACTGTGAAACCTGCCTTTCCTATGTTTTCTCAGTTGCCTGGAGCTCGGGAGGAATGATTCCTTTAGATGCAGGACCTCCAGGTGTCCTTTTCAGAGCGGGTTTCACTGAGTTTATGATGGGGCACAGGCAGTCTTGGAATAGTTAAGCATCCTTCCATCCTTGCAAGAGGCTCCCAGCAGCTCAGGTTAGCAGCAGTGCAAAAGGCTGCTTTGGGAAGTTTCACATTCCTGGCATCTTTCTACAGGCTCTGGTCATCTGCCAAAATAGGTGTGTCTGGCTAGTGAAATGTGTTTCTCTTTAGTTGTTTGTGGTTTTTAGGGAGGGGGGGTTTATTTGTGTGGTTTTTGTTTCTTTTTCTTCTAAATTCTTTAGATCAGACATTTAAGAAAAGTTCTAAATAGAGTGGGGACAGATGCCATTGAAAAATCATGTTTTTCTTAACTTCGTAATTTTCTTGCATATGATTGTAATCTTAATAATGATAAATAATCTGTTAAAAGCAATTATGGCCTGAATAATAATCCTAACTAATAAACAGAATGTACTATGTAATTTTGGTCATTTTCAGCCATCTGGCTCCGGTCTTAGTAATTGACTTAAAGCGTGGTGACAGTGTCAGCAACATCCAGTGTTTAGTTTGGCTGAAATTCCTGAGCAGGCATTCCTTACAGAAATCTACTTTTTTTTTTTTTTTTTTTTTTGATAAAAAATAAATCAATACATCAAAATTATTACTAGCTCTATTACAGTAGCACAGATCATGAATCCATCAGTATTGTCTTCCATTGAGCTCAAAGAACTTTATTTATAATGATTTAATTGTGTACGGTTTCATTATTTTCTAGTGAAACTGCAGCTGAAAGACTTTGAATGTATCCAAGGATCTAAATTCATGCTGGCACTTACATTTGAAGCTGCCAGAATTTAAATGCTTTCAGTGTTGGCTGGACTTAAGGCATCTTTTAAAACTCAAATGCTCCCTTTGGTCCGTTGCTATTTGCAGTTCAGATTTTTTTTTTTCTTTGATTAATGCGTATCATTGCTAAAATTTCTGAGGTTTTCACTCAAAACTTTTAGACCTCTCAGTTTAATTGGCCAAAATGAAAGTGTGTGTTTGCCTCTCTTTTTTTCAGATGCAATGGTTTGCCAGCTTGGAGCTGGTTTTTTTTTTTTTGTTTTGTTTTTGTTTTTTAACTTATTGTGGAGGTGAATTTTTTTTCTATTTTTCTGGCCAAAACCTCAGCAGAGTGACTTTATAGCCGTCTCTGCTCAGCTTAGGTGCTTGGAGTCTTATATTTACCTTGACAGAGCTGAAGTGGCAGCCCCCAGTTTCACCACTCAACACTTACTACTGGGAAATAAAGTGTCTGCTTCTTTGCAGTGGGTGGGCTTTTTTTTTGGGGGGGGGAGTTAGTGAGGGAAAGGGTTGATTCCTGGGGTCGGATCAGCCTGTGGGAATGAGGAGCATAAAGCAGTGTGGAATGGTCCATATGGGAAAATGCAGCTTGGCTGGGTCAGACCACGGTTTGCCTTGTGGGATAACCTGGCTCGCAGAGCAGACCCCATTTATCCTTCGAAGGGTATGAAAGCAAGACCCGCATGTAAAATTCCCCCCCCTGGAAGAACTTCACCGGGCTCCCACTATTTTCTGGCTCAGACCCCTGAGCAGGAGGTGGAGACTCATGTTGAATTGGACTCGATGGAGGCTTTTGCAGCTGAGAATTTGTTTGCTTTTCTGAACCCAAGCAGACTTTGGCACCCACAGTGCCCTGCGAGCCAGCGTTTCCCTGCACTGTGCTGTGTGTGTGCTTTCTCTGTGCTCCCCCTTGCTCTGGTGGTTTAAGACATTTTTAGAGGGGTTTTGTAGAGCCCTGTGAGACTTGTTGCTGTTTACCCCATGGCTGCTAAAGCCTCCCTGTTTACAGTGGCCATAAACTTGCCAGCATATAGTTGTCATTATGGCTGGAATACTACACAAAATTTTTCTGCAACTTGTGCTGGGGCATTTTGTTTAGGGGGTTTGTTTTTTTTTTTCTCAAAGCCACCGGTGGCCAAGCTTTGATGGGACACCTGAGCAAAGCAGGGGCTCCTGCTGCTCACAGGCCAGCCTGTGGCATCACCCTGTCCTCTTCTTTTGTCGCAGTCATGGCTGCCCTGTCAAGGATCTGTTCTTGGGGAAGACACAGTTTATTGCCTGGGTTTGCTTAATGAAGCAAATAGCCTGTATTTTCCATTCCAGCCACTGACATTTTCTGCATAGTTTGCTAAATTTGATTATGCCATTTGGACAAATTCTAAGATTTACATGCTGTTAGAAGGGACAATTTAAATGGCTCCAAGAAGTGGAAAGGTACGAATGGAAGTTTCAGCCCTTAATTTTGTGGAATTCTGGTGCAATACAGCTGTGGTTAAAGGAGTTTATATACTCCTACCGAATACGTGGCATACTGACTTATTGCTTATTTTTTTTCACCTATGCTACTGTGTGTAATCATAGCTCTAAAATACTGTCCCCTATCCCTTGACATCTATCATCGAACAACACTGACATGTTGGAGGGACTGGGTGTGTTGTAGGCTTTCCATAAATAAGGATGTGAAGAGCTGGTAAGGAAGAAATGCAATTTCTGTGAAGTCTGGTCAGAATGCAAGGGTAAAGACTTAAAGTTCAGAGGGAGCCCTGCAGTCTGATCCATGTTTTTGGATGTCTGTTTATGGATCTCGATGAATCAGTGACTCATCCCAAACTTTGCAGCCCTCTGAATGGGAGCAAAGAGCTGCTTTGGTTTAAACAAAGCCTTTAGGTCAAAGCCGTGTGTGGGAAGTGTGCCAAAATCTGGGATGAATGTTTTTTCATCATGGGCTGAGGCAATAAGATGCTCCCTGGCAGCATTTTTAAAAGGCTTGTGAGTGAACCTGTCCTTCCTGGTTTGCAAAGAGGGGTGGACTCCATTCAATGTCCTGGGTTTTGTGTTTGGGTTTTTTTTGTTTGCTTGTTTTGTTTATAATTATTTTTTTCTGTGGTTTGTTTTTTAGCAAGCCCTGCTAAACTGTTCCCCGTCTGAGGAACAGACTTGATTGGTGTGTTTCTGATCAGTGTAAAATGAGAGATCTGCTGGTAATACTCTATTAAAGTAAATATCTTTTTTTTTTAATAAAAAAAGCTGTATTTGCTATGTGGAACACTCAGTCTGTGTCTTGTGGTGGCTGACAGGGACATGTGAAAGCCCTTGCTCGGGTTGATTGCCTTCATGATATGCTCGCTATGAGTTAACTTGTTTTCTGTACCTTATACCATTTCATTTTGTAGTAGCAAATAAGGCTCAGATGTAGTAAATGTAATGTCTACTGCTGCTTGATATTACAGGCCAGTGAATAAATGCACTTCCTCTAATATTCTGTATCTTCTCCTAATAAACAGAAATGCTGCAGCAGGATTGTGTGCAAGTGACTGGGAATTACTTATTTCTACCTTGCCTCCTTAAAATTGTTTTTCTCATGCACTTGCATGTTTTCAGTTTGCCTGGAAAATAAATTTTGACATCAGATTTAGGATTGATGATTTAAAGCTGAATCGGGGCACTCGCCCACCTGATTGTTGAGTTGGGGTCTGTGTTTCTGCAGTGTTTCAAAGTCAGAGATGCTTGAGAATGAAATCATATATCTAATTGAGTCTATTGAAACTAAAAATGTTGAAAAAATATTTAGAAATTTTCTGTGTTGGAAAGCAAAGGGAGTAGCAACAAAAGCCTTTTAGATAAGTCTTGATCATGCATTGTTTTTTAAAATTTTTAGTTTATTTCCAAACACGTATTTTAAAAAAAAATCTCAGTGTGGGAGGCAATAGGGAGGCAGAGAGCGTGAAGATTTTGGTGCATTAAAAGCCAGTCATCCTCCGAAGATGGGTGCCTTCCCGTTTGCTGCGTGGGGACATGTGGGATCAGGGAACACCGTGCGTTTGCACAGAGCCAGGTGGGAAGTGGAGCGCTGCCCTGTACGGTAGATCTCAAGCCAACAGAAGGGGGAATTGGAGTGCCTTTGTTAGCACTGCACGTTGGCAGTAAATTCCCTGTGCTGTGGCTTGCCTGTGCTTCCCACAGCGTGGGCTGGGGTGCCCCTTTCCCACCTGGCTGAGCGAGCGGAGCACCGAGCCCAGCCTTGGTGCCGAGAGCCCTGGGCTCCTGCTGCCTTGGGTCGCTGCCGGAGCAGAGAGCAGCAGCGTTCATCATGGGCACATGAGCGAGCACAGGGTTTGCGGAGGGACCTTTGGGGATTAATGCTGAAAATATTAAGGTAACCATCTGAGTGCTGGAAGCTGTGTTGTTTTTTTTTTTTTTTTTTCCCGAGGCATGTTGAGGAAGGAGATGAAGACTCCTCATCTGTTTGCTGTCCTCATAGCACAACCTGGCTGCTGAATAGCTGAGTGACAAGCAATCTGGCCTATCCATATGACCATATTGTTTTCCTCCCCTAATTAGCCTGGTCCTTACTGTGCTGATGAGGAAACAGATGCACTGAGCAGCAAATTACCTTCATCTCGCCTCTGCACAAAAAAGACACAGCACTTAATTGACTCATTTGATCTCTGGCAATTCAAAGCAAGTAAAGTGGAAATATTTGAAAGTGGCACTTTATTTCTGAAACCGGGGAAAGTATGTTGCGAGTGTACACATATGCATTGTGTATGATTATACTTTTACAGTGTCAAATGGGAGGGTGATGGTGAGGGTTGTGGTGTTGCCTTTTGGTGTCTTCAAAGAGAGGCTCAAGGAAAAATGGTGAAAAAAGCACCCTATTACTTCCTTTGTCAGCGACAAAATATTTGCATACTAACTGCACCAATATTTCTTTACAGATCCTTGGCTGGGAATGTTCCTTTTCTGTACAGCATGGCGTGCTGCACATACTGGCAGCTGAAATGGCTCATTCCTGCATCCCTGAGCCTCCTGCCTGGGCGCTGGCTGTGCCACAGGGGTTCTCTGCTGCCCCCATTTTCTCTACCCAATTTTTCCTACATTTATATAGATACCTGTGTACTTTTTCCCTGCTAGGGTTTTTTTTGCTTCTTTTCCTTTTTTATTCTGTTACAAATATATTATGTGCATGTTTTGAAGGTGCTGCTGAAGGGATTGAGGAGAGCTCTTAATGGCTGTGTGTAGCTGGTGCCTGACATGCACCCCGGTGCTGGTGTGGGTGCTGTAGCCTGCCACCTTCTTGCAGCTCTTGGGGTCACTGGGGAGCTCTCAGCAAAGGTGCGCTTTGCCGAAATTCCCCTGTGGGCAAATAGGTTGTGTCCGGCACACTGCAGTCTAGCCTTAAAGACTGGAAAGGAAACTGTCTTTTACTTTATAGCCTGTGTGTGTGTTTCTGCCTGAAGTCACCTTCAGGTCCCCAGGGTGAAAGTCATTTGGTAAAAGTGTTTTCATCTGGTGAAGACGAATGGTTACTCCTTGAATTTACCAACTCAGCATGGCTGGACTTCTTTCGCTGTGTCTTAATCCTTCTGCTGGTTTCTCCTGCAACTGTCCATGGCAAACGTTCTGCAAAAAGGAAATAATCATCATGCAGACATTGTGGCGGCCACCCTCTTTGTTGGGACACTGTGTCTTGGATTCTAAGGGATGTTTAAGGTGCAGTTATTTCTTCTTTGCCTCCAACCTAATGTGGCTTTCTCCATGTAGGGTGAGCATCCCATGGATTTGGCACACTGCAGTTTAGTAAAAGCTGTTGCCAAGTCTGCTTCCATTTTCATTTAACTTTGAAGTGTTTAAAAGTTAGCATAAGTACTAGTACCCTGTTGAATACTACCAAAGCATAAATGGATATTTTTAAGGTCAGGTTGCATTTGTCAGAGAAGGGATTTCTTTGTTTTTGACAGCTAACAATTTAGAAATATTAAACTTCCTCTTTGAATAGGTAAAAGCCCATAATTATGCCTGCAAGATGATCGCTGAGATGTATTTAGGTGGTACTGTGTTCAGTCAGTGGACTTTGCCCCACCACGCATACCTTCTCCTTCTTCCCTTTTTCTTAAGCTTTCCACCTTCTGCATTTACTATAGATACCTTTTCCACAGATTGCTATTGCTGGTGGGTTTGGGATGGTTTTTAAAGACCTTTTTCTGCTCGTTTACCTCTTCTGTTTAGTGTTTTCCTCCAGTTTATAAGGTGCTAATGTGGGAGAAAACTTTTGACTGGGTCAGTTCCATCAGGAAAGCTCCTGGGCACACACCAGCCCGAATGTGCAGTGCTGATTCAGTAATTAAAGTTACCATGCTGTAGAGAACGGCTGACAGAATTAGGGGGGCTGTTTTGGATGTGATGTGACTTACATATGATACACTTGCCATGGTAAGAATCCCAACATGTCTGTTACCTGGGTGATTTTTTATTTTTTTTTTTAACCATGAGGTAATAGATACTTCTTCTAACGAAATTTAGATATGCTTATTCCATTTTAATTGGGTACAAACCTTCCAGGGGAAAGAAGTGGGCTCAGGTAGTAGAGCCAAATAACTGTAAGCATCGTTCTTGCAGGTGTATTTTCCAAGCTGTTTTTTCCTCTGATTGTCTGATGCTGAATGTCTTACACCGGAACAAAGAAAGCAGAAACTAACAGTTATTAAGCTACAAAAGGCAGAAACTACAAGGGCAAAGACAAGGATAGCTGTAAAACAAGAATAATGGAAAGATCAGCTTAATTACTGATACAGTAAGTGGCACCTCTTTACCTAGTGTGGTATTGTTCTCATCTATGTAATTATCTGTTGCTTTTAACATTGCATGTGCTTTAACAGAACTGAGTAAATGAAAAGTGCATCTGCTGCTGAGTCAGACTACATTTGTGATGAGCTTCAGATTTTAAATAATTTGTTGGAGCAATAGTCCTGCAGTTTATAGTAGTAGTTATTTATTCTGAATCAGAGACCGTTTGAAATGCAGTTGGTACATTTGTATACCTGTGTCCTTGCCATGCATTCCTGTGAGAAAGTCAAGGGAAGTAAAAACTCACTTCTGCTTGAATGGCTTATTTTAGGTTACTTTTTTTTAAGTGACTGTGTTGTGTTTGGTCAATAATAGACCAAAGTCACTGCAAGTTGAAAGGAGCTGCCTTGCTGACCCTGCATAAAGAAAGGTATAAAGCTCTTGCCAGGTTTCATCTCAGGAGCTGTGCTTGTCTGGGCTGGTGTGGGGCTCTGGCCACCAGCTGTAAATCAGAGCAGAGCTTTGAGTGTTACCCTGGAACAGCTGCCACTGGCAGTCAGGGCTCTCGTGCCTGAGAGGAGTTTTGCAGTGAGTCTGAATGTGGCTGCAGTTCTGGATTTTGTTGCTCAAAAAAACGTGGAAGGTGCTGGGGAGGGGATACGGTGGGGAACCTGTGGCTACAGGCACCAAGTGTTACCTGGGGTGTCCATGAAACTTGGAAGACTCTTTTTCTGTCTTTTTCTAGATACAGTTGGGAGTGGCTGAGTTTGGGTTTGTTTTGGGTGCTAGTTTGTGTTTGTTTGTGGTTTGTGTTTGTTTGTTTTTTTATTTTTATTTTTATTTAGATTTTTTTGTTTGTCTTTGTTCTTGTGTGGTTTGGTTTGGGTTGCTGTCAGATGAATCCATCCTGCCATTTCTGGTCAAGGTGGTTCTTTGGAAGTCTGGAAAATCAGGGTTGGGATTTCAAACCAAACAAGCCCTTGAACCTGTCTGGTTTCTCAGTCCTTGGACATCTGTCCTAATGCAAGCAGAGAGTCAGAGACCTCATGGCAATGCTGGAGGTACGTGTTGGTACTCGATGCCTGGCTGGATCTGGAGCTATGAGGGCAGGCACAGTGAAGCTCCTGCAAGTGGTCAGCAGAAACGTTGGGAATATCACTCTTAAGTTTGTTTTACGTTTATCTTTATTTTCCTGCTGCTCCTCAGCCTAGGATGAAAGAGTCCCCTGAGCATCCTTAGTGATTGACTTGTTGAAAAGCACCCACATTTGTATGTTCCCCACCTGTCCCGGTACAAAGGAAGAAGAATAAGAAGCTTTTTAACCATGTAACAAAATAATGAAAAAAAAAAAAAAGAGCAGGGGAAAAATGCCATTAGTCTGAAAAGAAGAGTAGCAATTTTAAGACCTGGCTCAGAGGATCAGCTTTTGGGTGCAGTGGTTGTCACTTGGGGACTTTCAGGCGTTTCTGTCAGTACATCACTGAGGACCTGTTTTGGTGTTCTCCTGTCTGAGGTTTTGAGTGCTGATAGGCAAGTATTTATGTTTGCACTGCACCACTGTGTCAATCATCTCATCACAAGAGTGGGAAATTAATTGTTCCACCGTGGACAAGATCTGAATGCCAAGTGCCTTCCTCCTTCCACCGCCTCTCTGCTTTTCCTCTTTCAATATTTAGCCAAGGCAACAGAGCTTAAATCTAAGATTTTCCCATGTCTTTGCATACATCATTGAGGGACTGTAATTCCAATTCCATAAGCCAGAATAGGCCTCAATCACCTTTTGAACTCAGCGGTGCAGCTAATTGAATGAAACTCGTTGGGAAAGACACAAAATAATTAGTTTGTGTCTGTTAGGGTGTCAATGTGTAGCTGTTGTAACAAAGCTTCTCGCTTCCTTTTTTTATTCCCATGACTACAGTTTACGTACTTTTTAAAGTATAATTAAAAGGAGAGCCAGAAAATATGTTGTCTTTCATGGTGCTGAAAATGGCTAGTTGCTACTTGTCAGGATAACAGAATTTCAGGAACAGGGAGATAAATACTGCATATTTCATGGAACACTTGTCAAATGCATTTCCAAAGTGATCCGGAGATGTGTGGCTCTCAGTGGCACAGGGAGGTGGTGAGGCCCCAGTTAGAGTGTGGTAAGATGGGGGCCACCTGGACTACAATTCTGTCTCATTTCTTGACCATTGGCGAGGGGTTTCCTCTGTCCAAAAGGAAATCTCTCTTGTGCACTTTCCCTCCTGAATTTTAGTAAACAGGAAAGAGATAAAAATGAGATTTCCTTGTGTTTGCAAAGCGTTTTGAGATTTGTGGGCGAAACTCTTCCTAATCCGAGTAGTACTCACTGCAAATATGGTCTAAGCTAAGCCTTATGGCTCTTACCTGAGTAAAACGCCCTTGACTCACTGAGAGCTGATCTCGGGCAAAAAACAAATGGTACTGTTTGTGCCTCGTGTTTCTCGGTGTTTTACTCAGTAGAAAAAAATGTATTAAATTTCTAAAATGTTATTTTTTTCTTACGTGAGTGGAATCCCCTTGTACATACAGATCCCGTCCTTGTGCTCACTGCTGCGGGGGAGACTTCAGAGAGCAAAACACTCGAGAGAGCGTGAAGTGTTTTCACCTGTATTGGTGGGGCTCTAAATGCAAGTTCAGAGGACTTGGGGGAAGAAGGATTGAGAATTACTGGTGATTCTCACTTCCTGGTAATTTATTCCATGCAAGCGAGATGCCCTGTAGCTGTTATCAGTGCCTGTGGTAAATTGCAGTGTTTGCAGTTTGCAATCTTGCAGGACTATGGCAAGGACAGGTTTCTGTCTGCAAGCTAGCGAGAGGTAAATCCCTCTTACAGGGTGCTCAGCTGGGACTGCCCTGGCGACTTTCCTACCCATCCAGCTGAAGCGTTTTCACTCACAATTCAATTTCTCTGCCCTTTTCATGGAAAAGTAGATGTGATTTCGGTGACTACCCTGAACGTTCCAGTGCGCCCTGGGGAAACTGAAGGCACGACGCATCTGGTGGTGGCTCAAAATGCGTGATTGTCCTGTGCAAGGTGCTTGGAGGTGGTGTGCACCTGTAGGTTGTTAGCAGAACAGAGCAAGTCTGCCAAGAAAGTAGTTATTTATTTGAAAATAGCTGCCTATCGCAGCATCTGACTTGCTAAATGATTTCTGGGCTTGCAGGCAGTGCTGGTGCTGGGTCCTGGGCCCCTCGCAGCGGGTGCTGCAGCATGTTTGCTTGTTTGCCTCCCAGCATTTCTGTCTCCTCCACCTTCTCTCAATGGCACTTTTCTCTGCAGCATGAAAGCTTTGCATAGTAAGGACCTCACAACATAAGAATGAGCGTTACTTCCTTTTCTTTATTCCTTTTTTTGTCCCCTCTCCCCATTTTACTCTCTGCATCCACAGTTTTTGCTCTGCACTGCCAGGCCAGAAGCTCCTTTGTTCTGTCAATAGGGCCGGCCAAGTCGGGGGGCTGTAGCCCTCTTTTACCCGTGCTGGCTCACTAGTAATATGTGTGTGTTTGCATGTATGGCTTTCTTTTTTCCTCCCATTAGCCTGTCAGAGTAATTAGTGTGGCTTTATGGCTGAAATCGGTGAAGAGAGGAGCAGTGAAATCTGTCTGCACTGAAGTACAGCAGAGGCTTTCATTAAGCTTATAATTGAGGAAAAAAAATCAAAATGAAAGTAATGCACAGTAAGCGATGTCACGATCTGCTGCCCCGTTTTCTCTGCGCAGGACAGCAGGCTGCAGGGAGGTTCGACCCTGTCTCTTGTCATGCATGTCTAATCCCCAGCAGTTTGGGTCTGCAAGAGAGTGGGGCTGCAGCTTGTGCTCCTTTTGCCTCCCCCTCTGAACACGGATCTCTTCCTTCCACCCTGAAAAATTAATTTGCAAAAGCTTTAGTTCAAAATGGTGCACAGGGAGCTGTTTTCCAATACTGTATGGAAAGCCTGATGTTGTATTAAAATGCATGCTTAAGAAAAAAAAAAAAAGGTAGCATGATGAGACTGGACTTTGGGAAGAGTTTGGCTCACTCAATTCCCCTGTGTCTGAGAACGCATTTCTGTGTGAATGCCAGCTTTTCCCTTGTTGGTACCCCTGGGTTTGAATACCAGTGTGATTTCCAGTTGACTTTATGCTTAGGTAACTTTCTTGTAAAATACTCAATTTTCATTAGCTTTCTTATTAGACTTTTCTTGCCCATGTAGAGTTTCATGTAATAATAATTGGACATCAGCTGAACAAATGTAAGTCAGCAGTTTTCAGCCTGTAGAGCATTTTTCTTTTTTTTTTTTTTTTTTTTCCTTTTTGACACATGGGATGCTTTTTGGTAGAGGGACTTGGGTAATTCCTTCTGGTCTGCTTTCAGTTGTCATACCCTCAAAGAAGGGCTCTCTGCTATTACCTGCTGTTCTTTCATTTACTGGATGCCCAAATTTCCATGTGAGTCTCTGCACGGTGGGACTGAGCCTCGAGTGGTGGGATGGGAGAAGGGATGCTGTCGATGAAGAGCTGTGAGAAATGGGGCACAGGGTTTCGTGTCATAGCCAAAAGGACCGTTTGCTGCTAAGTGACCATGGGGAACTGGGGTTGAGAGGTGGTGGGTTGGATGCTAGAGGTGGTGAGCATTCAGCTCCTGTATTTTCGTGGACTTGAATTAATTCATGTCCACAAATCTGAATTTAAAGAACACTGGTTGCCCTGTTCATTCATTTGGCCAGTTATTTCTGTTATGTCTAGAGCTGGTGAAATTTTTTCATATGAATAACTTTCCACTAACAATATCTTATTTGGTTTAAGTAGAGAGTTTTCTAGAAAAAACACGGTCTATTAAGTTTTCAGACTGCTGTAGCTTAATAACTGTAAAGAAACTGTTAGTTCTCCTCATGCCTGCGCCCCCCCAACTTCTTTTTATCTTTCTTTTTAAACAAAACTGAAATAAAACATCTTAACATCCTGAAGTGGTTATCCAAATGTTTTGCAAAACTGGAGAGCAAGTGGTGTTCGCAAGTAATCTGAAACTGGGAAGGCACCTTTTCAAAATGGAGAAAAAAAAAAATGCTTCTGAAAGGAAATTCCTTATGAGAAATCAGACTTTGGAATAGGATCCTTTCTTCTTGCCCTGTGTTTTGTGTGTGATAATATTCTGCAAGAAATCCCAAATACTCTGGCTTGTTTGTGTTTGGCAGTAAGAGGAATGGGACTTAAGGAGTTCATTTTCAGGAAAATCTTTATCAGATGTGAGTGCATTTGATTTGCTGTGGGAACACTGCTGGTCCCATGAAGTCAGGGGTAAACGGGTGAGTACATCAATGCCCTTGGGGACTGAGCATAGCCAATGCAGTTTGGGGTCCAGATTATACATTACTGATGTTCTTTGGAGCTTAAACTTCGTTGCTTCCTACGTTTGAGCAAACAACTACAATTCGAACCAAGAATGATTTGGTTTGAGGTGTGCATTTAATAAGATAATTGAAATGCCATGAGTAAAATCCAGATTTGGTAAACACTGTGAACTTGCAGTATTTTACTGCTTACCTTTTGCTTTAAAATCTCCTCGTGCGACAGGGGCATGTTCTCATACAGACTGTGTAGGATTGTATATGATTTCCAGTACTCCCCTTTTAAATGAGAACTTTTATAAAAGGACAGAAGTTATTACAGCACTAACTCTGTGAGTAGTTAGGGGAAAAAAAAGTAAATAAAAAGTCTAACAACCATCATCAGTCTGTAGGAGTTGGAATGAGAAGAGCTAACGATCGCTATCCAGGTGATAAATGGGTGAGCATCTGAAAGGGCTTTGGCAACAAGAGAAGACAGATGAAGGCAAAATGGCTTCTGTCTGCCTGCCTTTCCTTCTTTAAGGACTGTTATGATTAAAGCATAATAAGCAATCTAGATCCTTGCTTGGGTCTAAATGATGTTTTGAACACTAATAAATTAGAACAATTAGTGAGTGTGTATCGATTTTTCATATAGAAACGGTGTGCCACAACCTCATGGGGAAAGGGAGAATCTGATTTTGGAATGTCAAACATGCATTGGGGTGTCTTCAGTTGAGGGTCCTGACTTCTCCAGTGGATGGACTTTGCATCACTGTCCGTGGGATTGGGATGCAGAAGGTTAGGAATAGCCCATGTGGAGCATTTGTGCTGGAAGGTGGCTGAAAGGTTTGGAATGGGACTTAAGGAGTTCATTTTCAGGAAAATCTTGATCAGATGTGAGTGCATTTGATTTGCTGTGTTTAGGCTGGTTTTGGGGGGTTCAGTTAATGACAGTCCTTCTGGGGGTGAAACGTTTTCCTTTTAATGCCAAACCAGCCCAGTTCAGCGAGCAGCCAAGAACCAGGTTCTCCAGAGACACCCTGGTACATAAGATGCCGCTTAAAATTCATCATAAGAAGTGCTTTAATGTGGAAGGATGAGCTTAAGTGTGTGTAAAAACCTTTATGAGATTGGACTGCAAGCAGGAGAGGGATGTGCTTTTTTCCTCTGTGCTTCTGGAAAGGTCACTGAGTTGGCAGGATCCTGCCCTTGCAGGAACTACAGCTCTTTTCTTTGTCAGGTTTACCTGGAGCAGCGTTTCGGGAACCAGGAGGTCAGATAGGACATCTTGGTGCTGGCATGTTGCCTGGTCCTATCAGCACCAGCAAGCAGTGTGGGGCTGCAGCCATCCCGGGGAGAGCTGTGTGCTGTCTCCCCCGCTTTGTCACCCGGGTGCACATTGCCTCTTACAGGGGATGTTGCTGTTGCCTGCAGTTCGAGGTGTCATTGGTGGGTGGCCTTTACGGAGCTTGTTTCTCAGCTGCTGCGCCACCGAGGATGTAAAGCCTGAGTGCCTGTGGTCTTGCCGTCACCCTTTGGTTTGTAAACTGTGGTGACACTTTTTCCTTGCTCCCAGAGCCTGTAAAACTTCACTCCTGTTAAAGAGACACAGGTGTGATTTTTTTAAACTGGCGAGAGTGAAACTCATTCACTTATTTACTTATGTATTTGCAGAGGGGTGTGCAGGGGAGACCTCTGTGAATTTGTGCATCCAGAGGAGCGAGGACTTAAAGCAGATTTTGCCTGGCTGTTTGTACCCAGACATTGCAATTTCTGAGCATGTTACTTCTAAGCTTATTTACTCTGCTGCCATGCTGAGCCATAAGACTTGGAGCTGTAGAGAAGAAACCATTGCACTTCTCTCCTTATATCACTGGGGTTGAAAATACCAAAGCAAATTTGTCATATGGGAACAGCCAGGTTTCCTTCCCACTTTTTATCATACAAGGACAGTGTAAGCTAAACAGTTACACACCTTTTTTGTGCTGCTGCTCAGCAACAGCAGCAGGGAGAGGGATTTGGACCACAGCAGTGTCAGAAAGAAGGATGTGAAGAAAAAGTAAAAGCAATTGCATTCTAACAATAAATCTTACTGGAGAAGTACCTCCTGCTTTCCAAGAAGATAAAAGGCTTATATAAATAAGGTAGGCAGTGAAGTTTAACTGAGAAATGGAATACGAAATTAAAAATGCAAGTGCCAGCTCACTCGATACAGTGTCAGCCTTCTGATAATGTGCTGGTCCCTTGAACTTTGAATCGATTAATCAGTTAGCTGTTCTTTTTTTAAGCAAGCAGTTAAATACTGAAGGAAGGAAGTATAGTGGTGTTTGATTCTGTACATCAGTTATTATATGTTCATATAGTGATATCTAGGGTACAATTCTATAAAACCACTGATAATAATGATCGTAAGTGTTAAATAGTTGATATTAGTTCTATTAAATTGTATAGTTGCTTCTTTAATTGAAGTGACTCATTTCCTTAGATATGCCTTAACGCTGTGCTACTCACCTGTCACAGTTCCCAATTTAGAAGTAGCTCAGTTTCACCAGATTGGCAGTGATTTGCTGTCATGCTCCAAGTAGGTATTTTGATGACTTCCATAGAAAAGAAAATAAAATAGAAGAAAGCGGTGTATGGGGAATTATAATGTTACCAGTTAATACTATGTAATTTGCTCTCCAGGGCAGTTATAAATTGCTCGAGTTCCCCTGGGGGGAATGTTTTGGATACCCACCCTAACCTTGGATGGTCCTCCTCTTGTTTCCTTAAATCTTGTTTCATACATGCAGCAAACTTCTCTCAAAGCTGTTGTTCAGCTTCTGGCCTCTTGTGTGGCCTGTGATTATAAGGGATGTGCCATCCACCTGCTGAGGTTGGGATGCCTGTGCATTCACCACGAAAAGGCATTAACCCTGCTGTCAGCTTTTATGACATTGCAGTGCCCTGGAGCACAGGTGAGTTCTTCACCCTTCAGCTAAGCAGAGGAACTTCCTACCTGAAACTTGGTG
The DNA here is from genome assembly GCA_035584735.1 of Pseudotriccus pelzelni. Classification (NCBI taxonomy): domain Eukaryota; kingdom Metazoa; phylum Chordata; class Aves; order Passeriformes; family Tyrannidae; genus Pseudotriccus; species Pseudotriccus pelzelni. Next base: position 2,703,860 of record JAWMRA010000002.1, on the reverse strand, counting down.
TCTTTTAAACAGATTCATGTCTGAGAAGGGTTGCAAGGAGACATGAGGAAGGGGATAGTCAATTTGATCAGTGATGCAGGTAAAACTCTGGCAAAATGCCCTGAGATTGAAGACCATGAGACCTTGGCCTGCTCCTAGAGGAATAGGTGGATGGGGACTAGCTGGAGAAGGGAGTTGGGAGCAGGTGGGCAGAGCTGAACACTGGTTGGGGCAATAAGATTTTGTATGAGGAAAGACTTTGTTTGGTTAGGTCTGGACAGCAAGAGGGGTAAGCTAGAAGGAAGGAGCTGTAAGTATATGGGTTTTCACTAAACCACAAAATGGTGTTTGGACTCTGTCAGGCTTGGTGCTGTGACCACTTCCCTGGGTTCCAGTACGCAGCCATGATCTGGGTGAAGAACCTTTTTCTAATATCCAACTTAATCCCCCACTCCGACACAACTTGAGGCCATTCCCTTGGGTCCTGCCACTTCTCACCACAGGGAACCTATATTGTTCACATGTCTTAGGTCAAAATGATTCATAAGATGCATATTTCTGGGTCAGAAATTACATATTATGTGACCATAACCTTTCTGGTCCAGTAGGTTGTATATACTGATAAGTTTCAGTCCCATACTTCTTTTTTTTCCTATAGCCTGTGGTGTCCTCCCTGACACTCCAGCCAAAGGTGGGCTGCTCTGGCACTCCCCCCCACCCCCAGTGGTTGAGAGCAGTTTGTGAGCGGTGCTGAGTGTTCTCTGCAGCCTTTTTGGGGTCAAGGCCTTCAATGTGAGCAATTATCTCCTTAAGGGGGGTGTTGTGAGACTCTTAAATTAGAGGCACCTTATTAGCCACACTTCGTGTGCCAAGCGCTAGTTATAAAAAGATGCACCTTGCTGCTAAGACTGAGTGATTAATTTTCAAGCCAGCAAGTTGTTAGGTTGTGCTAACAATTACCATATTTGATAGATTAAAGCCCGCACTAGGGTATCTGTTACCTTGGGAGTTTGTTTACAGTTCCTTATCTGTGGCAGGCAGAGAATTCGTGGTGTGGCAATTACTATGCAATGTCTCGATGATCCCGTCACATTTAAAAATAATGTCCAAGCTGAGAATTCTTCCCCTCTGTTTTTTGTGTGGAGACCACTGGGAAGCTTGGCTTCTTCCTACAAGAAGCCATCAGCCAGATGTACGTCTCTGCAGAAAACTTCCCTTCGGTGAGAACAGAATTAAGAAACCATGAGACTTGTTTTGCCCTGAAATGAGAATGTTGCCTTTTAGACTATAACTATGTATATATACACACATTTATTTAACTTTTTCTTGTTGGAATTACTTCAGTTGGCCACCGAAAGTGCTTGATTATTTATGCTCAAAAAGAAAACGATTGACTTTATGGTCTAGTGGTGTCGAAGTTTCATATTCTGAAAAGCTAAGGTTAAAATGATTGGGGGTGATGGTGACAAAGGCAAAGAGAAGAAAGTCGCTGCCTAAGCTCTCTTTCTGATTGGAAATGGTGTCCTATAAAGTGACGAAATTCGCATTGCATTTTTTTTGGCAAATTGATGTCCATCCTCCCAAGAGTTGTTGTCCTCTCTGGGACTTGGCATGAGCATTGAAACTAATGTTAACAGTCTTTCTCTGCAGCATCATCACCTAGGAAGACAAAATTATCTGTGCCCCAAAACACCCATCCCTTCAGGAGATTTTTGACCTGCATCCTTGCTTATGTAAAGTTTTTGTACCTTTTGTCTCCCTCTTTTTCCAAGCAGTTTTATTCATTCTGACTTGTGATCAGGCCCTGTTTTAATAACTCATGAGCTGCTGTTGTCCCCGCAGAGCAGAGAGGAGGACTTTGCACGTCAGAAACCTTTAGCAATGGGCAGCTCGAGAAAGGTCATCGTCCAGCCAGTGAGATTTATGGGCCCTGGGCAGCTGTGCTTCGTCCCTCCTCCTCATTCCGTGCATACCTCTGTGCCCATGTCATTGCTGGGCACTCTCCCTCTCTCCTCCCCTTGTATTACTACTATTATTCTACTGTTATATCTTTTTTTTTCATGTCAAAATGAATGATGGTAACTGCCTCCTGTAAACAAGTTTTGGGGAAAAATAGCGATGGGAACTCTGGCAACCCAGGCGATGAGCGGGGAACAATGTCGCCCTTGTTCTGCTCTCTCTCTCTCTCTCTCTCGGGCATCCACAGCTCACCCAGCCCCGGAAACCCGGCTCTGCCCTGGGGATGCAGGGCAGGCACGAGGGCACAACACGCTGTGCCAGCTGGGGGCTTGCAAAGTCTAGCGTGTCCCTTGGCATCCCGATGATGTGGCACTTGGGATGGCACGACATCCTCTGCACAGGTTTAGTAGCTGCTGGGCTCAGATGAGTCATTTTGCGGTTTTTTTGTGGTGTTTGTTTGCTGTTTTGGGGCAGTCCTGCGGACCAGCTAGATTTAACAAGATGATTCATAGCCATTTAGTCTCTGTCGTTGTCGTATTGATTCTTCAATCATCACTAAGAGATCTCTATTACTATCTCTTTCCCTTGGTTTTTGGTAAATTTTCTGCCTTCTGCCCCCAGTAAAGCCAGTAGCAGATGACAAGGATGCTTTGAAATTACATTACAAGAACCACAGCTGGTATAAATAGATTTTACTTTGATGTATCTGATCTGATTTGTTACCTGAGGATCAGGCCTTAACTGTTTGTTTAACTCTGTTACTTCTGTTAAAAAATAGCACTCAGCAATAAATTCCCTTTCACTGTCAGAGCCATCTCCATCTCAGGGTCTGAGGCAGGCTCAGGTCACAGTGGTTTGGGGCTAACCATGAGCATGGTACGAATATGTTTGCAAAAATAGCAGAGCACTTGGTGGCATCTAAAGCAAAACTGAATGAGTTCACTGTGAAACTCGGCATTTCTGCTTGGAAAGGTTGATTTCTTAGGGAATGTTCGTAGTCAAAATGTTTTGAATACATTGACCTGTAGTCCTTCTGCTTTCTGCATGGACATAGGTTTTCTCCAAGGAGGATTGTCTTGTTCATGAGAAAACCAGGTGGCTGACGCACCAGTAAGACCTGTCACGAACAATTAGTGCAGAAACCAAGAGGAAAATTGCCTGGAACGGGAAAGAAAAATGGAAAATTGGGTGGGCATTTTTTCTGGTGACAAGATACGAAGTAAAAGAAGATAAGACTACTAAGACAGGGCTAGACTAAGATTTAGCATTAGCTAATTATTAGCGTTAACAAATAGGGCTAATGTTGCTAATAAGTTGCTATTAACTAACAAATACAAATGTGAGCACAAGCACTAATTTTTCCTCCTTGCATCTGAACCCTCTGGTGGTGATACAGGCTTTGCACTGGTGTGTTGTGGACATCCAGAGTAGTTAAGGGGAAAAAGGTGGAGATATAATTGGAGTTTGGACAGAAGAGATGCCTGCGGAGAGAAGTGTCATATAGATTTTGGTATTAAAAAAAAATTAAGGTAATAAGTCTAGACACAGAAGTGAAAGAGAGGCTATAACCTCAACGGCCATATGCTACGAAAAACAAACAGGAGGAGGATCAGTGTAGTGCAATATAAACTGCAAACCTTTTCCACTGACTGGGCTTAGCAGGACTTAAAATAAATGGGAAGATAATAGACAGTGCAACAAATACAGCAGGAGAGAAAAATACTCCAGCATCACTGAAGAGGTCAGCCAGTGTCTGCTTTAAATACTGCGATAAGCAATGCCTCACTTTCTGAAACTGTGATCTGGGGTCCTTGGTTTGTGCCAGGATGCAGTGCAGAGCATATCCGAGCTGCAGAACTGAGACAGGGGAGGAGGAGGAGGAGGAAGATATCCCTTAGTAGTGACAGGAAGGGGTACTTGTACTTCCCACAAAGGGGAAACATTTAAAGAACCCATGGCTTGATATCTGGAGTTCTGATGTAAGCAAATGCGCCTCGGTTTCTCCATCTGTAAAATTATACAGGCTTCTTTTCTCCATGAAACGTGCTTTGAGATCTCCTCTGTACAAAGCTGTAGTAAGGATTGAGGAGATACCTGACTGCACCCAGGAAACATTTGGGAGCTGAGCTCATGACCCCTAATTTCTGTGCTGCTGCTGTGCCTGCAGGAGGGCGGTCGTGCCTTTCCTGAGAAAGATGGCACTTCTCTTAATTCTCCACAGGGGACAGGACAATGTTTGTGGCATTAATGGAATTGTCCATCTGAGGAGGAAAAGTAGGACTGTTAATCATGGGCCCTTTTTTTTCTTCTGGTTTTGCTTTGGTCCTTGATTGTAACATTGATATTTAACATTTGTCTTAAGTTCATTTTAGTTCTGTCTCATTTCACGTACTTTTTACTTGCGCTGTTGCTTATTGGAAAAGCACTCCCAAAATCGTGGAGACTTTTCTGGCTTTGTACCATTCTTTGAATTATGTGTTCTATGAGTTTTTCATGCATCACAGGCTGTGTTTTTTTGGCGATAAGTCAGAATAATGTTCCTGGGGATGATGAGAATTCTCTTTTTCACCCATTTGCTTGTCTCCCAAATGCAGCGAGAAGCATTTTTGTTGAGTACTTGATTCCATCCTCCCACGCTCTTCTGGCTTACAAAAAGGGCAATTACCCAAAATTCGCACTTACCTTGTCACCTGTAGACAAGGCATCTCCTGTGCCTGGTGCGAGCTGCTCCATGTTGTCTGACAGGCTGGTCTGCACCGAGGCTGGGATGGGGAATTGCCTGGTTTGGGAAGGACCCCGTGGATGGACTGGGCTCTGGACTACTGAAACAATCCCACGCTTGCACGTGTGTATACGGGTAGTGGTTGTGCGTGGGTGTGTACGTATGAAATGGGTGACACCTGCAGGGTTTGTGGGATCCTGTGCAAAAAGCCTGTCTAGAAACCCCTCTGAGGCTTCCTAGACTTGCTGGTGCTGGAGCTTCCTGCCACCCGGTGCCCTGAGAGCCAGAGTGCTGCTTTGGGATTAGGGGAAGGTACTGTATTAATCAGCAAATAGTACCTCAGGGGTTTTCAAGTGCGCCTAGAGGGCTCAGAAGTTGTGGTGTGTGGTTCCACCTCTGGCAAAGGGCAGTGGTGGCCGTTTGGGGAAGCTTTCCTCCTGAAGGCATTTTGGGTTTCACTTGCTGCAGTTTTGGTTCAGCTCTTCCAGCTGCTCTGGACTAGAGGTCAGTGCACACCCTGAAGCACAAGCATTTGTGTTTCTTGCAAAGCTTTTAATCATTGCAGTGGTAATCCTCGTTGGTTTCCTTTTCATTTGTGGATTATTCACACATAGTAGAAAAGGCAAAATGTGTTGAATAAGTTTTTCTTGAGTAATGGTTTTGTCCAGAATTATTGCTGGTGAAGACGGGGGTGTAAGGGCAGTATTTTATATTTTGGCTGACATATAAAAGCAAGAGACAGCCAAATTTTTTTTCTTGTTTAATAGAGAGGTCAGAATGCCTGTCTCTTTATTGGCTTTATTTTTAGGGATATAGAAAGGGCAGATTGTAAATTGTGAGTAATTTAATTTTAATTAGCTCTACTAAAAGCTTTATTACTCTTTCCTATTCTCTTTCCATGAAAGTGATAGCAAAGCAACTGTTTGTGATCCTGAGTGCTGGAAGAAGGTGCTGTTTTTCAGACCTCCTGGCACAGCTTGTCAGCATCTCTAAAATTCTTTGTGATCCCCGAAGCCTGTACTTCTGAAGTGCTCAGCTCTGCCCAGAGAAGCTGTGACAAATGACATCTGTGCTAGGGAGTGGGCAGAGGTTATTAAGAATTTGTTGTTATGGTTATTTTAGCGAATGAGTTGCTTGTTTGGTGTGGGGTTTTTTTGCCTCTCAAGAACCTTGTTACATGGAGATTAGCAGTATCTGTTATGTGTAAGGCTTTGAAGTTGTTCTTATCCAAAAATGAAATAACTAAAAAAGAAACAACCAAACAATCAACACCCCCCCCCCAAAAAAAAAACAACCTGAGAAGAAAAACAAAACCAGAAAAAAAGCCAACCCAATGTAAGAATAACCACTTGCACACAGAGACAGATTGTCATTGCTCTCCCAGCTGCTCAGACCTCTGCTGATGGAGGATGAGGGGAGACGGCAAACCCTTCAGGCAGTACTGGGCAGCACAGCCACTTGCTCCTCTCCTTCGTCTACTTCCATGAGATCAGAATTAAAAATCATCCTTCATGGGATATCCCTCTTAAACCTCCTGTTGCTGCTGCTTTATGCAGATATCAATTTGCATACTAGAAAAATAGAGTGCAAATTGAGAAAGCAGATGACTTTTGAAGTAGCAGGACACAGTGATCCGTGCTGGTTAGTGGGCTGGTTCAGCTGGCCTTTGGAAGCCTTCTGTGGTAAGGTCCTTCCAAGCAGTTGCCTCTTCTCCTGGAGCTTGGTGCGCTTCCTCAGTGCTGCCTGCTGCTGCTGCTGAACCACGGGGCAGGACCCTGCCGAGGTGCTGCCCTGGCAAGCTGCAGAACCCGGCTGGGCTGGCAGACTCGGGTGGTCGGCACCAAGTGGGCTGCCAGCCATGTCCTTATGCGTGTTAATGGTGTCCTGATGGTGCTTCTGCACTGGTGCCATCTCAGTGAGACTCTCACTGCGCCTTTCTCAGTGAAGAGTTTGGCTGGGGCAGGTTTTGGTGTCGCAGTGACCTGTTGTGCATCCCGATACTTGGATCCCCGTGATTGCTGTGGGGGCTGTGTGTCAGTAGGAGGGATGCTTTGCTTTTATTGCAGTTGCTGTCATTTACTTGCGGTGGCAGTACAGCAGGTCTGTCTCTCTCTCTTTGTTGTTTGCCCAGAAACTCATTTTTATATTTTTTGGGGGGTGGGGAAGCCTTTGAAGCTCTCTTGTCTGGCCTGGTCTGCAGTGCCACCACTGGGCTCAGTCTTCATAAACAACAGCAAAACCCACCTCCCAGCTGACCACTTGTGTGCCAGGAACTCGGCTGCACAGCTCGAAAATGCAGCTCAGATGAGTGTGGTGGTGATGGCTTTAGAAAAACAATGGTGGTGGTGGGGGGGAATCCCTAATGGGATTCTCTCAGGTAATCTCTCAATGAAGCAATACAAGTGCTAATTACTGCTATGGGTGACAGGTGGAATTATTGAAGTGTAATGCTGCTTTCAGGTTGGGGAAAGAAAAAAAGGAACTATATTTACAAAAAATAAGTTATTTAACACTCAACAGGGTGCATCTCAGCTAGCATTGCAATACACCTATTAAATTTTTAGTGCCAGATTATGATGCACAGCCAGGGTACAGAAGTTGTTGAGCATCATAACCTAAGCAACAAATATTAATTAATCAGGTGTTGAAAGTGCCTAAGGAGAGAGCAGTAGGCGACTGATAGGAGCCTCCCTGGGATTCAATATACTTTTTGCTTTTAGATTGCAAATTAGTTAAAGCGTGTATCATAATGTGATGTCCCCTTATCAGATATTGCATCCATTATTCTTTCTACTCATATTAATAAACCCATTGATGAATTCCCTCATTCTTTACACTGTTCCCAAAAACGATTTGCGGTTATAGAACCTTTTAACTTGGCAACTATTTGCACTGAGAGAAAACTTTGGGAGATACTGTAAATTATTTTGACAGATTTGAAAATGCTGTTTGTATCCATTAGTCACTACAAATGCTAGGATGGTGTAATGTCACTGCCTCATTCTTTCTTACTGAAAGAGGATGTGTTAGATAAATTTTGAAGCTGATAAAGATGGAGGAAATGCTTCCTGTAAGAAAAAAATCATCATCAAGTATGTATGTACTTTTAGTTTTCTCCCAGGGTTATCAATTAAATTTCCCTTTGGGGAGGCACTGGTGGGTCTCTGGAGCATCCTGCAGAACATGGTGCTGAGTGTGCAATTCCTGGGAGGGAAGAGATGCCGTTCCTCGTGGGGGTGATGGAAATGTTGGAGAGCCAAGCCAGGACTGCCAGAGCTTGGCATACAAGTTGCATCGTAATTGCCATCACTGCCAGGTTTATTTTTGTAAAAAGAAATCACATTTTTAAAACTTCCTAATCCTGTTTTGAGTGAGAAATGATGTATGTGTTAGAGCTTATTAGCACAGATGTGCTAATGGTCATTTTTGGAGTCACACTGGTTCTGTATAGCTCATCATTTTCAGTGTAATTAGTTTGCTTTCTGGGAGCTCCAGTGCACAGGCATTTGAGTGGCTTGACCTCTCAACTGTAATGTTCCTTTTTCTTTTTTCTTTTTTTTTTTTTTTAACCACTGAGTCAACAGTGTATGTAGGAGAATAGGGGGAAAACCAGGACGCTGAGACATAAAGTCCTGTTCCTGAAGAACAAAGCGGTATCTTTGCAAGGCTATATTAAATAGCTGTACCTCTAATAGCAGCAGCTCCACTGATGTAGAACACAGTGCCATTATCACTCTCGCTGACATCACCGGGGGAGTTTGAGTGTCCCATCATCCCTGATGCATGCACAGCCACTTCCCCTTGCTGGAGGGGACGTGCCTTGAGCAAGCAGCCTTGAAGCAGCAGTGGTTCACAGCTGAGGTGTGCTGCTGCTGGCAGGGCCGGGGACCTGGTGGGTGAAATGATCCCATTGAGTAAAAGGAGTGTCTTTTTTTCCCCTCGTCCTGTTGTGGCCATAGTTGTGAGCGAGCAGCTCAGGGCCGGGAGGTGTAACTCCGTAGTTAAATGCATCCCATCATAGAGCTGGAGAATTTTCTGCTCACCTTACCTGTTCAAGTGGAACTTGATGATTATTTCTTGCTTGAACAAGGGTTCCATGGTGTTTTTCCAGGTACAAAGTCAGTGTACATAATTGATGCGCCCAGTGCTTCTTTCGACCTGACAGCTGTGTCCAGCTGTTCTTCTGAAGGCGTCCTGTAGCTCATAGGATTGGAACTGGGAACTGGAGATGGAGCAGGGTTGGGCATATCTACTGTGTAGTTGCTGGTTTAGATGAGCCCCTGCTGATGCGCAGCATTTGTTTTGCTTCTTCCCTACAGCTTTCTTGGGAAACTTTGGACCTTTGGTATGAGTCACAACTCGGGAAGGCAAATGTGTAACTTTCGTACTGTGGTTTCTCAAATATTTTCTTGTGATACATGAAATTTAGTTGGGAAGCATCCGATGTTGTGCTGGAATTGGGCTGAGTGACACACTTGGTGTATCATAAGTAGGTTTTTGGAGCCTTACCATGGAGTGGATGGTGTTCTGAGCTGAGGGGCTGTTGTGGCTGTTTCATAGCTGGGTTTTCTGTGTGGGGGTCCTGGGAGCAGCGGTATGATCAATGGTCATATCTTTACTATCCAGCTGTCATTCTTGCTTTTCATTTGCAAATGAAGATGGCCCTAACCTGCTTTTTAACATATGGCCCATTAGCTACCACCTCCTATTCAGATGGTAATGTAGTGGACCAGTGGTGATTTAAGGCTCTGACTTGTATGGAAAACAGCAGATTGTTTACGCTGGTAATTACACTCATTTCCATATCAATTGCTCCGGCTAGACCGATGCCTTAAAATAAAAAACTTATGGCAGAACAGGACTTACCCAACCCTGTTAATGGCAAAGCCTTGTGTTTGTCTGGTTCCCCAACAATTCAAAGCAGTACCCAAGACAAAGGAAGAAAAGTCTCTTGCAGACAAATCACGTATATAAGGAGTGAAGGCTCAGGGTGAGTTAGTAAGTCCCAGCATGCACAATATATGTGAGGAATTCGATGAGGCTGAAAGAAAAAAAAAAAAGACTTTGAAGGATTACTCAGAAAATACTGTTCTAGATCACTAGCAGATAAAAGTCAGCAGGGGACACTGGGGATCTATATATTTTTAATATGAGCAAGGGTTTTGGCCTCCTGACTTCCCTGGAGTGGCAGTGATTCCCACCAGTTGAGTATCTGAACAATTTCAATGAATTCTTTGTTTTGTAGCTGTACCAGGAGCAGCCGAGATCTTCCTGCTGTGCTTGGTAGTCAACAAGAGTTTGTTGTCAAAACACCAAGACTTTTTCTGATTTTTTTTTTTTAAATTTCACTTTTTTATTTTTAAGGGTTTATTTGACAGGTGGTTTGTGCCCATTGTAAGAGCTCTGGACCTGAAGTGGGCAGTGTATAGGCAGCTTGTGAAGAACACGCTTGATGCTGCCCTCTGGGCAGAGGTGGTCAGAACAGAGGTTCTCAGAGCAGGTGCTTCAAAGAGGTCAACATCAGCTGTCAGTTGACAGGTTGTTCATCCAACCCTTGAACACTGTGACATGTGAAGTTAGTGGAGATGTTGAGCCCGTGAATTAGTCAGACACTTACCGGTATGGCAGTGATAGATGAGACTGCAGGGCATGGTCTGCCCGCAGATGTGCACCAAGACTGCTGTTGAATATAAACAGTTGGACTGCACATGGGCCTCCGATGTACTGCTGAGACTGTTACTTTTATTTGTTTGATGGGCTTTTTTTTCCTCTGACCAGGTCAATGCATGTCAGGTCTCATTCTGAGCAGTGTTCTTAGATAGACATTGAGTGTCCCAGTGGGAGAGGGCAAGTGGGAAGAGTGTGAATGGAGCAGCAAGAATGATTGGGAGCTTGGGGACAAGACATTTGGTGAATGCTGATTGTTTAGCTTACAGAGGAGATAGAAGGTAGACCTATGACAGCTTTGGGATGGCAGGTTGCTGCTGAGAAGAGTTGATATCCACATCTGACAGGAGAGAGACACAGCCTGGATCAGTAGCAAGGGACCATTAACTTACATACTTGGAGACACGTTCTGTTGGAAAGATTAGGGACGTGTAGGAGACCCTATGTTACTTAAGTCCTTCAGGTATTTTACATTAAACTTGTGGACGCTTCTGGTCTTTCCACATCTATCTTATTTAACGTTCCTGTTATTTTAAGCTTAGAAGGGAATACCACAAAGAAACGTGCACGTTTATTTTTAGGGAGCGGAAATGGTGTGGGAACAGAGAGCTTTGCAGAATTTTGGTATTACAGTTGCGCTCTATTATTCTATTATACAGAAGTACTTCTAGCACCTGGGAAGAGGTGAGATAGCAAACTGCAGGGGTGAGTTGGTAACAGGCCGAGAAAGGAATAGAGCCAGGGAGTGACACATGTCCCAGGTTTACTCTGAGCAAACAGCCACATGAAGTTTTGCAGCACTTTGTGCGTGTGACACCACGTGCTTTTTTGTGTAAGAGCGGCCAGACAGGAAGCTACTCGTGCCTCAGTCAGCGAGGCTGGAAGTGGCACAGGAAAATTCACCATTGTTTAGTGACAATCAGTTCCAAATGAAATAAAGCAGCAAACACTGACAACGTGGGCCCCAAACCACAAATTGAATGTGCAACTCAGTGTTTGACCGGAGACGATGGTCAGGCCTACTGCTTGGCAGGAGGTGGAGGACATGGGTAAGGTAAAAGAGACTTGTTTCTGTGACTGCAAGTTCCATGAGTTTCCTGAAGATCCCAGGTTGCCTTTACTACGAGTTGATATTCGTTGCATTCTTTCTGTGCTGTCATGTGAAAGGTGGGAGTTCAGATTTTTGCTTGTTGGTCCCCAGGAAAGTTGAGACCCTGATGTGCAACAGTCTGTCAGTGTCTGGTAAGGAGACCCTTCACCAACCCATTGATAAGGTCGGAGGGTACTCCAACCAGCCTTGTCTGGGGGGGACTCAATGGGTCCTGCCAAGGTTTTTTTCGCTGCCAGCAACTGCAGGGACTCACTTTAACAATTTGCAGAATAACACTTTTTATTAGTACAATTTGTGACAGGTTAATAAGGTTCAAAGGCTGTCGGTGATTGTGTCTACTGCAAAACTATGTTTTAAAGCATTCTACTGATACAGATATTAAGCAAGCACAGGCTTAATATGAAGCAATCTACTGATATGCGATGGAGTAAACATGTGCAGAAGCCCTAGTCCTAAATGCAGCATTTAATGTGCGTAGAGTATATTTCTTACCCAAGTATATATCTCTCTCCGGGGGGGGAAGAAGATGGACTCAGCCCGTTGACTGCTCCCAGTCTCCATGGAGGTCTTCTGCCACTTTCCCCCTATCCCCAACTTACTTTTGTACTGTTTTCTTTGTGTTTGAGTGGCTCTAGTCATAAATACCTTTTATTTCCGATTGGTGTTTTTAATGGGAGGGGGGTGGTGGTCGTGGTTTGGCACCTGAGGCGTGGGTTTGATGTGGTTCTTGGCTTCAGCGGCAGAAAGTCTTGATTCTCCCTTGTCAGGCAGGTGTTGTACGGTCTCAGGACTGCAGTGTTCTCCCGCTCTGCTGGGATTTGAATGGAGGGGGCCATGTAGGCTCCACTTGTTCCACCCTCGTTCTCTGTACTGGGGAGCACGTCGACCTCAGTCCGTCCAGGGAGTTGCAGCTGCTTTCTGCCTTAAAATGTGGAATGCCCTCTGGGTTTAACTCTGTCCGTCATCCCACAGTGCAAAACATAGAAATTAGGTATGTATATTCCAAATGTGATGGGCACGTTATATTTTGAAATGAAAATGATCTAGAAGAGAAATAACACAGAACAAATAGGTTTTACAGGGCAGTTATTACAATTACTGTAACAGGCTGTGCAGAGCTCTTTCCTTTTCTTCCACATTTGGCTTCACAGCCGTTTTCCAGAGTGGAAGACAATGACTCAGACTGAATGGAATAAAGACACTTGGTTATTAAAAAACCCAATAGAGTACAGTTGAAATTCCAATAAGCATTTGTCCTGTGGTATAATGACACATCGGTGTACTTTTGAAGATGTGCAGAAATGCTGCTTGGCGTTGCAAATTCAGGAGCAGGTTTTATTTTGTTAAGCACTCCAAGATGTGCAGCATCCATCAACAAGTTTTCCATAATAGAATATCTGATCATTTGCGGAGCTCGTGGAAGGTTTCATTTAGGGTACAGAAGCGCACAACATAACTTTTTTTGGACATTAGCACGTTTTTGGTTTGAACATACCTGTTGAGGAGCTGTCATCTCTGATCTGAAAGGTGTCAGACTGGAAGAGGTTGGGTAAAACTCGTTGTCAGAGTGGAGTTTGGGGTGATGGTTGATGTGTGGAGATTAGGGTGTGGGAGTTGCTTCAGCAAGGTGACCTGATGCTGGGTGAAGTGTTTTAGCTTCTTGCTGTCTGTTTTATCTCCTCTTAAACAGGTGAGTTTGAAGTTGTTTCCCAGAACTGGAAAGGGCTTTACATAAAAGGTTCCATTAACTACAGCTAATTAGGTAAACATCCAACCTGCAAATGCTGATCAGCCTCACACCATAAATTTCAAGGTCTAAAACAGAGGGGGAGAAGTAAGTGCATTCCTTCAAAGGAGATCCTGAATAAATACAAGTCTTACTCATCAGAAGGAGCTCCAATAGTTGGTTAGTTTTTCTAAGAAATATTTTTTCCACCTATTAGTATACTGTTTTTAGTAGAAAAAAGGCACCTGAAAATTTGGTTCTAGGAGTATTTGGATGGCAGTCTCTGTGGTAGAAGGATGCTGGAGATAGATTAATTAACTGTTGTGCCAAAGAAGAAAAGCTAAATTGCAGCATTTAACAAAAATGAGGACAAGTGATGAAAAGGACCCAAATGAAAGCACGAACAGCTGCAGACTGCCACAGAGAGCTGGTGCTAACTTAGAGCATGAAGATGCACTACGGCATCTCACCTAGGATTTACTCTGACAGCTTTCACTTTCCTTCATCTCTGTCTCAAGTCTGCTACTAAAAGCTTTCCCATAGTTACTGCTACACTTATCTCTCCTTTCTAGAAGAAACCCTTAGCTGCAGCTCCTTGTAAAATGTGGCTGATTATAACTGCCTTAAAGATAAGCAGTTTCAAACAACCTGTAACCCTGAATGTCCCTGTTCTCAAGACGCGCAGGTTATATAGGGGAAAATGTGAAATAAAAGAGAGGAAAGCATCTGTATCTCACTGAGAAAACACAGTCCACGTATATAAAATCTGTGTGTTCCTTTACCTTTTCTCGGCTCACTCCTCTGGAGCAGCCTGGCAGCAAGGACTCGCTCTTTCATGTGCATTTTCCTCACTGTCATCTGCAGTAGCCAAATGCAATGTGAAAGTCACCTCGGTTTTAATGCAGGCGTTCAGGCACTCACAAGAGAGGAACCCTTGAAGCTTGTTAGAGGCCAGCTTGTACGTTTCCGTGCACATTTAATAGGTTTTCATAGGAAAACCTTCAAAAAAGTGTATTTCAATTATTACCTTTTACTTCTGTAACCCTTCTGTAGACGCGAGGAATGAGGATTTTGTGTGTTCAGTCCTGTGAGATACTAAAGAGATTAAATCTGGTTTAATAATCTGAGAATTGTCATGGCACTGGACGTGCCTTCGCATTGCTTGGCGTGCTCTTCTCTGGGTGAGCGTTCCCGGGGTGAAGCCGGACGCCCTGCTGCGGGTGTGCCTGGGGCAGGCTCATGAATTCTGAGACACGCCTGCCACTGGGGCCGTTTACAGCTCACACATCTGCCTTTTCAAAGCTGCAGAAGGAAGAACACAAGGAGGTACACTTGGATCTGATTCGTAGGTAACCTTTAAGGCAGAAACACAGAGCTCCCAGTGCAACGCACAGCGTTTTGTGTCTCTCAGTAAGTCCGTTCGACATCATCTTGTGAGAATTACAAGGTTTTTTAATTTTTCTGTTAGGGCAAGCAGTGCCGTTTGTTTTGGTGTTGGTGTTTTGGTTCTTTTTTTTTCCTGCAGCATTGCTTTCCCTGCAGGAAAAATAGTCTGTGATAGAATCTTATCGGGACTATTCCAAGTGCTGTGTGGACCAGAGGAACCCGAAACAAATCCAGCTTATGATTTCTGGTCAGACTCAGCGAAATGCAGAATGCCAATATGCCGATTTTTATCTTGGGCATTAAAGAAACTGGGAAATGCTGCTAAAAAGCATTTTTCTCCAGCCACCATTTAGGAGTCCTGTTTACTTTTCGCTGCAGCTGAGCATCCTGACTTGAGCTGTCTGGGAAGGGAGGCTTGTTATTTAGGGGCCACATTCTTCAATATCAGCCCAACTCAAAGGGAAGGAGGGAGCTGGCCATTCGTGCCGAAAGCACAATACCAAGGAGCATCCAAACTCAGCAATTTCAGTTCAGGTGCCAGTAACAGTGGGGATTGATGTGCCCTTTGCCTTTGGACACAAGTTTAAGCTTGCCCAGTATTGGAAAACAGCATGGAAAACAGGGTTTAGTGGGATATTTTTAAGCCCCATTGCATACTGCATTCGGCAGGTGTTTTCCTACCATTTATGTGGGTTTGTACTTATTAACCTAGCAGCTAATATTAAGAATGCTGACCAGATCTGAGAGGTAGTAAAAGGGAAAAACAAATAGACCAGATCTCAGAGGTAGTAAAAGGGAAAAACAAATAGTCAATAGGAAGTATTCCCTTCTCTGCTACTGAAAACCTTTCCCAACACATTTTCCTATTTTTCGGGGTTTCCGTGTCAGAGCTCTTAGTGCCTTTGGTTAAAGGCTTGTTATGCTCCTTTTTAGGAATGAAATATTTTCAACAAAACCTACACTATTATTTTTTTCCCCTCTGTTTTATCACAGTGCTTTACCAGGATGAAAGGTTCTGTGGAAATTTTCTTTTCATTCAAGCACCTATATTTTACAGTAAATTAATACCTTCTGTACGCTCCTTGCAGGTATTTATATAATCTCTATCAACAAAGGATTTTGGCTGTTTTTCCTGCTTTTAGCTTCATGCATGTAGATGTTTCTGCTTGGGGATGAGAATCGATACGTGAAACTGGCAGCAAGATTGAGGCTGAAGAGGAGTGTTCCTGTGGCAGAGGTTCTGTCAGGACCCTGACCTTCTGTAGAGGGTTTTGCTCAGGAAAGTTGGTGGTGTTCAGACAGAACCAGGGGCTTGTGGAGCTTCCTTGAGGCCGTAGCTTCTGATCTCTTCATTTTTTAACTCATTTTTTTCTGAAATGGAGCAAAACGGTCCTGTGGGAGAAGGGGCTGAGCATTGGGAAGGTTTACCTTCGGCAGGACAGCCACGCGCCGATTGTAAAAACTTGCATCGTGGCTGTTTGCTGTGGCATCGCAACGTCCTTGGGCATCGATATAAATCCATTCAGTGTGCTTCTTGCTTCCCAGCCTTGTAAAATCGTTGGAAAATGGAGGGAAAAATTCAGCACTGATTTCTAGTAACTTTACTCTGCGGGAACCAATTTGGAAGCATTTGAGTGCGCGTCTGCAGGCGGGTTTGAGCACGAGCTCTGTGAGGTCTCCAGCAATACATTTCCTTTTAGATGCTGTAATTGGAGCCCTGAAATTTCTTTAAGCGCTTCGTTTTAGGAATAGCTGAGGGTTTGGAAGGAAGCCGTATAAAGTTATGGCGGCCCTTCACAATTTTAGGAGACTTTTAGGCTGCCAAATTGGAGCCCTGGTATCGCTATGCACGAGGCTCTTGCTTGGCGTGGCAGCAATCATGCCGCCAAACGGCTGGCTCTAACTCACAGCTATGGGCTGGAGCAGCGGAAAATGAGAGTACGGGGTTTATGACCTTTTGGGAACAGGACTGTGAACCTATCACTTATGAAGTTTTACAAAACATCCCCTTAAGAAAGTGAGTCGGGCCGGTGACATTTTGTGTGAGCAGGTATCGTTAGCGAACTTGGCTGCTGGTGGCTCACAGAAACCCTCGCCATGTTCTGCATAACACTGAATTTTGCAGATGTTGTTGGTGTTTTCCTCCCTGTATTTTTCTCATTACCGAGGTATGAGTGCAGGAAAACAGGGCATGAGAGCTGGATGTTTGTCATTCTCCATATCCTACTTTGTGGTTTGTTTATGGGTATTACCTTTCCCTGCTGTGTTTTTTTACAACTTTCTTTTTTTTTTTTTTTTTTTTCTGGTGGAAGACTCTTACTTGCTGATCATTTTCCCTGATGTGGGCACCCCACCCAGTGCTGCAGGCTCAAACTTGCTCTCAAGACTAGAATTGATACCAGCTCCCTGGGAGGTACCAGGGCAGATCTCAACACCAAAGAACGTCTTCGTGTCTTTGGGCAAACACAAAGCAAAACCTTCTTCTTCAGCTGTGATTTATACTTGTAGCAGTAATTTAAGGTCTTAGTAAATTGACAGCCCCCCTGTGGAGCCAAGTCTTTATTGACAGCAAACAAATGAACGAAACGCATCAGTCACGTCCTTTGGTTGGGCTTCGTGGGGAACAGAATAGCAAATAAATGCAGTGAAGACCCAGGTTCATGTGAGCTCCCTTCTGTGAGTGTACTTGTATCCAGAGGGAATTTTTTTTTTCTCTACAGGGCTGGAAAACCAAAAATCAGATCTGAGACAGAGAATCAGCAGCTGAAATATGTTTTTAAAAAAACAAAAAAGCAAAGATACCCTCTCAACCCAAAGGATCGTTTTGATTCTATTTTTCTGTTTTTAAAATGTGTTTAGTCTTTAATTACTTTGCAAGCCTACGTGCAGCTATAATTTTGTCTCCTCTGTTAGCAGGCTTGGTTTTCCTGCCATGCCAGGGCTTTTGGCAAACATTATGCTGTTATGCCTTCCCTGTAGTTCTCATAAGGGAGCATTCTGGTTCAGAGCAGCAGTGCAACTTTAGGGCAGATCCTTCCAGTGCCCTCACATGCATGTGCCAGTTTGGATCATAGCCTGTCCCTTGGAGCAGGTATCCTAAATTTCCTTACCTTATCAAGTCCAGGTCTCCAATTCAGATGTGCACCATGTGCACTCTTCTGAGAGACCAAGGAGTCTGACCCAGTCCTGCAGGCACCACCCTGGGCCCTCCCCCTGAAACTGTAACCACTTGTGGTATTCGATGGTTTTGACCCACTGATCTGCCCCTCCTGTTGCATCAAATTACTGTCATGGCCATGACCTCGGTTGTCCAGTTTGGTCTGCCCGGTTTTTGACTGCTGTGCTTCCCTACCACACTGTCTGTATAGCAGAAAGAAAAGAATTGGGAGGAGGGAGTAAAAAAAAAATGCTCAGCATGTGTCATGCCTCGTGTCTGTTTTATTAGGCAAAAGTGTCTCCCTGTATGTGCTGTAAAAATTTTTGGTGTTATTATGAATATAAATATAGCAAAGCATTTGGAACCAGGCAAGGTTTTATCTGGAAGAGCCTTCCCTTTCTCCCAGGAGGCACTGGGCCAACGAGCTATCACAGGGAAAGGAAACATCAACATTTCATAACCAAAACTCTTCAGAATCTTTGTTCCAAGAAAATAATTAGGTTAATTTGACATTGTTTTCTTGATGCAGGGTGTACGTCCTATGGCTGGCTGGCTGGCTGGCTGCAGCACTGGAATATGAGAGCACCAGATTTACGATCAAGTTTACACATCCTCTTAGTGTTTATATATGGGGAGTTTTAAGTCATGTGGTTGAAATTTTTTTTATTGATGCAAATTTCTGGTGCCTGGGTTACCCACGGTGGAGGAAGTCAAATCTGATTTACACTTGATGTCTTAAAGAGTAGCCAGTAAGGTGTCTCACCAGATCATAATATTTCTGAAGTATTTTATTTCATGTCAGTGCTGTGGTTGATATTGTGTGCATGTCTTTTTTTTTTTTTTCCCTTTGTACGCTGCATTTCCTTTGCTGGTCAAAGGAAAAAAATGATAGGAATATATTTCTGTAGCACAAGTGACTTCAGGAACTTGTAAAGCCATTAAAGGAAGAAAAGAGTACTTGACTCCGACCTTTCTTCTCTTCTAGAAAAATACTAGGCCTTTTTCTGTATACATCAGGTTTTGAATGCGAAGATATCTGTCCCTTGAGGGTAAGAAGCCTTCTTGTAATCAGTGACTTTTTTTTTTTTTCCGATTTTGTAAAGATTAACAACTCCCCTTTTCTAGGTTTCGCTGGGTTCCAGCATGCGCTTCCTTTGTTTTCCAAACTGAGGGTGGATTCCTTGGGACAACATCATGTAAAATGAGCCAACCCGCTGCTGGTGCTGCCTGATGGTGTGGAGGGCCCTGGCAGGTGTTGGTGGGAATGGCAGAAGTCGGTCTGAAGTACAGTTTGTGTTCACTGCTTGTGTGATGTAACCACGAGCTGCCATGCTGTGGTTTGGTCGTGTTAGCTCAGGCTGCTTGTCTCAGATGAGGTTTATTTTATTTCATAGTCAAAAGCTCTGGCTCTGATCTTGGGAAGGTTCTGTCTGTGGGCAAGAACAGCCCTATCCTGGGACCAAGCCATCCTATGCACTTAAAGGTATCTGTCTTGGTGTGGGGTCAGGCACCTTTGTAAGGTGCTGACTGTGCTTAGAGCACAGGCTCAAGTTTTGCATGTTGTAAACGGGGAGGGGAGAAGTTTCTCCTTCTCCAACCTAGGGATGTTTTGGACTGGCCCAGTTCAGACTTTCCAAATGTGAATTACCTGTTTATTTTGTCCAGAGTGTTGGCCCAAACCCTTTCCTAAACCTTTGTTGGTTTCAGCAGAATGTAGTCCGTGTCAGTTTGAATCTCTAATGACCTTGCAAAGTCATTCATGCATTAACTCTGCTCCTCCTCCAACATAAATCTCATGTCCAGCTTTGTGGGTAAGGAGGGAAGGAGTGCAGTGCATTCATTTAAAATGAGCAGATGGGGCTTTTGATCCTGACCTGGTACTGAAGGCACTACAGGAAGAAATTTGCAGTCCTTTTGCGTGAGGGCGCGGTTGCAGTGCTGGCTTGGGGAACCCGTTGGGATGTGCCTTCAGACACCAAGTCAGAGGCCAAAGTACATCTGACGCAGGATAGTGCCTGGAGTGCATCACTCTCTTTAGACCCTTAAAAAGATCTTTATATCCTTTGTTGTTGTTATTCCTTCCTCACTTCTTCCTTCCAGTAGCCTGTATCTTCAGTGCTTGTCAGATACTGAGCAGGACTAGTTTTTCCTGACTCCAACCCCCAGATGGTTATATTTATTCCAAAAATCTGGTGTACAAAGCATAACAGCCAGCACTGGTGGAGGGATGTTGTTTCTGCTCTGCAGCTTGTCTTTAGACATTAAACAAGACTTCAAAGTTGGAAAGAAAATGCAGTATTTTAAAATTTTACAGAATAGCTAGGGTTGAAAAAGTAATTTGGAGAGTATAAATAATTTTATGTGTATAAACAGAATGGCAGTGAGTAAAATAAATAAAAATGTAATTAAATGAATATACTGATCTAAATATAATGACAGAGTTGAAACACAGCTACTCTGTGCTTATTGAACAGACATGTTTTGACAGTATTGAAATGACAAAGCAGAAACTGTTATCTAGACATTTTACCCATCACCTTTTTGCTGAAAATTATCTATTCCATTGAAATACTCCTCTTTGGTGAAGGCAGACTTTGCAGTGCATGCAGTCCTTACTGAAAAAAACACCAAAATTTAAAATCACTAGTGGGATTTTAAGTGTTTTTGGCAAGTTTTAGTTCCTGCCACAGATAGAATAAACCTGTGCAGGATAACCAGTGAGCCTCTGCTATTGTAAAACATGAGATACAATTATCATTGTACCATCAGTGTCTTCGTAGGTTGAAACAAGTGTTTCAAGACTTGGGTAAATAGTTTTGCTTTGGAAATACATGGATAAGAATTGAGATTGTCACCTGTCTCTTCCGTAGTGCAGTTAATTGTGGAAGAAATTTAAGTGTGTTGAGAAGTCCAACCATTTCTCACTCAGGAGTGTAATCACAAAATCTTAGAATGATGTGGGTGAAAGTGAGCTTTAAAAGTCTGGCCCAACTCCTCTGCCATAAGCTGGGACACCTTCAGCTAGATTGGGTTGCTCAGAGCCCTGCTCAGTCTGACCTTGAATGTTTCCATGGATGGGCATCCACCACCTCTCTGGGCAACTTGTGCCAGTGCCTCACCACCCTCACTGTAAAAAAAAAACCCAAAACCCAAATAAACTCCCAGAAAATACGATTCCAGTCCACCTGTTGCTGGCCCACCCTCACCTGGGAGAACTGGTGCTGGTGAGCTCTGGGAAAGGACAGCAGAGAGCAGCATGTTTCAGCCCAGCTTGTCCTTCAGTTCGGGGTACAAAAGGATTTCTGAGCTCTGGTGGTTAAGCCTGGAAGTAATCCCACTGACAGTCCCTTAGTGAGCTGCCAGTGGGATACCTTGCTATGGTATCCCCTTTCTTTTAAGCTTGACTTTCGTGGGATCAACTAACGATAGCGAGTTAGAAAAGCAGTTGTTTTGCAAAGTCAATAAACGGTGCCAGCATTGAATGATTTCTTTACGAACCTCTCATTACTGCGCTGAACGACCAATGCAACGTCCAGTTCTGACATTTATTGGCAGCCAGGACCTATGGATAACCCAGTATCTTTTCCTGTCAGTGTGAAAGGGTAATAAATAAAACATGGAGAATGTACCAAATGATGCCGTCAGAGCAAGTTTAACTGAACCTGATGTAGCTTTTGAATGGAATATAATAAATTAAAGCTCTGACTGCATTCAGTGATACTTGCCTTTTGTGGCCACTCGTTTTATGAAAGAACCTTCAGAGGACTCTGACTTGCAAAGGTGTTTCAGTGCATGGACTTTTTGTGCTGCCAATTTCTGTGGGACTGCCACCTACGTGAGTTAAATACGTGTGCTGATGTGTGCAGGTTGTTTTATGGATGGGAAACAAATACTGCAGATAAGTTCATGGTGGTGGTGCAGGCCAGGAGAGGATACATCCACTGCCTCCTGCATCTGGCAAGTCTTTGCAAGGTGTGGTGCTGGTGTATGACATTGAGTGAATCTATGCAGGGAAAGGTGTGACTTGCTTGGGAGAAAAGCCGTTTGTCATCTCAGAAATATGTAGCTAGTGAATGCCTGTGCTTCCTCTGCTGCATGACATGAAGTCTGGAAGGAGAACAGTAGGATGTGCTCAGCCAAGGCACTCCAGTGGTGGTTCAGGGCTTTTATCCCGCCATCTTTCAGCCCATAGCAAGCAGGAGAGTGATAACCCTCCTCTTGGAGGCGAGGAAGGGTTTTACTCCAGTGTAAAGTGTCCTTAAGGGGATCTTACCTGCGTATTTTCACACTGCAGCCTTTAAATTGTGCTCCTACAATGGCATTGGAGGTACCCAGCTCTAAAGCCCTTTGGTAGTTTCCCTGAGCTCACTGCCATGGGGGCTGTGACACAGACCTGCTTTCTGCCAGCACAAAGGTGCCCCTTACTGCAAGGTGAGTGTGTTATAAATACCTGCAGTGCTTCATTTGAGCAGTGCTTTCTCCCTCCTAGTTCAGGAGATCTGGTGATTTCAGGATTCAGATTTATCCTGATCAATATTCAAAAAGGTCATTACATGAAAACCAATATTTCAAGGCTGCTTTTGAAGTCTTAATGTTTTGATACTGTTAGTCCTTCCTAAATAGTACTGATAGTGCTACATATTTGAAACCATAGCTTTGAAAACTTCAGGTTTCATATTCAGGTATCATATTGTTCAGTAGAGAAAATCCACCATGCCTGCAGTTAGACTTTTGCTATCCCAGTCATTATTTTTGCTGTTGTCGTTATTCGTGCTGTTGTCATCCTCTGCAGCCCTCTGGGGCTTGAATTCCAGTTTTGTTTAGTTTAATAGGTACATAATCCTGCGAATATTGTCACTGTTTGCATGCTGAATGGTGATGTGCTCTGTGATATGTATGAAAATGCTTAAATAGAAAGAAAAAAGTCTCTGTAATAGGCATTAATTGCTATCAGATCCTCGTAGTTGAGACCAAGTCATTCCTGAACAGACACACGTTTGTTTGCTCTGCTTAGGCACTAGTGAAATGCTTCAGTATCTGCCATTAATAGCAAAGGAAAATAGTTGGTTTAACTGGGAGAAAAAAGGAACAGTGGAGAATGAAGGTCCAAGAGCACTTGCCAAATTTCTTTCAACCAAATTGGCTGCCAGTGCGTAGTGTGAATGAAGAAAATTGAGAACGGCAGCTAAGGCTTAACTAATGCAATCCTATTTGGGGCTGCAAACAAAGGCTTTGGCCTCTGTTCGTAGGGTCTGACCTTCCCGTTGTGGATTGAAAGCCAAAATTATGTCAGGATTCAGGTTGACTAAGAAGGTGGGAGGAGAGCGAGACAGAAGCAGAAACCTTGGCCAGGTGTCGCTGAAAGGACATTTTGTTTAACGCCGGAAAAACAAAAAGGTTTGTCTTCATTTGCAGTTGTAATTTGTAAGCAGATTGAACAAAATCCTTCAGGATTTCAGTAGGTGACAGTGTCCATCCAATGCCGTGGGCGTGCTGGGCTGTACAGTAACCCACAACCCTGCTGGCCTCAGGAGTTATTAACCACTGTCACAACTTGCCTCCAGCTCTCTCTCTCTCTCTCGGCATTTTTTTCCCCTTTGCAGTTTTTCACGTGAAGAGCTCTTGGGTCTCATCCAGTATTAGCTCTTCATTTTCTCTTGTGTTCGATGGCCAGGGAAAGGCTCTTCAAGAGGGGGTCTTTCTTTGCTGTATTCACAGGTCACTCCTGGCTCACTTGCTTGGAAATACACCAAGTAAGCAAGCCCAGCTGTTCCCATAAAGCAAGTGATAGTAAACTGAGCCTCCACAGCAAAGATAAAATAAAACTAACATGTGATATGTGGTGTGCAGGTATGAAACACACCAGAAAATATGCTGGTACAGCCTCCTGCTGATGGTCCCAAAATTTCGTGAGACCATAGGGCAGGCTGGAAGACCTTAGGGAAAGGGGTAGAAATAATTTTGTGAGCATGCCCCACCTGGGCTGTCCAGTAACATTGGAGGTGCTCTGGCAACAGGGCAGGTCTTGGTTCTGGATTTGAGTCTGAAACAATGTAGGAGTTGGCTTTAGCAAAATATGTATGATTTTGGAGTGCTTTCCTACTCATGGTCATTTGTTTGTTTTTAAAAAGGCTAAGAAAGTCTGAAGGTCTGGAATTGTTTTAGAGTATTGATCATAAAAATGTCTTAAGAGCCTTATGACTGTAAACACACAAGCAGTTGATAGGAGGAATGTGTGTTAGATCCTCATTCTAGCCAAAACCTAAAACTGTCCAATGTGATAGCACTTAAAATATTAAAGCCAACTTTCTTTTTTTTTTTTTTTTAAAAAGTTTGACCAAAGTTTTGCATAGTTCACTACTGTCATACTCGCTGGACGCCTTTTAATGCTGTGTATGTGAGGCTTTGGGAAGGTACAGGCAGTCTGTGCTTCCCTTTTTTATCAGTGGCACTTAAGTTGACGTGAACCTGCCTTAGGGGGTGAACAGTCAGCCCATCTGCAGTTGCCTCCTTACTTTAGGAGGTGACACGGATCCATCTTTCCGTGGATCTGCCTGTGTTGGTGTTACTGGGCTGTGGGATGAGCGCTGGGGTGTGGCTGGGTATTAGATGAGAAGGGTCTCCTTCAACATTAAGAAGTAAGAAAGAATAATGTCCCTGTACGCAGCAAGGGAGTAACTTGTGATAAGCAAAATTTAAAAATAGAAGACACATCCTGGTTGTAGTGAAAAATCCATCTGCGTATTCAGCGATGCAGCATTATGTTCAGAAAGGAAGAAACATCATCTTTTTCTGGCTTTTTTTTTTTTCTTCCCCCCAAAATACACCGTTTACATGGGCTCCCCACCGTGCTGCGCTCCAGCTGCACAGCCATTACGGGTCCCTCCAGCAGCCTTTAGACCCCCATTGCATTCCTGCAGAAACATCAAGGAAAACAGTTTCAGTTTTCTGGGAGAACTGACCTGCAGCTCCGGTGGTGAGACAAAAGGCTTGAGCATTGGACAGTTTTTGACTCCAAAGTACCAGTGCGGGTGTCCCGTACTCCCCCAGGCTCTTTCTCCCTGCTGCTCTGGGAGGACTCCCCTCCAGAAGAAACCACTGTGGCGTAACAGCCCTGCACTAGGATCTCAACTGTTGGGTTCTGGGGAGTTTTTTGGTTTTTTTCCAATGAAAACTAACATTTTCCAGTGGGGAAACAGACTTTTTTTCTGTCCAGAATGTTTTCCTTTTAAAATCAAAACAGAAGCAAAACGCAATCTGTTCTGAGAGGAGCGGGGAGGGAGGGAGGATGTATTGGCTGACTGTCTGCATGCTATTTTTGGTTTGACTCATGGAAGACAAGTTTCTGGGAGTCTCCTCAGAATCCTTGTGCATCATAGGAGGCTCCCTGGGAAGAGTAATGAGGAAGGCTTCTTCAAGCCATGTCTGAACTCTGAGAAAAAGAGTCAAGGCTTTCCTTCAAATTGGAGTAGTGATGGGTTGCTTTTTTTTGCCAGTTGCTTTTTCTTTTGAAATTACTTCACAGTTTTAAGAACTGAAAATCTGAAGATCTTTCTTTTTCCTCAATGTTTTGCATTCTTCGTCTTTCCTGATAAAATTAAGACATGTTAATAGTGAGAGGAATTTAAAAAGGAAAAAAAAAAAGGCAACACAAAACCAGTATTTGATTTTTTTTCCAATATGTAAACCCACAGAAAACTGCCTTTAAGCCCCCTTACTTTCCAAGGTACGATTGCAATAAACTGCTCAGCGTTTCACTTTCCACAGTATTGCTGTATTTAGGCACAGCATAAGATCTTCTCATTGCATTGCATGTTTCCTGGTAGGTCTTGGAAATGAGATGTTTGCTTAACTGTACTGCACTTCATTTGCTAATTGCTTGGGGTTTTTTCCTGTATCACTGAAGATCTGGGTTTTAAATGACTGGTAAATACACACACAAAAGCACGTGCACCCACACGTAGACACTGGCAGGCCAATCTGCTTGCTGCATGCTCGCTTTTTTAATGCTCTTTTTTTGTTGTTGTTGTTATTTAAAAAAGTCATGTAAGCATAATAGGGATAATTAGCTTTGACTATGAGCAAATCTGGCAATAAAACACATTAGCTACAGCTTTAAATCAACATCTCAGCCTGCAGCCTTAACTCATAGTCCTGGTAAAATCAAATTGAAATGATCATTTTGAAATGAGCGTTTGATTTTAATTGCATGTGTGTGGGTATGTTTGGCTATTTGGCCTGTACAGGTGATTTTTTTGAAGTAGCCAAACTTCCTGAGAGCTGCATTGAACCTGGTGCTGGAATCACAGGGAAAAGACACAAAACCTTAACAGACACACGGCTGTTAAGTTCAAAGCCTGCTAATGGTGTTTTAAAAAAATGGTCCTATAGGTAGCATGTCTGAGTTGCATTATTAGATGCCTAAGAATATTAGTTATGCATTGTGAAGAAAACAGTCCAGAAACTTGAGCTCAAATGTATAATAACAAAACTGCAGCTTTTCCCAATCCTTGAAAGAAGAGCTCTGGGTTGACTCCAGCCATGAAAAGACGTTTGTAATGCAGATTAAATCTGTTCACATGGGGAATTTGTGGGGAATTACAAATGCATGTTAAATTTGCGCTCTCACTTCCTAGGCACTAATTTCACCTTGTAGTCCAGCCCTCTGTCTCAGGAAAAGCCAGTGGGGGTCTGGCACTGGAGGCACCAGTCCTGCTTATGCCATTTGGAAAACCTTGCTGAACATCTGCTGGCATCCCCTGCACCTGATACCTTCGGAAAACCTCCTAAGGATGACCTTAGGTGCTTGCCTGTTGTAAATGTGCTTGTTCCCACTGGTGTGTCCTGACTGGGAATGTCACCTCAGGTCTCTAACAGTAAACACAGAGAGAACAAATAAAAACAATTCAAATTGTCTTGCATACTTCCAGAAGAGGGACATTTGCCATCAGGGGACATTTCTGGGCGCCTGATGCATCCTTGGGAACCTTGGAAATCTCCTGGGGTGTTTCTGGACACCCTGACACCAGATCCTGTGGTTGGGATTTATGGAAAATGCAAGGATTTTGGGGGGACATAATTGGATTTACGTGAGGCTAATGTCAAAGCGTGTTACTCCCGTTTTATTTCCCAGTGCTACTCAAAATAAGCAGAAGCAGCTAGGCAATTTCCATGTGCTCTGAAAACCCCCTGAAGCAGTATTGTAACACGGGGTATCTGAAATAGGCTGAGTGCACCCTGAATTGTGCAAGGTGATGGAGGTGAGGCCGTTCTGCGAAATGCGAAAACCCCCTTGTTTTAATGGCTACAGTGGTTGAAGATGGGTTGAGCTTAGACCAGTGGAATTGCTGAGATTCTCATTTTTGCAGATTCGTAATGATGGTAGTTACAGGTATGCAAAAGCCTCTGTGCTGCAAGAAATGGCTTCAGGTGCAACGTGCGCAGAGCATTTGGTGAAAATAGGAGCTCTGTGCTCCCTGATGCCCTGAGGTTGTGCTGTGGTAGCAACCCTAACACCAAGTGCAAGGTGTTTTTTGTTAAGTGTGGTGTGCGTTTTGTTGATTTATTTAATTTTTTTATTCTTAGGGGGTGCTCAGTGTGGTTTGTTATGCATTGAGACCAATTTCAGAAATTTATCAGCAAGCTGTAGTGTGTTGCACTTCTAGTCAAGGGTGTGGGACTTTTTGCAGCTCAAGGTTGGCTCCAACCAAGATGATTCAGCTTTAGGTCCGCTGATAAATGCGAGACAACACCATCGACTGACTTGGCCAAGCCAGATGGGTTTGGCTTGTTGTTTCAAGATGTAGTGTTGAGTTTGGACCCTGGGCCTCTCTTCTCTTGATCCAGGGTAGGGAAGTGCAGCTTAAATTAAGGGATGAGATAGGGGTGAACATGGGGCATGATGGACTCAGCCCTGGAGTTGGTCTGTGGCGCCACAGAACAGAAGAAGGGCATTGATGGGCATGTGGAGAGAGTTTGCGTTTAGATTGAATTTACCAGGCCAAAGTATTCAGAGCGTTTCAGCTGATGGTGCACCGTGCTCCCCAAGGAAATGGTAACTCATTGCCTACAGCCAGATCCAGCACGAATGCTAATGATTAATGCCTGGAGATCCCAGTGGTCTTGGAAGCAATATAGTTAAGTAAAAGGCAATGGGTTGGATAAAAGGTCTTAAATCAGACTAATGTTGGCAAATGTCACTTGAAAGAGAGGGATTTTGGAGGGGAAAAAAAAAGAAATGAGGAAGAGTAATTTAAGAAGAAATTCAAAGGAGGGAAAGCAGACGTTCCCACAAACTAATAAAATCTCTGCAAATGAGCAAATGAGCCTGCTCAGATTGAAATTTAATCACAGAAAGGATTTCATTGTAACAGGGAGAATTATAATTACCGCTTGAAAAAGGAGAGGGTTTTCTGCCTCTCAGCTGGCACGTGGCCTACAGGAGCCTGGTGTTGAGCAGGAGGGGATGGTGTCAGGAAGGGAAGGAAGGGCCACAGCAGTTGTCCTTCCAGTCATAAAAACTAAACCAGATTCATTAGAGAGGCAGCTGTGGGTGTGAGTACCCTCAAAGCACTGCTCTAGAAACGAGCGTCTGTGTTTCCCAGCGGTGCAAGCGCTGCCCGGGGATGCTCCTTGTGGGTCTTCATGGCGCTTCTCTACCTGTGGAGGCATCACTTGGGAGGGATTTGGGGCATTGGAAACCCTTGGGGATTGCACCACAGCTGTAGTTATGCTTCAGACTTACTTAAGGCTACCTGAAAGGGCAATAAAAAGCAGACACAAAGTGTGATATAAATACAGTATTTCAGTGGCCAAAAAAAGAGCACTAGCATGCACACCTTGTATTTCCTTTAGAAAATTAGCAGGTGTTGTTATTTTTGTTTTAAGAGAAAAACAGTGATAAAAATCCCACCTGTTGGTTGTAGTTTAGCAGCATGAATCCTTCCAGGAGCAGGCTGACCCTTCAGCTGGACTTTTAGCTTCTTTTAGAAACCATTACAGCCACCTCAGAGCTCAAAATACATCTGTAGTTTCTCTTTAACAATTCAATATTTTCTGTGTTATTCCCCTGTTGTTTCCTTCCTTGTTTTTGTTATAGATGCAATTCTTCAAGCTGGGTCGGTTTGATTGATATGTTCTGTTTCTTTTCTCTATTTTTGGTATCGAGCTCATGGAGTCTCTACTGACTTCATTAGAGTATTTTAGAAAATAAGTATCCTCAGCATTATTTTCTCTCTCTGTCCTGGTAGAGGAAAAAAAAAAAAGTCTAGAAAAGCATACTTAGAAAAAAAGAAACAGGTAGTCTGTGCATATGGTGGAGTGGGGAATGATAGTGACAACATTTAAGAAGTTCCCCTTTAGCATTCTATCAACTGCAAGGTGTTTAAAAGAAATTAGGATTAACATATTCGGCAGCTTTGACTGCATTTAAAATTGCTGCTGAAGTGCTTTGTGGGCAAAACTCGCATTCTGCTGCTTTAATTTTTTTTTTTCCTTAAATTATTTTGCATCCACTTCTTTCCTCCTGAATTTCAGAAATGTTGTTTGCTTCATCCCAAATGCTCTCGTGGCTGATCTCGTCAGGAGGAGGGGAGAATTTCAGATGGCGGGCAGTGAGTATTAGCATGTGGCTGCATCGGCCACCTGACATGGTGTGAGACAAGAAACTAATTACAATGATTGCTGTTAAAAATCACACAACCCCACATCGGTGGGTGCTCCAGATCCTCCCCTGAATGCGGTGGGACATCAGTGGGTTGTTTGAAGAAAGTCCCATTAGCTTTTAAATAGCATAGTTCAATGGGAGTAGATTTCCTTGTGTCAGCGCTGGAAGAGTTAATAAGATCAGGTTAAGAAAAAAAAAAAAGAAATTGAACTCTTTAATCGTCCAGAATATGCAATGCTACGTCTCCAGCTCTCTGTGCCAGCAGAGGCGTTTGGCGAGTGGGAATTACACAAAGAATTGTGCAAACATTGGGAAACGTTGCTGAAATTATTCAGCAGTCTTTTTTTTTTTTTTTTTTTTTTTGCTACTTTAAGATTAATTTGTAAATTTGCTCTTGGTAATCATTTGTAAAATAACCATAACCCTGAAATATTTCAGGTCGTGTCAAAGTAGTCGTTTAAATACATTGAGCCCAGTAAAGTGAAAAGTCAATCAGAATAGAAATATGGCTCATGTAGTATTTTATATTGCTTTAAAAAATAATAGTTTCAGGGAACTGTAAGAGAGAAGTGTTTCCCTGGCCTGCTACGTTTATGTCTAGTGCTGCTCCACTCAGTGAGCTCTACTTCTAGGAACTCTGAGAATGGAAATGCTTGATTTTTTTTTTTCTTTTATCTGTGAAAATCCTGTCTTTTTCCTTAATTAACTCAACTATTAAACAAAGAGCAGTGAAACATGCTTTTATGGTGTGTATTTTTACAGCAAAGTATTTAAACCGGCCTGTTGGATAATTTCATGCTACATTAAGTTCGGTAAGATCTTTTCATATGCATCATTTTTAGTGCTTCCTATATCTTTGGCCATAAGCTTTTTAATTGCCACGTGAAGAAATGTAAAATGAAATTCAATAAGAAATAATTCTTTGGTCGTTTGGCTTCACGTGATGCAGTGTTTTTCAGATGCTGAAGTGAGCATCTGTTGCATGTTTTGTTTGGAAATCACTGGATCACCTTTAGAGTTACTGCCCCTGGCTCACCAAAGGCTTCAAAAGCAGCTGCTGGGTGAAAAAGAGAGGTTTTATTAGGGCAGAAGGCTCAGGCTCTGGAACCAGAAGAGTGCTGGTGATTCTGGCTCTCGTAGCGATTCGTTCCATCTGTGGGATTTGGGAGTGAGCATTCCAGCGGCACAGGGAACACGCGGCTTAGGGGTTGTCTCACCCATCTCATTCTTGGTCTGGATCTTGCACCTGTAGCCTGGGTAAGCTTGTTGTACCCTGCAGTGTTTTGCTCTGCTTTGTCTGGTGTCAAAATCATGGTCTCTTTCTAACAAAGCTTTCCTCAAGCCCAGCGTGGGTGTGTTTTGAGGAATCAGCGTTTTCAGCAAAGGAAAAAGAAAATGTTTTGCCTGAAAGGATTCCTGGCATGGTCTAATTTAGAGCTTCAGCCTTAGGCTGGGCAGGGTTGGGATGCTTTCCTTGGAGGTGTTTTTTAGACTAGACCATTCCATAAATACTTATTATGTTTCTAACACTGACATTCCTGCAGCCTTTATGAATGAAAATGTCGTGCTGATAAATTGAACAAAAGGGAAACAAAAAAAGTGTAAGCTGATGAGCCTGTCTAACATTTTTAGAGAGAAAAAAGGAGAATAGAATGTGAACTGAAGACCTGGTTTCCTCCAGCTATGAGCTGCACGTCTCCTTATGTCCATTTCCACGGCTCTCTGAGTGCCTGTGGGTAAAAGCCTCTTCCCAGAGAGCTGCTGCAGAGCCTTATTATGGCCCTGATCCTGAAAATGGTCTGGCACTTCCTAGGAATTCATCTGTGAGGATGGGTCCTTTTCAAAGTCAGGGATGCCACGTGGAGAGCAAGTCTTGCCAGGTCTGTCCGTGTTCCTTGGGAGTGGTCTGAAGGCTGTGCAGATTGTCCCAGGTGAGGATGCAGTCAGACACCTCCCCTGTTGCCTGATGATATTTTTAATTGGATGATTGCAAAGGGCTCTCCTCTTAGAAATGTGTTTTGCAAACTGCTGAGCAGTTGGGGCTGAGCAGATGAAGAAATCAAAGCTGAAAAAGCCAAATCCTCCCCAGGCTGATATTGATCCTAGTTCAGTGCTAAATCCACATTTTAGCCACTGAAAGATGATACAAAAAGTACGGTTTGCTTATTGTTTTGCATTCTCTTTTCTATTATCTGTGAAAACATTTAATCAGCCACACTGACCAAAAGACTTGGGGACTGGAGGGGGTATGTGCTTTTATTTTAGCCCTCCTTGTTTCTGGAGCTTAAGCCAATCCTGGAGGACGACAGGGGCTGCTCCAACACTGTCCCCTTCTTATCCTCAAGTGCACATCAGAGGGGAACTTGTGGCACCAGTCACGGTTTGTCTGCCGTGCTGCACATGAAGGTTTCAGGGGTGCCCCTGTCTGGGTGAAACTCGGAGGATTGAGCTTGGAGGTCCTCACCTGCAGTGTGGGAAAGGAGGACTGCGCTGTGGCTGTGGGGCTGGAGGTGGGTCATGCAGTGTGATCACTCTTCAGGTTTTGGAGATTGCCTTTTGCCTGGCTCCGAGGTCCATGACCTCTGTATGCGCCCCAGGAATGCGAATCTCTGCTGCTGGCATTGCCTTTAGATAATTATTGCGGTGTTTGGTTATAGACTGGTTGGGGTTGAATAGATATTGTTTTATTTCCTCTTAGTGGGTCTTTTTTGTTCATTTTTTAAATTCTAGTTCAAGTAGGTGGAATATTCCTTATTTTCTTTCATTTTAAGGTAAACACAATTACCGTGATATATCCTCTCCGATTTCTGTTATGACTGTGCTTTGAAACTGTAACCTATTTTTAGCTGAATATCCTTAGAGAAAGTCTAAAAAGCCAGAAAATGCTTTAGTGGGAAAATGATGCGTTCAAATAAAGCTTACGGAGGTAGTGCTCACCCAGCAGATGAAACTATGAAGTCTGAGGATTGTTGGGCAGAGGAGTATCTCTGAATTTCTTGTTCCTTTCTATCTAAGGTAACCTGATTATCACTGTAATCTCTTTTGCCCTGTCACTTTGAAAAAACAGTATCATCCGTCATTCTGTAGGAAAAAACAGACTCCCCAAATAATCGTAGTCAAAAGCAAACATTCCTTATTTGAGCATTGGTTTTTAAAAATGAGAGTAATATTAATACAGCCAGAAGTGTATTTTATATATAGTTTGATATGTATGCATGTATATACATAAATATACATAGGTATAGACGACAGTGTTTGTTCTGAGCAAATCTATGGCACAAAGTTTATACTCTGTACAGTTTCTGTAGGAGATATCTGGGCTATTGGGCCATTACCTATTAAATGCTTTCTTTCCTTAGCAGAGATCTGCAAAGGGGCACTGGCACTGCCTGAGTGTGTCTAAGCATGTGTATGTATGTCAGCACATACATTTATCTTCCAGAGCGGACTTTGGCCATTGACAGGCACTCAGGAAATATGAGATATTTTGTTCCACCAGCTAAGGTGCTTGTGAAGATAAAATTTGGTTGCGTTAAATAACGAATGAGAGGAATTCAATTATTTTCGGTTTGTTGGTCCATCCTGAGAAGATTACCCCTAAGTCAGTAATAGCCAATATGATGTGATAACTTACTTGGCAGGGAATGTGTTGGGCTAACTTAGGATTTTTATCCTCGAGGTGACCAAAATCAGCACTGAGTTCCACTCCCATAAACAAGGGGTGCGTTAGCTGGGCAGCAGATGCACGTGTGTACACAGAGCGTTGTCCTCTGTGAGCATCCAGCTGCTGCCAGGCCTCTCCTGATCGTCCCTGAGAGCTGGAAGCAGTTTCGGGGTTTGGTGAGGCGTTGCATTCCGGCTGTGCCGAGCAGCCCCCACGTGGACGAGGGTGCCCAGTTCGGGAGCGTGGGTTTTTTGGCTGCCGCCGGTACAGCTGCCGCCCTTGCTGGCGGGCAGGGAGGACACCTGTGTGCCCCTGTGAATGAAGGCAGCCTTCACTTGGGGAGGAAGGCTGCCGAGGTTGCCACAACAGCAGAACCCGGCGCGGAAGCGCGAAGAAAAGGCCGATGCTTTCTGCCACGTGTGCTCAGTCGCATACTAAGGAAGCGACAGTGGAGGAATAAAAGGCACTGGCTCCTTGGCTGGCCTTGCTGCTATTCAGAGCTTGCCTGAATGAGCAAGACTGGTGTAATCCATTCTGCACACCACAGTAATATGGTAATATTGGAAATACAGGAAGGGAAATCTTGGCCCGGTTAAATTTGTGGGAGCATTTTGCAAAGAGACCAGTGGAGCATTCATCTCTTCTGCTTAGTTTTCAATAGAAGAAGTAGCTCCTCAGCATCTGAAACTGATTTTGTTGAAGTAAGAGAATAGGGTGTTATTTGTTTAGGAATGCATGGTAAAGAACCCGGTGATTTTACAGTCTGGAGCAAAACTGGGACGATTTCTTCTTGGTCTTCCACAGCTGGTGTGAATTCCTCTGGGCGATGCCTGGCAGAGGGACCTGGAGCACCTGGGAAAGGCTTTGAAAATCAGTCAGGGTTCCCCTCTACTCTCTTCTGCTGACGTTTCCCCCTGGCTGGAGGAGCCTGCTCCCACCAGCGAAGTTTGAGTGGCAAAGCCCCGCTGATGTGGAGAAGCGATTGGAGCAGCACTTCCTGTGGTCACATTCAGCCCAGCTGGCTTCAGCTCTCAGCTCTTCTGTGCTGGGCCATAAATTTGTCCTTGCAGTCTGAGCACACGCAAGTGAAATCTTCCAGCTGTGGCAGTCTCTCGCTAACGGTGTCTGAATCTGCTTTAGGCTATTGATGGAGGGACATTTCCCCTCAGACATTTATAAATAAGAATTTAGCGTGAGTGAGTGATGTCTAGCAATCTCCTAGTAATTTCTCCAAACGCTTAATCATACATGTGTCCCTAAATATCTTCTCCATCTCATCCCTAGACGTTCAAGCTGTGACAACTGCTTCAAGATAAGTGTGGCGTGTATAGATTTTTGTATGTTTTTGTAAGAAAAAAATTGTATGTGTTTGCCTTGTGCTTTATTCCGTGTATTTTCCCATCTAGGGCAATTGGACCTGCAAGTAAACCCACTAGACCTCTGAGATAGACCTTTGTAGGTGTTACCTGATTTTCAAGTTGTGATTGTTCTTGCTTTGCATCACCTCACCAGAGCCAGAGCACACAGAGAGCGATAGTCATTATAATTAAACAAAATCTAGCTTACAGGAGCTTAAAAAACAAGGGATACTGTTCCTCAGGGGACAAGGGATTATAAGTGGTTCTGTTTCAGCTCAGTAGTTGGTGTCGCTGGAGGTCTCTGTGGGCTGTCACAAACTTTGCTGGCAGGTGTTCATCTCTCAGGACAGAAAGCAAGCTCTCTCGGCCCACCTTTGAGCCTCTGTAGTCTGGCAAGTGGCTTTCAGCAACACTCCAGACAAGCTTTCTTGCTTCCTTCAAGCTTAGCTTCCTGGTAAAATGACTGCCTAGATGTCTGGATAGCTGACTTGAATTAAGCAGCAGGGGAAAAATAATTTAAAATGTAAAATAAAAAAAAAAATATATTTGTTAGACGTGATTGTATTTTTTATCTTGCTTAACCATATAACAATTTTGTGGACTGTTTCAGTGAACTAGTTCTTCTGTTCTAATGGCCTGCATGGATGTGTGAAGGTATTTGCTTATTTGTAATGGCATGCAGCAGTTACAGTTACTTACTGAAGGAATCCTCCTTACTTGGGAGAGTTCCTTGCCCACTAGTTCTTACTCCAAGTCCACAGGATTTGGCTGTCCTTTGTGTCTGCCCTGAGGGGCACTCACTCTTGGACTAAGTGGGATGCCTTATTTCTGGTCTCTGTTTAACGAAGAACCACAACAACAAAAAAACAAGTTGTCTTTGCCAACATCGTGGCACTTCAGCCAAATATTTGCATTGCAATTTGTGATGAATTATAAATGAAGCAAAAATGTGTCATAAATTTAATATTCAAAAATATCCTATCATGTCACACTACCTTAATTTTCCCCTTTATTCCTGAAGCGTAGGCGGACTGCTAAGATTGGCAGATGCAGAGTGTGAACGAGGTAGTTTCTGAGTCAGTGGGTACAGCTTGAATTCCTCCATGAAAAATGGTCTCCCTCGTTTTCAGCTGTCAAAACAGCGCTTGATGGAGGCTGCAGTTAGCACAAGCACTGTGTGATGTGGAGAGTAGCCTGAGTATTTGAGTCACAGCCAGATGAGCTGTGTCTTCTTCCTCCCCTGTAGTCTCGTGCGAGATGGCCAGCTCAGCCTGGGTGGGACCGTGGAGGTGATCTGGTCCATCCCTGGCCCAGAGTGGGGTCAAAATTGGCTTTGCTCATGGTCCTGCTGATCACTGGGTAACTCTGAGATGAAGGCAGACCCGGGGGTTTGTCCAGGACTCCTCAGAAACCATAGCACGAATATTGGTATGTTGTTGTGCTGGAGGTTTGCTACTGAAAACGAGTCTGTTTTTTATGCCCAGTTGTACCTGATTGATGGCTTCAGGGTTGTTGGCTGAGCCGTGCAGTGGGGACCCTGGGGCTGGTCCCAGACCGTGCACTGGTGGTGTTAATAAGCAAAGGCACGTCCTGAGCTCCGGTGTAGCTCACCGAGGGCCTGCTCAGGTAGTGAAATGTTTACGGTGTCTGTTTTTGCAATTAAAAACTAGCTGAAGACAGAAATCCTGTACTGCTAACTCCAGTCTCTGCTGTAATACCCTAGTGATCAGTATTGGGCTTTCCAAACAGTCTGAGATGATGAACTGCTGATTGTGTTCTTTTTCAACTCTCCATAGTTAGGTCTTTGTGTTTATCTAAACAATTCAGCTATTTTTTTTTTAGTGTTTTGTAAGCACAATCATTAGTTCCTGTGCTTTGCTAAGGAGAGTGAAGTAAAGCAGCATGTTTTCTGCTTTGTCTTTTTAGAACAATTAAGTCCAGCTTGAGTGAAAGGCTGAGTCTGAGCTTCAGACTTTGCCTGAGGAAACAGTAAACTCAGAAACTCCGAATAGCGATACTTTTCAGTTACAGAAGTTCATAACTGATGTGACTTTCAAGATGAGGAAATTGTCTGGAGTTCTGCTGTCTAGTTCGGGAGCAGGAAAAGAAAGTTATTTGTAAGGAATGTCGGGCTAATAGTGCCGTCACGTGAAATACTGCGATGTAAGAGCCTGCTCTGGAGTGGAAGTGTCCTGGTAGTGCTCCAGATCAGAGGACACCTGTGTTCCCATGCCCATTTTTATCTCATGAATAACACCAGATTGATTAACTCATTCCCACAGTTACTCAAAACCACGTTTTGCTGGCATTATTGCTGAGCTGAATTCCAGTGTGACATTTCTGCAGATCCTACTAAATTATCTTGGAGGGACTAAAGCTCATTTAATTGCCCATTTTGTTACCGCTGCAAGTGTTCAAATCTTACCATTTTGTGTCATCCGCAAGATTTGGTTTCTGTTCTCAAATAGTTGGGAGTCCCAAAAGTTCACATTTTTCACGTTGTTTGTGTTGGGTGCCGTCATTCTTGACCTTAAATTTCCATGTCTGTATGAAACCTACCCCTCAATAGCTTTTAATCTGGGGAAGGTTACTCAGAAGAAGTCTTCAGTCAGAGAACTTTGAGGGGATGCTTCAGATCAAGATCTTGTAACAGGTGTAGCAGATACTGATGATTCAAAGGAATCTGCTGACAAAGACCTTTTCTCTGCTCTTAATGCCAGAGAAGCTCTGTACAGGACTTTGCAGGACTCCTGGTGACTTGTGGGTGATTTGTGTTACGCAGTAAATAGTTTTTTCTGCCTGAAATTAGTGAGAAATGCTCAATATTCTGTGTTACAAGGAAGCGAACTGTTAAGTACGACACAAGAGTGCTGTAGGGACATTCAGGATGGTGAAGAAAATGAAGAAATAAGGAGTGGGGAAAGAAAAGATAAACTGATGCAGACTTAATTTTTTTAATATTATTTTCTACGTGCCTACATCTTCTCTGTACAGTTTTTAGAGTTCCTGACAGATATGTGTGCAGCCATGAAATCTCCAGACAGGCAGCTTTGAACTGTGCAGCGGATGCACAGAGAATATAGATTTATCTGAGCTTTCACTAACCTTGGTAATAAAATACTTCAGAGTCCAGAATTTCAAATGGCCAAAGTGTTCTTCAAGCTTGTCTGCAATGTACTAATGACAAACTGGCTTGTGTTCCACAAAAGGTACCAGGATTTTTCTTTCCAGCAACCTTTTTTATTACAAAGATGCGAATGTAGTAGCAATCTTCCTTTGTTGTGGCCAGATTTGAGGGCTTTTCTATGCCCCTGTTCTGTCTAGCAGTATTTATTTGGTTAGCTGAGGTCCTTGGAGGGTGATTCTTAGGAAAAAAAAATCTAAAAACCATCCGGAACACTAATGTAGCTTGTTGCTGTCTTTCTTCTCCATTATGGCAGCTCTTATGAGACTTTGCTGTCATTTAAATGAACTTTATTCTTTACAGGAGAAAGAGTTGTTTTCATTAAATCCCCCCCGTCATCACAGGGTCTGTGGGGGTTTGTTCGTGCTCTGACATTGATACGGTGAGAAAGGCTTTTTTTTTTCCTTAAGCAGGGTAGGGATTTCCCTCTTGCAGGTTTTAGGCTGGTATCCCGTTCTTCTCATGCAAGGTGTGCTCTCAGCTTTAGACACAGCGGTGCAGAAGGAGGTAACTTGTTTAGGGCAGAAACATTCCGTGGTTCCACACAGCTTTTGATTTCCGACTGAAGGAACTGCGGTTTTTACAGCAGAAACACACAGGAATGATGGCTTGTTCCATTTCTCTACTTCAAATGAGGAATTGGTAAGTGTTTTGAGTAAACTTTTAGTTGTCTGTCAGCTCTGTGGCAGGAATCATAGCATATAGAATAGTAGAATATGCTGAAGTGGAAGGAACCCATCATGAGCATTGAGTCCAGCTCTTGGCCCTGCACAGGACACCCCAAGAATCACATCATGTCCCTTAGAGTATTGTCCAAATGCTTTTATCCAGGCCACCAGGATGTATTTCAGTGTCAGAAAGGGACTGGGAAGAGGAAGGAAGGAGATGGAGGTTAATACAGTGCAAAATTTCTTTCCAGAGGTTTGTATTTCCTGCCACTGCCACCAGTGGTCCTTACCCAGCCATTCATCTCTCTGAGGGCTTATTTTGGGGTGGACAGCCTGTGCACGGGAGTGTGTCTGGGTGGTGATGGTGTGTGCCTTCACCTCAGCAGCAGAATTGGGCAAGTCTCTTTGCAGTGGTTGCGTTTTCTGAGCCTCTCTGTTTGGATTTTCCTGCCAGATGTTTCCCATTCAATCCATATTGGTTTCCATTACAGCCTTGAAAACTGACTTGAGGTGGAAATGAATATTTCAACTATACTGTTGACTTGCGCATGAATTAATGTGATTTTCTCCTAAATACC
The DNA here is from genome assembly GCA_035584735.1 of Pseudotriccus pelzelni. Taxonomy (NCBI): domain Eukaryota; kingdom Metazoa; phylum Chordata; class Aves; order Passeriformes; family Tyrannidae; genus Pseudotriccus; species Pseudotriccus pelzelni. The sequence continues at coordinate 2,665,036 of JAWMRA010000002.1, read as the reverse complement.
CTGCAGTTTTGGGCAAGTGTGGTTTATTAGAAAACAATTGTACCAGTTTGAAGGTGTCGTTTCTGAGTTCAGGGAAGGGCTTTTTTTGTGGCTTTGGCACACGTGGCTCCCCAAGCAACACGCGCTGTTGTTGAGGCAAAGACTTGGGAAATTTCAGGCAACGGCTGGCAGGAACAGGCAGCCCTTGACCTGTTCAGCACAGACACCCTGAGCTGCCCTTCACATCTGTGCTCCCGTGGCTGCCCTGGGCAGGGAAGGAGCAGTGGGGGTTGAGGGGAGGGTGCAGAAAGCAGAGGGCGCAGCTTTGTGTGGAGTCTCCATTCGTGGGAGCCTCATGTCGGTGCGCAAGAGTTAAGTGGGACTATGTAAAATCCTTAATACGGTACTAGATGTTCTCTTTAGGAATCACAAAGCATGTAACGTCCTTATGTTCTCCAAAGAGTTTATTTGGCAGCCTGTTAGCATCTCACTGTGACGTGACTGAAGGGGGAATAACCAGAATAACAAGGTGGCAGAAAGAAGGCAGCAGTCACCAAATCGGAATAACAACTTCACAGCCACAGTACCTTTGAACCTGTGACTCTCTGCTTTCCCTGGATGAGTCGCAGGGCTTAATGACGCTGAAGACAACGTTATGCCGGTCAAATTGTGATGGAGACTCCTGTAATTTTGCCTAAGGCTCCCAGTTGCTGCTGGATTTCAGTATGTCTGAGGGTGAGCCGGTAATCCAAGGCAGTCTTTTCTCATTCACTTTGGTCTTGTGCAATTATTCAGATTTTAGGCCCAGAAATATCTTTGCAGCTAACCGGGAGCAGCATGAAGTTGCAAGGTAAATATTTCTGTCAATGGGAAAGGAGATCTGTGCTATAGGTCAAGATTTCTGCTTAAGAAGAGGCAGTAAGTAACCAGTGTAGGCAAATGAAAGAAAGGGTTGGACAAAGTAAAGGATTAGAATATTCAAATATCTGGTAAATTAACCCAGCAGAGTGCATACCTTTGGGTCTTCCCTCTTTGGATTTAAAAAACAAAAACATCTTCCAGCTCATCTGTAATATTATTTTCATGCAGATACCTTTAATCCTGTGGTTTCCATTTTCAGAGCAAACAAAGATGTGTTTGTTTTCTTTGTAAGCCCTTTTCCTATCATCCATGCAGTATTTTTGAAGCTCATGGTTGAGACAGATGGAAAGCAGGAGTAGTATGCAAATGACAGCTTGTCAAAGGGAGCTCCAAACCACAGGCTGGGTACCCCCAGCTGGATAGGGAGTTACTGGCATGTGGGCTACCCCAGAGTGTGCATGGACACACACACACACACGTATATATTTATATTTTACTAAGGAAGTGACAGCTTTGCTATTGTTGTTACCGTTTTCCCCGTGTTTGATGGAAACAGCAAACCTATGGCTGTCCCCAGCGGGTGAGCATCTTGCCACGTCTGAGCGGTCCCACCCAGCACATTGGCCTCTCTTACTCCCTTCTGTGTTGTGAATCTCCTGGAGTTCCTTTGGGAACCACTCCACTTGGGAAAGGTGTTGCATTACAGAAAACCAAGGTAGGAGGCCATGCAATGAAAGCGATGCTATAATAGGAGAAAGTGGCACATATATTGTAGAGGAATTCCAGAGAGAAGGAAGCTGTGGGAAACCTCTCAGTGCTTCCCTAATCCTCCAGCTATTCTCCTTTATTTTAAATGTTTTTTTCTTGCTCTCAGTTTGCTGTGGGTTTGTACTGGGACAGCTTTTCCCTTCTCCCTTCTTCCCAGCATCTTCCCTTGCTAAATGCAGCACCATCAAATAAGGGATTGTAGATCTGGCAGTCCCATGCAAACATGGGGAGGGATGACACCCCTCCCTTGTAAGCCTGTTCTGTGTCATCTATGATTGTCAAAGTCTGCATCCTTTTATGTTTCCTTTTTTTTGTGAACATCCCTAAAATTAATGCAGCGATTTAGTGTCTGTGTGCCTAAATGTATGTATAAATGAGAGTACACATAGAATCTGCCCAGTCAAAATAGTTTCCCAACACATCTGTGGCTGAACAGATGCTCTCTGTATTGGCCAGCCTGGCTGTTGCTGGCTTTCTGTGGTTGACAATAACATGAATATTTAAAGAGTTATGAAGACCTGATTGCTGTGGTATAATCTAAGGTAACAGAGGAGAATCCCAAAGCTTTGGCTTGGCTGAGAAGTGCCGCCTACCCCAAAACCCTGGTCAGTTGATTTCACTCCTTTAACAGAGGGAATCAGCTCCATGGCTTTGATTGCATGGCATTGCTGCATGTGTTGGACAAGGAGGCCCCATAGTATGGGCAGTGCTTTGTGTCCTGGGATATTGCATGCACACACACACATATTTATTATATACTCCTGTTGTTCCAGATGGAGATCTTGCAGATTCATCTTCATCACTTGAAAAGCAAACACCCAGCCATAATCTCTGCAAATACTTAGGTTTACAGTAATAACATTTATAGCGTAATAATTAACCAGTCCCTTCCCACCCAACTCAATTATTTTATACAGTGCTTCAGCTGACTTAATCAGTGCCCTTTCTAACAAGTCCATCCTTTTTAAAACAAATGGAATTCCAGCACGATCGTATTTTCTTTCCAGCTCTTTTTACTGCTGCATTCTTTAGAGATGATTTAATCACTGTAAAACTGGTCTTTGTACTTGCCATTCTTGATTATATTGCCACTTAACAAGCTGTATTAAATGCATGAAAAAATTAAATCAGAAAATTGAGCACTAGACAGTAACAAGGAAAACATTTTTTTTTCTTCAGTACTGTTGCCACTGAGGGGAACTGTGTGTAACCAAGTTATTTTTGAATTATGTTCAAGCTGTGAGGAAAAGAAAACTTGGGATAATGGAGAATTTGAAAGTAACTGCACAGAAATGCCACTAAAAATGATGGCTTATAACTTGGTCTTGTATAGCTCAGTCCCTGCCTCCTCAGTTGAACCACTTGCTTTACCTTGTGCATTCAGCAGGACCATATTCATCTGGAGCGTGGAGATTTCAAAGTTAATGCTGTGGAAAGGCTCTCTCTTCCTTGCTCTGGTCTTGGTAAATATTCCCCAGACACAGCAGTTCTGGGTCCTGTGCAGCAGATCCGACCCATGGTGGGCATATAGGCCACTGGGCAGCAGCTGGGGCAAGTTTTGGGTGGTTTCAGGATCCTAGAATTGGCTGTAACAAAGAGCTGTGACACATGGCTGCAGTAGTGTTCTCCGGAGAGGGGAGCCCTCTCAAACCGTAACAGGTCCCCTAGAACTGAAATCAGGTTCCTCTGGGGTCCAGAAACGAATGTGAAGCTTCACCCTGATGGGGCTGAAGGCAGTGGTGAGAAGCTGTTTGGGTTACGTGGCTGGGGTTGGAACCACGGCCTCTTTGGGAAGTGGGTGTGAGCTGCTCAATATAAATAGTCCTATAGAATAATCTTCTATCGTGGTCCTTGTTGTGACCCCCACTTGCTTTTCTGCAAGGGTAAATGCATTGCAGGAGGGGTCAGGGGCTTGGAGCTTGCAGACACCTCCCCTGTGGGAAGAAGGAGCGAGTCCCACGTGCCAGGTAGGATACAGGGAGATGGACAGTGCGGTGCAAAAGTATTATTCTCCAAGCAGAAATGTGAGTGGTACCGTCGGGACGTAATAACTTGCTCACAAGGAAAAGTTTCTTTCTAATGTCCACCATTTAACGGTTGGCTTATGCCCTTGAAGTGAGATGTGTTATATCTGTAATACAGCCACGGTAATTTCGTTCCAAAAGTACCCTATTTGATTAAGAACCAGCCATGAAGGTACATATCAAATCTCCAGATGGAAACTTGTCCTGGCAGGAGAGGATGAGAAGTTGCCATTAAGCGAGGCCGGGCTGGGGCGTCCCCTCTGACCAGGGACACACCACGGCACGGCCCATTTGTCACAGCAGGAATATAAATTTGTTTTCTATTACTGACATGTATTTGTCCTTTCCTTTACTGCAGCAATAACTTCCCAAAAATACCTTTTAAAAAAAAAAAAAAAGGCAAAAGGAAGCGTCAAGAATATGAGTGTTTGATCTTAATTTTGTCCTAACCTTTACAAAATGGTTTAAATAACTCCTGCAGGTAACACCATCAGCCCTAATCGCCCAAGCAGTGATGGCCTGTCAAGGTGCTTGTACAAGGGGTAAGCTCTCCACCTTGTCCTACTCCTCAGAGCATGAAATCTCGGGTGCACTTAAAGAACAAAAAAAAGGCGATACGGTGTGGTAGAGAAGCACGGAAATGTTAAACCAGTCTTGTTGTACTGGAGGTCTCTCTGACACCAACGTGGGGTTTTTTTGTAAAGTTTTGTGCTGCTCTGTATAATACTGAGACACTCTTGTGTGATGGTGCAGCATCAAAGTATCAGAGTAGGTGGAGGAAGGAAGGTGCTTCAGATCAGAGGTGACTAATGGCTTTTCTCAGAGGTTTATGGCAAAGCTGTGTGCCTGGCAGTGTGCTGGTGCCTGGGACAGAGCTCTAAGCAGCAGCCTGGGGCTTAGCATGCTCCTGATGGTTTTATGGAGCAACCTGTACCTGTGAAACTACACCCCCCAAAGCAGTTGGACACATTAAGCAAAGTGAGAGTGACTGCAGAAAGTACGGGAAATGGCCTGGCTGAGGCAGTTTTGTCCCAGTACACCTGGAGGATGTTTTTCCTCTTCCTAATTGGAGATTATTAAATTTAGGGTGGTGGTAGAAGAATACAAGAACAAAGTTGTTATTTTTTGGAGTGAACTCCCTTTGGTAAACCTGTGCCTTTTAAATTCAGATAAAATATTTCCATCCTCTACAGCGCCCAGTCGTAGATCCTGTACATCTGCTGTAGTGATTCACGGGTCTTGGGGAGCCCCTTGCAGTGTGCTTTGTGTCACGTCTGATCTATGGGGTGGAGAAGGTAAGAGAATGTGTGTTGGGAAGTCAACCATCATATTTAAATTTTCTGAAGCTGTATAGGCGTGAAATCAGGCTGGTAGTTGGTGAACTGGCCTCTCCTTGCCTTCCTCCACTGGTGTGTCCTGGCTATATAGTCTGCTCCCAGCCTTGCATTTGTGGTCTTGGTCCAATTTCCATCCTGGGAGAAGCCACACAATGCTTCTGGCCTTGTTAAATGACTACAGCGTATTTTGCTGTAATAAATTGGGGTGATGAACTAGTGCTGGAGGAGCTGATTTAGCTGGCTTTGCAGGAAAAGAAAAAAAAAAAGGAATTGGTTTTGTTGGTTCTTTTATTTTCTTCCTTTTTATAGGAAGAAAATAAAATAGAAATATGAGGGAGAATGTGTACTTGTTCATCAGCTTTTTTAGTTCTTCTCTGCAGTGTAATCCCCCCACCCACACCAAAAACAGGCTGTCCCAGCCTGTGAAGTTGCTGACTGAGGCTGCCTTACTAGCAGGAGTAAAGAGGCTTGAGACAGAAGTGCATGTTGTTGTTTTTAAGAGATAAAAGTAGGGGGTCCAGTTGGAAACAGCATCGGAAGAGCATTTTTGGCATTTGTAAAAAGTCTTCGGCGAAACACTCTGTACATGGGCAGAGAGCAGAGGCAGCGGTGCTGGGGGTGGCCTTGGGGGACTGTTGGGGATGTGGCAGCTCCATCTCAGGCAGCGGTTTCTCAGCCCTCCTTCAAGATGCTCCGAGAGATTTCTCTGGCTCCTTTGCTTTGGATCCTCTGTGCGTGGCTTAACTGTTTTAAGCATTTCCTACATCAAAAATCAAGCTCTGTGTGTGATCCTCTAGTCATTAGAAATGGGTCAGTGGGAAGTTTGGCAGCAGCACAAACTGGTGTCTCTCCCCTTTCTCTATATCATCATTCATCTTCACCTGCTTGCCTTCAGAATAAAGGGCTCAGAGTTACCTTCTGAGCTGTTACTGCTGCTTTACTGAAACATGCTGTGTGTGGGCAGACACGTGCCACTGTGCTGCAGGAAAGGTAGAAGTACACATACGCTCACACAGCTTCAGTGCAGGATTCATCAGCGTACAAATCACAGTGGTATTGTTGGTAAACAGGCAGTGTTTTGAAGCTCTTAATCACTCAGCAAAAAGAGGCTTTGTGGTTGGCACACACAAACTGGTAGTCTGTAGGCTGTGATTAAAAATACATTTATATCTGCCTGAAATGTCTCTGCTGTTGGTGCTTGGCTATTTCTTTTTTGACCAGGGAAGTGAATTTATTTATTATTCAAGCAAGAGTGCAAAGTGAGGGGACTGGGCAAAGGGGTAGAGATTTAGGGACAGGTTTCTTCACCAGCTCGTGAGTTTTGTGCTGTGGTGATAGTGTTGTTCTGAGATGGATGTAAGTGGGACTGAGTGCTATGTACAAAGTGGTGTTCAGACACTTTTCCTGATCTTGTAATGGAGTGTTGGTTTGCATCAGCCCTGTGTAGAGGTGTGTGGTGTAGCCATGCAAATATCTCCAAGGAAATGGCTTTGCAGTGGAGCACCTGCAGCAGGCGCAGGGGCTGGGGCTCCTTCTCCATTTCCCCATCTGACCCTGGGAAAGTCATCTCCCTGTGGCTTACCAGGGCTGAAGGGCTGTGAGAAGGGAGCAGGAGGAGGTTGGATTCTGCTGTGGTGCTTTTGCCAGAAGTGGAAAACTGGCCCCAAATGTGGAAAGGCACTAAGTCCAGTCGCATCTTCAAGAAATGCTGGCTTGTCCATCTGCAGTGAGTGGTGGGGGCCAAATTAATCTCTAACAGGAGTAGGCACAACTCATTGCTGGAATCAATCACTTATTTATGGTGGTGACAGCTTTAGGCCCAAGTTCCCAAGGTCATTTAAACACCACTGAAGTCCATGACACATTTTGAAATACAGCAAGGAACACATTCATAGAAGGAAATTCCACAGAGAGTCATTAAATCCAGAGAAACAACCTGTGGCTCAGGAGGCTCCTTGAGCTACTGGGGACTGGGGGAGGATTTTGAAAATATATGGAGAGATGAATGATGGTGCCTGCTCCGAACACATTCCTGGTGGACCTTCATCACAACAGGACGAAGCCAGCCGGGGTTTTTCATGTGCCCACTTGCTGCCTTGCAGGCTGGTTTTGGAGCTGTGTGTTCCCCAGGCTCACCTGGATGCCCCTGAGATTCCCCACTCCAAAACTCTCTCTCAGCAGATTCCGTGTCTGCTCTCAAGGGAGTGTTTACAGCAGCTAAAGCTCTTAAGTGTCTTGTCTAGGAGACTGATGGTGATAATTAAAGCAAGGCTTTCCAGCCCTCTGCTGCTCTTCCCTGAATTGTGGGAAGGTGGGGAATGGGCTTGTGCCAGCCAACAAGGAACCCTGGAAATCCTTGGCTTCTTACTGAGCCTTTGCTGATGGGTGCAGGCACCTGACTTCTTAAAACCTCCAAGTGGAGAAGTGATTGCCCAACAACTGTAGGTAATACTTATTTTTCCTTCTGTGCTGAAAAAAAGTGCATCATTTTGTGATGTAATTTATTAATCAAAACCATGCTGTGTTGTTTTATTAAATGAGGAGGAAGGGCAGTGGGATGTTACCTTTCAGAGTAAAAAAAAAAAAAAAATTAAAAAATGAAACCAATGATTTCTCCTGTGCTTCGATTGTGGATGAAATAGCTCAAACCAGCATCCAGCTAAGACAGACACAGAGATTGTGGCTGGTAATCACGGTGACACTAGGGTGAGTTTTTCTAGAACTGCTGTGAAATTGTGCAGTAAATTACATTACACGAGATGTATTATTCCCTGGTTTAGAAAAAGGCCTCCTGACACAAGGCCCCAGCAAGGCAGCTGCAGATGCTTTACTGCTGGAGCCGGGACTCAGTGCCCTGTGGTGTGGCTCCAGCACTTTGGGAGCCCAGTGCTCCCAGAGATGCTGCTGAGGGCTCGTGTGCTCGCACAGCTGCTGTTGTCCTTTTTACTGTCTTGTACTTCGCTCATCTTCTCAGCTGGGCTCCTTTCTCCTCTCTTCCCAGCTTACTCAAAGTCTGGTTGTGTCTTATGGCCCTGCATTGCCTGTTTCTGTGGGCGAGGCAAGGATCACCTGAGCACTGTGTGGCTGCTGCCCCATCTGCACGTGTTTCCACAGCCTCCAATGCCTTTGTCCAGTACCCAATTCAGCAGAAAAGGGGCTCTTCCCCCCCACACTGTGCTCAGTGTCTCCTTGTTCCTCCTCGGAGGGGATGAGCAAGCAGTCATCTGTCTGAACCCGCTCTGTGCTGCCATGTGTGACTGCTGCACGTCACCTCCCTGGCAGTAGATGCTCTCCAGGAGCTGAGGAATGATATTACAATATCTTCTAGAGGTTGAATGATAACATTAAAAACGTGATCAGTATTCAGCTGGCTTGGAATTTCAGTATTCAGTGGTAGTGTTTGGTTACAGGTAGCAGCTCTCTTCCCTGCAGTAGCTGTTTGGCATCATAGGCCGTGGCATCCTTGTGGTATGGCACTGAAATCTTAGCTGTAGTTTATTCTCCAAATCCTATTTTCGCTGTGACGCCCCCATAAGCACTGAAATAAATGTGCTGATATGTTTATTCGGAGGTTTCTTTAGTAAGGAGCTGTTTAATAAGCACCTACCAATGGAAACAAATTGAGCTCCCTGAGTCACAGCTGGAGTTGCAACTTTTTCTCCCTTGATTGTCAAGGAATATATTCTGCATGGAAGAATTTACAGCTTCCAAAGACATCTGGTTGTTAAATAATATAATTAAAGTAAATACAGCATAACGGGGACATAGTCCCATTTCCTAATGAGCAGAGAGTAGGGTTTGGGTGAGGAAAGGAAGAAGGGAAGAGCAAAGAAAAGCTATGGAGGGAAACCAGAGGGGGAGGAGGGTGCAGAAGAGAAGAGATGAGGTGTCTCTGTGATGGGGTGTGGAGGTGGCTGGGGATAACAGCAGTGGACACAAATGGTCCCTCGAAACTGGTAGGGCACTGTCTTATGAAGGATCTAGCTATGTTGCCCAGAGTTTGGAGGTTCTTTTTCTCTCTAAGTGACTGTATAAAGGACATTTTTCTTCCTAAGCAATTGGCTTCTCCTTTTTACTCTTTTAGTTATTTAGAGAGCAGGAAGCCAACTGTTGACAAATCTGTGCAAAGTTGCTGTATTTAAATGATGGGAGACAAATGGCTCACGTGGAATCCAGTTAGCTGGGCTCTGCTGACCTGCTGTTTGCAAGCCACAGCGTTTGAGTAATCCACTTGGGGAGCTCCAGAAGGGCTTTTCCAGTCCTTCCAGTGAAGAACCACGGTGGAGGTCTCATCTCCTGATAGTGTCTTTCCCCATGGTCATGGGTTCTTTAATGCCAGGGGAAGAAGGTGCCACTTTTACTCCACAATAAAGCCAGTGTGGTGTTCGGGAGGGGGTTCTTAGGGGTGGGTTTCATCCCCAGGGCTTGACTGTATGAATATCCCAGCCCTGCTGTGGGATGGGTGTTGCTTTTGATAGCTGAGCTTTACTTTCTCTCACTCAGCAGTTGCAGAGTATGTTGGGGTCCATTTCATTCTGTAACTCACTTGAGTGGTGGATTTTAAGAAGTACTCAGAGGTACCTCCTTTTTGGCATTACAAAAGTTGCATGCTGTTCAGTCATAAGGGGAGATCTGTAAGTGTTGTAGGAATCTTCAGGCCAAGGGTATTCTTCCTCCTTCGTTGTAGACCTGGGTTATTTTGCCTGAAAAACATGTTTGGGAGACCCTGGCAGGGCAGACTATCCCGAGGATCATTTTTCAGGCACGATTTGGAGAACCTCTGCTGAGATAATAAACCCCAGCTCTGTTTGCCTGCGAGCCTCGTGCTGCCCGTTTGATCCTCATCGTCTCCGATACCGTCCCCGGTAGGAATTACAGAGAGCGGTAACTTCCCTTGCTCTGGCACCAGCACATCTCCTAACGATCCCGGAGCAGGCAGCACTTGCTGCGTGTGCGCGCTCCGTGCCGAAGGACGATGCATCACGCTGATGTGGAGAGGCGAAGCGCAGAGAGGCTGTCACCGGGGGCTGCCGCGGGAGACGCGGCGTGGGAGGAGCTGCTCATGTGTTTTTACCGACCACAGACAGATTACGGCGGATGAAAGCATGGACGTGGGCTGGCCTTACTTCCTTACTGACTGCACCTCCCACGAAGCGTTCTGTGTTTACGTTATTCCTCACCTCTTCCGTGGAAAACCATCGTGGGGTTAAGCAGCCTGCGAGCTGGGAAGAAAAGTTGGGTGAGGTCACAGTGCCAGAAAAAGGACTCTGATTTTATGGAAACCAAGCAATAAGTGTCCTTACCTTTTATACATCACTGCGTGAACCTTTCATCTGCTCTGCTCTGCAGAAGATTTTCCCATCTAATACCCTGCTACCAAATACATTTTCAATGCAACCTGAGCTAATATATTTCCTTACTTTCCCTGTGTTGTTACAGTTTTTGTATGTTTGGTTGCATATAGTGACCTGCAATTTCATGGGCATAGCACAGACAGACATGTTCTCTTCTAACAGCAGTGTGCAAGTATCACATACAGAAATCTTTGTAGTAAAACTCCTCAGAGAGCTTCTAGTATGAAAGGCAAAATGACATTCAACTACCATTCAAAACATCTCATAAAGGATGTTTTGAGTTTTGTCTGCAGTTCTTGGGTTGGTATGAGACAGAAAGTTTCATAAGGTCATTGCCTTTTCTCCTGTACATACGTGATTTTGTACATGGGAACAAGCTGGTCAGACCGAGGCAGGAGCAAGCAGAGGTGTCTGTGTCTGCCTCGCTCTCAGGATAACCACACTGGCAAATACCATCCTTGCATTCCTGGCTGCCATGTGCCTCACTGCTGTCTATTGCTGGATCCTGAGAAATTGAAGCTTTTCTTGCATGTCTTTGAGTTCACAGACCACATACTGAGTTAAGTTCTCTATCAGTGTGTTCCTGCACTGAAACCTTTGTGTGAGGAACTGATTTATTTGCTGCTTAAACACGCAGAGCGGTAGCATATGTGAAAACACGTGCAGGAAATGTAAGCTGCAGGTTTTGTGTTGGTTTGTTGGTTGTTTGGTGGTTTGTTTTTTTTTTTTTTTAATGGGGTTAGTTGTCCTCATAATGGAAAACATTTGTTTGCGTGGTGTTCTGATAGCTCTGTGAGCTGCACGGGAAAACAATTTGCCTTTGGAGACAAATGTCTAAAGATAAATTAATCTGTCATGTGTTCATACCTGAGTCATGGAAGGGTGGAAATTCAGTACACCGCCCCCCCAAAGCACCTGTGTGAAGTCAACTGTCTGTGGCAGAGAAGGATTTGGACTGTGCCTCCATGCTCCCCACACCTTCTGAACAAAGCTTAGAGTTAAGGGGTGGTATAACAGAGAAGTTTGAACTCCAAGTGCCAGTGCATTTTGAGCCTGTGGATGGCATGGGAGGGGAATTTCCAGCCCCAGTGGAGCTGGGAGGGGTAAAGCAGCGCTTTGAATATCCCCAGCAAGGAGCTCTCTCAGCTTCTGGTGCTCACTTTATTAAGTGGGCAGCCTTGCAAACCATCTAGGCTTGTTGTAGGTATTGGCTTTGTAGCATTAGCTGCCCTTTTTTTGGTTTAGTTACTTTTTCTTTGTGTGTGTATGTGTTACACAGAAAAGTGGTAGAAATATGGTCCAGAGTGGGGCAGGCAAAGTGGGTACCTAAAAGAAAGATAAGCAGCAGCGACAGCTCTGCATGTCCAGACAGTGTTAGCAACACTTTCTCTCACCTCTGCAGGATTTCCCAGTGCTCTTCAAAAAGCTAAGTTTGGGAAAAAGTGACACAGCAGGAATTTAAGGACTGCCGGAGGTTTTCAGTGGTGTAAAGCGTTGCTGTGAAGTGACGTATAGAGACAAACACTGCTCCTGGAGCCAGTCTAAATTTATCACTGTGTCACAACAGATAGTTAAATTTAAATGTGTGTCCAGTACTTGCCATTTCAGTAGGTTGCAATCAGCTTGAATTGATATTACCCCAGTAAATCAAAGAGCTGAATAGCACATCCATTTCAGATACAGCAGAGCAGTGCACATTATCTGAGGGTCAAAGTACAGAGGCTCTGACTGGTGTTATTGTAACCAGCTCAACACTGCAGAATAAAAGAATGAATTTTGGTATATTCTGGACTCCTCCAAAATGGAAAGTGCTTGCCACTGCAGTGTACAAGATGGTAAATTACTGTGATTGCTTGTACAGGGATCGATATACAATCTGTTGAATGGCTACTGAGCAGCCATACGTGCTGTCATCTGCCCAGGCTGGCTCTGTTCACATGGGCATTCTTCAGTGTAATTAAAAATTACAGCCAATTTTATGCAGCTGCATTTGGTCTTTGGCCAGGTCAGCCTTGGACAGCACCCAGCAGTTAGGCCTCCCTGTCATACATCTGTATTTTTTCCTATGGAGAAGTTTTTTCTTGTCACTATTCCGGGTCATGTCTGGTGTGTGTTTCTGAAGTAGATTTCCTGTCTCCACTGATTGTGCTTGGGTTTCTGCTGTGGAGTTGCCTCATGATACCAATGTTCAGTTTCTTTGGGCTGAAACTTGACTGGATGATGTGCCCCAAATCCCTGTTAAGATTCTCTGGTTTCTCGGAAGCATTTAGCCCCCAGGATCGGGTTGGACTTGGTCAGTAGAAAATTCCCCAAATGCGTGTGCTGCAGATGTTTGGGCCTGGGTGCTGCTTTGGTTTGCTTTGTTTTTCAGGTCCCTTGGCAGTGCTGAACTCCCGTAGCTGATATATGTGCAGGTGCCTGGAGCTGGCTGGTGTCCATGCACCCCAGGACATGTACATCCAGCAGGGGGGAAAGGAGTGACTCAGGTTATCCCTGCTTTTCCTGCACTGGGGTATTTCCCCTCCAATGTGATGTAGGAGTGTCAGATGTGGGAGGAGGTCTCCTTGCACGCTGTTCATTCTGGGCGGCCTTTTCCTGCCTGACCTCCTCTCTGCTCATTGCTGCTCTCTGAGATACTGGGAAAACCTCCATACTAAATCTACCTGATCTGATTTTGTCTGGAGGGAAAAAACTACTCATCTTACAGCTCCATCAGCTTTGTAAAGTCTTTCTTTTTGCTGAAGTTCAGTTCTTGCAGACATTTAGGGAAATAATCACATCCCTGCTTTTCTCTCCTCTTTTCAACCCACCATGAACCTTCTGCTGCTGTCCTGCCTCATTTGTTTCTTTCTCTGATTCTCCTCATTAAATAAATTGCATCCAGAATGTCCTGTCAGATGAAGAGTAAATTAATAAACTGTAGCCCAAACTTCAAAAAGGGAAAAAAGAATTTAATTACAATGACTCGTGTTCTTATCCCACCACTGTCAGTGATAAAATGGCTATTGACTTAATTGGGAACAAGGCACCGCTCCCCCTAATTTTGTGTTGCTTCTTTATTATCGTTAATAACTTGGCTTTCTCAATTTGTGTGGCAAGCAGTCATGCCAGCTAGCCGAAAGCTCCCCTCTTTGTCGGTTTAATGGCTAGGGAGGTTTCATAGCTAGGCCAGCAACCTCCTTGATTGAGCTGGTACAGGGAAGTACCACCTCCGTTGGGGAAATGGAAAGAAACTCTGCGATGTAATAACCTACCGAATAGGTATAAAATGCATTCATTTAGCTCTGACAGTTTTTTGTTAAGTTCTGAAAAGGAAGCATATGGAGATTACCTTTCTGTCTTATATATTGAAATACAGGAGCTTGGGGGCAGAATTGTAAATGATGCGGTTATGAGTTTACTCTGCACTCATAGGTATGTTCCCTTATCTTGTTATATGGCTGCTGCTAGGAATCAAATATTTAAGTTTGCATTGCACTGCTTTTGATGGCTGGAAGCCTTGGTTGTTTTAGATGATGTTATATGTCAGGTTTACAGTTCTCCCAGTAGTTTAAAGGAAAGGGAGAACATGCTCTCATGACTCTCAACGAGACCTTAAAATTCTGGTGCTCTCTTTTTCTGGAGGACAAGATACATTCTGGTCATCTACAAGCTTATGTTTTTCAGTGATGGCAGTTTTTGGTGCTGTCTGGAAAGGAAGGCTTCTTACTTTGATAGAGAGTGTTTCTGCCCTCTTTGACTTCAGGAGGAAGAAAGGAAGGAGTGCTTCAGTTCTGCTTTCTTCTTTAGCATATACACTGTGTTATTATACGTAAACATGTTATTCCCTTTTTCTCCTGAAACACCTTTTCCTTTCAGTCACTTGATGTTGTTGGAAGCGTTTCTGGCACTACACACTGCAGCATCTTTGTTGTGCAAACAACAGTGAACTAGAGGCAACACTGGGGCTGGATTTGAAACCTTTCACTGGAAAAAGAAAAAGGCAGACTTTACGCTTGTGTTTTAGTGCGTCAGTCATGATCTAGAGCACATCACAGACTGGATTTTTGTTTGTTGTTTTCTTGTCATGCATTCTGGTCATGTTGCCATGATCTGATGGAGTAGAAATGAGTAACTTGTGTATCTGGAGGGCTTTTGCTGTAGCACCTCGTCACCTACCAGGAACGTCTTAGCACCTCTTTTTGTGCCATTTCCAGTTTTTCAAGTGTATTGACCAGCTTTCTGGGATTTCAGGGGATCAGAGGTAAACCTGGGCTTGCCTTTGCTTCTTTGGGGTGTTAAAATGAGCTGTGTGTGGGTGGTATCCCATGGCATGACAGGCACCAGGCGGCATGTGTGAGCTTGGGAGCACCTACTTAGCTCCCAGTGTGCTGTAGATTCAGACTGCACTATGAAGTCATTTTGCTTATTCAGAGGTGTTGCTCTTTCTGCCAAAATCCATGCGTATCTGTCTGTGCCTTGGTTTTGCTTGGGTCTGTTCTGAAAAGAAGAAGTGTGTGCAGTCTGGCACAGGTTGGAAGTCTTGCTGGGGGAAATGCTGCCCCATGAGCTGTGGCAGAAGAGGGGGTTTGCCAGCTGAGAGGGGGTTGTTTTGTGAAGGAAGAGCCATGGGCTGCAGCCCCAGGTGCCTGTGTTGCCCCAGTGCTGCAGGTGATCAGGCAGCCCTGGCTGGGTCTGGCCCCGGGGTGTGTGCTGCAGTTTCCCCTGAGCTCAGACGTGTGACACCTCTGTCCTGGCTAAACCTTGCTGCAAAGCATCCATGGCTCCAGCAGAAAGCGGGTGCTTGCGTGCACCTCCTGGGCTTCCTCTGCACCTGTGGTGTAAGGAGCTGGCTGATTTCTTCGTGGCCTATTTGTTGCCCTGAGACTAAACCAAAGGAATGAGAGGAAGTTAATAAATGTTAATATATTCTAGTTTAATTGAGAAGCACTGTTTTCATCAACTGCTGTTTGAAGAACAGACTTAAGTATGTTTGTAAGCCCAAACAAATGTTGGCTTTTTAAAGCTGTTGCACAAATACGAGGATCTTGCTGCCGTTAAAGAGGTTTAGAGCCGTGAACTGTTCAGAACCCAAAATCTATGGATGAATAACGTGGCTGGGATTCAGTAAAGCCTATTAAAGATAATATTTTTCTATTCAGTAGCTTAAGCCAAGCTTAAGCCGAGTTAGCCTTAAAATCCTGACTTATTCCCCTTATTTTGTGGGTAGTTCCAGCACTGCAACACCCAGCATTCTGTGTTGTTTGGAACAAGCAGAAGTGATCTTGATCTCATTCCTGTGTTCATGAGCATGAATGTGTTTTTCCTCCGTACCTGAGGTTTCACCTCTGGCTGAGGAGCAGAAAGAATTTGTTCTGCTGCTGATGGAGTTTGGCTGTTGCCGCCCCTCTTCTCCCCCTCTCCAAAGCAGAGGAGTCCTGGGGCAATGAGTATCACACGAGGGAATGTGATCCCTGAAAGCAGAAGTGAGAGTTAAGTTTAAAAATAGTTGAGAAAAGTCTTTCTGCTTTCCCAGGAAAAAACGGCTGAGACATCCTGAGGCTCAAGTGACATCCACTTTAAAAACATTTTAAAAATTGTTTTTAGGTGAAATGAAGGTCGTTTGTGTAAATTAATTGCACTTGAGAGTTGAAGAGCAATGCAATTTAAAAGTTATAAACCAGAGCAGCCTTTCAAGATTGGTGCAAAAGTCTGAAGGCTGCAGACCTCTTTCTAAATGTAGTCATGGTTACTTGCCTTCTGTCTTACACAAAAGTTTGTGCCTAATCCACCAGGCAGGTAGGAAAGATAAGGCCTATTACTTACAATGAGTAGCTAGAAAAGCTTGAACGAATGTGCTTTGGGAAGGGATGCATATTAATAAATAAACATGACTTCAGCAGGTGAATTCACACTGCATGCAAAGCATCACTGCCTCTTTCCCTGCTTGCAAACCTGAAATAGGATTGTCTGTTGGGGATGTGCTGTTCCAGGTATGAGAATTAGGATGACCTTGAGTTCAAAGTGAAATCCCTGCTTGAAAGCAGGGTATGAGCGTCCTTGTGTTCTGGTTGATTAGCTCTTGTGATTTCCTATGGAAATAGGCCTTTCATTATTTCATCGATACCAAAATTGAAATGTGGCCCTTATTCAATAGGAAGAACAATGAACTCACTGTGATACACCATATAGCACTGACCTTTCTGAAGCAGAACCACAGATCCAGATCTGTAATATTAGGCACAGCATGCTGATTGTGCTGTTGGGGAACTCTGCAAACCGGTTTTCTCTAATTGAGAGAAAACCTGGCAAAGCAGACTATCCTGCAGCTCTGATCTCCCAGGGAGAGGAGAGGAGCATCCCTTCCTGCCGCACGAAGAGGGCAATGCATGTATTTTGTAGTGCCTTCCACCCTTTTCCCTGCCCGAGCCAGGGTTTATTTTAACTTCTCGGGGCTCATGGTGAGTGAAAACCTTTCAGGACCGAAGCGCAGCACTGAGCCCGCACCGCCGGCTCTGGGCTCTGACACGGGCTCTGTCTGCGCACAGAACCGCTATTGATGTGGCCGGCACAGACGCCGATTCACAGGGGAGGGGGCTGGCTAACATCACCCCTGGCCGGGGATTGTGCAGGAGTGCCCGGAGTTGGTGTCCTTCCCCTCGGGAAAAATGGGCCGCTTCAGAGGCGTTTGTATATCAAACCCCAGCTGAGGGGCAGGCGAACAGAAGCCTGAGTATGGGCACATTTTTGTTTTCAGAAGTGTGCAAGAGTGGTTTTTTTTTTTTTTTTACTCTGGGCAGATTAATTTCCCTTTCTTGGTTTCCTTTTTTTTTTTTTTCCTTCCCTTTCTCCTCTTACTAGTGCATTTAGCAATGTTAAATCAAAATGCAAAAAGCTGCTGGATGTGGTCATGCGGTGTCAGGTATTTCAGGCAGCCTCAGTTGTGACCAAAAAATCTTGCAAAAATCTAAATTGGGCGAGGCACCCTAGGTAGCCAGAGACTAATGGCATCCCCCAAGGGTAGTAATTTTTTAGTAATTAATCCCATGTACTTGTTTGTTTTTTATCACAAATAGCATCAGGAAAGCTTAGAAGAGATATCAGCCTCATTTTCTAGGTTCTTTGATGTGCATGATATAGAAAAACAAGGAGCAGCAACCAGATGTGTGTGTTGCTTTTCAGAAATCATAGTTTTTCTTTCTTTGGATACATTTTTATGTCAAGTAAATATTCCTTGCACATAAGGCTCCTAGGGCCATAATAATAAAGTATTTCCAAAAGAAGACAATAGAACTTTTTTCACAGATTTGTCATAGAAGGGACCTTAAATCTCTTCTCATTTCAACTGCCTGACATGGGCAGGGACACCTTCCACTATCCCAGGTTGCTCCAAGCCCTTTCCAACCTGGTCTTGAATGCTTCAAGGGATGGGGCATCCACAGCTTCTTTGGGCAACCTGTGCCAGGGCCTCCCCACCCTTACAAGGGAAGATTTTTTCCCCTATATCCAATCTGAACCTGACCTCTGTCAGTTTGAAACCATCATCGTTCATCCTGTCCCTCTTTGGCTTTATTGTAGCCCCCTGTAGGTACTGCAAAGTGCTCTAAAGATATTTGAGATGGTTTTCTAATGTTTGGAGATAACCAAATGCCACAGTGCTCGGGTATTAATTCTGGTGTAAGAAGAAGTAAGTTGGGGCTGGGAACAGTTTCTGTAAATGCGTGGGGAGGGTTTCGTTTCACTGCCTGAGGGAATGGAGAGATGCTGTTCTCTTAGGAAGATTTTTGACCATGCCTCCAGCAGCAGAAAAGATGCACAGCTGGGGAAGGTGGTGCTTGCATTGCTTGCTGCCCACAGCGTTCAAGACCAGAGTACATAGAAGTGAGCACTGGCATCAGCTGAGCCAACAGGACAGTGTGGGCCCTTGAACCAGACAGCAGTTAAAGTTTGGAGGCTGGGAAGGGTTGTTTCCATCTAGGGCAGCCCAGAGGGCCTGTGGGATCTGCTGGGCAGGGATGGGAGGAAGGAAAGGCGAGGAGGGAGGGAGGCAGCGCTCTCGGGAGAGGTTTCAGGAAAGCTGAGCAATGCACAGTGTGTGAGGGTTTGGGAAAAAGAGAAGTGAACATTAGGACTATAAAACTCGATGCCTACTAACAGCTGCTTGCTCAAGTGCTCTGCAGAGAGCTGTGGTGGTTATTTTCCCCCTCTGGTTTTTAATTTATCGTACCAGAAGCAGGAAGGCAATGCAGAATAAAAAGGAGCAGTTTTTGGTTGTGCCGCACAGTCAAGTGGAAAAATGAGTTAACCGGGACTCCAGTTTAAGACCCATCTAAACCAAACCCAGGAGGAGCCTGGCTCCAGGTCCCCTGGCAGAGCTGTGGGGGCTACCTGTAAGAGGGGAGCTGAGTTAGTTGTGCTCAGCAGCCTTCAACAAGGAAGGTTGATCAGAAAAAGAGAATTTTTTTTCACTTTAGAGTGACTGTGGTGTTTTGAATGTACCTTAAGTGTCCGAAGTTCATCTGTGATGGGCAGAGTCCTACATCCTAGCCTTACAAAAACTGTTGGGGTGCATATAAGACTAATGGTGCTGATGTCAGAGGTATTACCTGGGAGAAGAAAAATTAGCAGATCAAATATACTAGATTCTTTTAGAAAGGTTGGTAGAAAAACTTCCTGTATTTTTTTTCCTTCCCCGAGGACTGATTTAGTTAGGATGCCTGGGAAATAAAACTGAGTCACAGTGTTTACTCTCTGTGAAAGCTAATGCTCTCTTTTCCCCTCCCTGAGGTTATGCTCTGGCAAAGACCAGTGCGTGAGCACTGCTCGCTCCTTTTGACACCTCGTGGTCCCAAGCATGGGAATGTGCCTGCGGGAATGGCTAGAGGAGATGGGGACTGTGCTTCCCTCCGATGGCCTCCCGTTGTTCTGCACCCACGGCAGCCCTGTGGGGAATGATGGGTGGAAAGAGAAACTGCTGGCTGTGATAGCTCTGGTTAGTTTTGGAGTTAGGTGCTTCATTTATTGGTTTTGCTGTAGAAAGGGTCAGAAACGGCAGGAGAAGAAATACTGCATTTTCCAGAAAGTTAGAGGCACCTGTACCTGGCACTGGGAAACCAGTTGTGCTCTGGAAGAGGCTTCCAGCAAGCAAGCACAGCACACCAGGGTCACCCTCTCCACGCTCTGCCTTGGCTGCTGTGGGGAATGACAGCACATCCCTGTTCACAATGCAGTGCTGCATTGAGGTCTAAAACCCTGCTCAGGCATGAAAAATTATTTTGGAAGTTGATAGGCACCAGCAACACCTGGAGAGTTGTGCTAAATCAGTGCTCAAAAGAAGAGGTGGCATCAGAGCTGGGCACAAAGTAGGGATTTTTAGAAGGAGTTTGTTGCAGGAGAAGTTATACAGTTACCATAAATGAAGTCAGAACAAGGGCATGGTTCTCTGGAAAGGGCTGGAAGATTTGCAGAGCTCTGGCTCCCAGAAAGTTCTGGATTCACTGGTTACTGGAGAGAAACAGAGTGCTGTGCATCAGCACCATGAGTATTCGCACTACCATGAGCGTTTGTACTTTTTGCATGTGCTCTCATCTCAGCAGTCTTCCCTTGTCCGCAGCTTGAATTGGTGCGGACCTGCAGCACATCTTGCCCCTCTTGTGTGTTGTGCAGCGTTACTTTAATCTATGGAGACGTTCCAGGGATCAAAACCGTCGTGTTTTTCCTGAATTCTCCCTGAAATAATATTGTCCCTTTTTCTTTGACACGCTAGCTTGCAGGGATGCCAAATCCTGAGCAGTGTTTGTGGGTGAGGCAGGTATTCCCCAGAGGTTTGCGTTTTTAGTATTGCTCCTATTTTGGGTGCCCAAACAGAGAGAAAATCAGAACACATTATGCAACCAGTGACCTTCATCGGGTTCATAATTATCTTAAACGTTAAACAGTAGCAAGCATGACTTTTATTGTGGGAAGTATTTTATCTGGCATTCAAGCATGGTTGCTGTAGTCTGGGGTCCACGTTTGACTTTTTTTATGCTTCAGGTTTTTCCAGTTAATTTATCGAAATGACACACAGCTCTGGGGGCAGCTCTGTGGTGTATGATTGACTAAATAGTACTCTGAATTTCTGAAAGGCTTTTAAAGTTCACTGCTTTCACACCAGGTGTATTTGTTGTTCTAATGCAGGTCACTTCCTCTCGTAGCCGTGCCATCCTCCAAGCAGAGCCTAGCAGAAACAGTTTCTAATGACGTAAATTGGATTTCAGGGTTGAACAGCAATGTCTGAAAGGGATTTTTCTCATCCAAATGCTATTGAGCCAGTTTCTTTGTTTCATTTTGACACACACATCTGTTTTCAGATGTGATTAACAGATTAAATGCTGAATTTTGGTAAGAGGTTTGGAGGCAGCCATCATTTTGTGGAGTGGCTGCAGGCATCGTAATATCCTTGTCACTTGATTTGAAATTCACCCATTGCTTTCAGTAGAGAACAAAATAACTTTTTAGACCTTTTAAGTATTACTCATTGCACGGTAATTTTAATTATTGTCAGTTCCTGGCTACTGGTGAAAGAACATGAAATTGGAGTGTCCCATTGTAAATGTGTTTGTGTTTCAGAACAGCGCTGAAGAGGAAGGGTTGAAGAGGAGGTGTAGCCTGGGCTGTGCTGATTAGGGCAGCAAAGTGAGGATGCTGACATTGTTTCAGGATGGGGCTCGTTTCTGTTTCTTCCTGGGGAACGTTGGCCTTTCTAGTTCATTAAGCTCCAGAATAGGATTTTAGGCAGAAATTCCAGTTTTTGACAAGTAATTTGTCTTTTCACCTAGGAAAAGACAGGTTTCCTGTTGTATTAGGGAGTTTGGCAGGAGTGTATTCTCCTTCCCCCAATCATCCATAGTTGTTGGTGCACTTCACTAGGTGATGATACAGTTGTATGTGGGGATTTTTTCCTTCCAAAACCTGTTTTCTAATCATTTTCTAGCAGCCTACCTCAGAAGAGAATGGTTATCTCCGGAATGTGCCAAGGGTTAGGTAAGGACTGAAGGGAATAACAGAGAGAAGAGACACCTCAGGAACAAAAGGAGAGGTATTTCAGGAACAAAGTAGATTAGGTTGGGGGAAGAAAGTGGAGAAAGGTTTCAATGATGTGGAGAGGAAGTGGAGTTGCCTGAGCCACAGTTCCCTTTTTTCTCTAAAGTAAAATTCACAGCCTGGCTTAGATCGCGTTGTGTTACGTGATCTATTAGCAGACAGCGCACTGCAAGCACTGGCTGTGCTCCTTGGAAGGTCGACACAACTTGATTACTGGGTGAACAGCTGTGTTACTGTAACAATTTCTATTTTAGAAAAGCTACTGAAGCATTTGTGAAGGCTTGAGAACAAGGTTGAGAGGAGAAGTTCACGCCGAGCAGTGCACTGAACAATAAAGGAGCTTGGGGTGTAGGGACACGTTGCTTTCAAGCCTTACCCAGAGACAAAATGAGGTGCTGAGAGTGCTTGGTACATGATCATTTCAGTTTGGAGGTCCACGATCATATGTAAGGTAACTTGGAAGTGAGAGGAGTTGGTGTGATATCATCTATGCCTGAGTGAGTACGTCTGGGGTTTTGTAGCCTCAGCACACCTACAAAGCCAGAATTGCTATCACTTGCAAACAAATATGCTTACTGCAAGCAACAGAAAAATACAAGCTCAGAAAGAATTGTGGGAGTAGCTTTTGAAGACAGTGCGTGGAGTTTTAAGCTGGCTCCAGCTGACATTAATAGGAGGGGTGTAGTAATTCTTTTCATCCCTTCTCCTAATTGCAGATTCTTTTTGAGATGTCTCGATGAAGATTTTTGCAAATCTCCTGAGGGTGACATCTGCTCCTGGTAGGAGGCTCCAAAATTGTAGGTTTTCTTTACTGCCACTGTGCGCTCTGTGGAGCCTGCTAAATCTTCCTTGCTTAGTCAAAAATGGGGAGTTTTAGTTCAGTGACGAGAGCGAGTGCGAGGTTGGGGATGGAACTGAAGGAACCGTACATTGCACCGATGTCTCGGACCACTTTCAAGCAAACTTTTCTGTGTTTGTGCCTATTGTAAGTCTAAAAGTCGGTGCCCTGTGACTTGCTCCACTTTGGCTCCTTTGGCATTTGCATTCTCTGCAGCTGCTGTAGTAGATTAGATCGTACGCAGCTCAACCAGGGAGTGGGGCTAATCTGACAATAAGTGTGTATTTCTAAGGGTAGCTGTTGCATTGCGTTAATGTTGTTTATCTTGTGATGGTAGCCGTGCATTGGCACATGACATGAGCGATATTAATGATGTGGAAAAGGCCCTTTTTAAGGCCCCTTTTTGAGGGGACATGGTGGTGCAAAGCTATATGTGGTATAATTAGAGCAGTATCTGGTGTGCTGATAAAATAAAGGCAGCTAATTGCCAACACTTTCATTTTCTTAGTCTCTCTCACTCATCAAAGACTTTGCTAAGCTTGGTAAATATATCTCTTTCAGGATAAGGTAACTCATGTGAAAGCATTTACAAGATTAATTTTCACTTACTCTCAGGAGAATTGGGGGAGTTAAAACAACCATGTACGTTCCCATTATTTTTTTGGGCATATTTGCCCACTGGGGCTGTTTTTAAGATGCAGAAGCAGTAGGTAGCGTAATTGTATAAACAGAAAACCTTCAGACTGTCAAAATACAGATGCAGAAGTTGCATGACTGAGGGAGGAGGCTGAGACAGGCTGAGGCTTTGGGGACTCAGGGGGCCGGTGTCGTGCATTATTCGCGTGGAGACGAGCTCAGCACGAACAGGCGCGGGGCGCACGGAGCGGGACAGGCGGCCGCTCGCGCTCGACTGGGGCTGGGAGATGTGCTGGCAGATGGGGGGTAGCGATGCTGGCATCGGCGATGGCCTCCTGCCATCGACACCCTATAGGCAGGTTTGACCTCTGGCTTTCCAGGGAGAGCGATGTACGACACACCGCCGTGGAAAAGCTGCCAAGCCGCGGCCACGACAGGTGCGGGTACGGAGGCTGAGTGAAAGAAGGCTCTGTTTGGGATGAAACGAACCATGCAGCGTGTTGAACAAAGCCAGCCTCTTCCCACGTACAAGGCCTATTAGGAACTTTTCAGCTATCATTTATTTAGACAGGAAGTATATTCTCCTTTTACGGTAATTTATTGGCTGATTTATAAAGGTTGTTAGTTAAATTTTTCGGAGTGGGGGGGACTGGAAAATGGAGATGAACAAGCAGCTAACTGAAAAGGCAGCCCTTCTTGCGTGAGCCATGGTCCATGCCACTGTCCAAACAGGAGTGTTACTAAAAGAGTCAGTTATTTCAATAGGTTTTCTTTCAGCTTATGTGGAAGCTACATGGTTCCTGTGCCACTCCACACACTCTGATGAGATTGCTGAATTCTCTGCTAGTTAAATCAAAATTTTGAAGTTGGTTAATGTTTTAATAGGGAGGATTTGTCAGCTTGGGTTTGGAATCTGCTTAGAGGCAGAAATTTAGTAGGCTAAAGAAATAATATATCTAGATGTTTCCTGTTCTGTGGAACTCCATGAGTTTGTAAAGTCCATTTCTATGGAAATAACCTGGCATTGTTAGCATCTTCCTCGAAGATTAATGCCAAGGTTCCGTTATTTATTAGATATTCTTCTTTTTTTTTAAAGAAAGAGAAGATTATAGGATTTTTGCCAGCCTATATCGCATTTAAGTCTGTTAAATCCCCTGTATCTCTCCAAGGCAGAATACTAGAGGCTTGGAGGAAAGCGTTAAACCTGTGAAGCTGACATAAAAGATAATATGGCCATAGGCTTCGCCCTGAAGCTTTAATAGTGAGAGACTGCCTTTCCCACCAAGGTTTACAGTTTAATATCACTCCTGAGACGTGCTGTCATTAACGATGACTTTGGAACTAAATCCTGTGTCTTGTTCTATCTTAGGGACACTTTGAGGGCTTACAGTGTTTATAGTCTGGAAACCAGAAGTTTCATGGCGTCACCAAGACTGCAGTTATTTCAGTGCATTAATTCTCATGCACTGTCACCTGCAGTGAGATGAGGGGGCCAGACCTCCTTCACTTGTACTGCACTGCTACCCTATGAAACACCGGAAAAACTGAAAAGAGACTGCTCAGGATTACTAAACTCGGAGAAAATTATACTACTTCCAGTATATGTTACTTAGTTTGTTTCTGGGGCATTCAGAGTTGTTTTCAGTTCTGCCTATTGTGTAACGGTGCCATAAGAATTCATGTTGACTGCTTGGTTTGTCCTTCCTTCATATTTTCATCCTGAGAGCCTGTGTTCATTTCACCCATTGCAGGCTCTGCTGACCTGCTGTATTCATCAAAGAAAATAAGAAGAGTCATAGAGCATTATGGAGTGGTATGTTCTGTGTCTGCGGAGCCCACGTTACCTCCCCTCCCTGATGAATCTCTTTGAGTGCAAGAAGAATAAGAGCAAGGATCATGTCATTTAGGAGGGGAAACCAGTTTTGGAATTGTGAAGAAAACTTGTTAGGAGTAAAAGAGGGGCAGAAGTTTAACTGCCATGAAAGCAGAGCTCAGTCTTCAGCCCTCTGTGGTTAAGAGACTTTTCTTGGAGAGGCAGCAGCCTCAGGTGATGGCACCCCTCACTCTTCCTCTCCCCTGGAGGATCTGTGCTTCTCTGCACGTTGTGTTCTGTGCTTCTGGGTCTAAGGAAAAATTGAAATTCAATTTGCCCTTTGAGTCCCAACGTAACTGAATAGGAGAGGCTGAAAAACAAGCCCTGGGTAGAGCTGAATGAAATTTCTGTGTGGGATGTGGAGTTCTGCAGTGTTTAGTTACAATAACAGGCTGGAAAATAAAAATAACCAACTTGTGTAAGCCAGCACCTGTGACAACTATAATTTTGCTCTGGTCATGAGATGATCACCATGTAAGAGGCCTTAACTCCAGTTTCTAATTTTGTAATTCCTAAGCAATTGTAACTGTCAAGTGAGCTCACTCTAAGCTATTGTATAAACCCTTGTAACATGGCTGGCAAAGAAAGTGCCGATGGATGCTGGAAGCGTAAAGGATGTTTAACTGTGGCATCTCATATTTATATCTGCCTCAAACCTCTTATTAACCTTCCCATAATGGATTGTCTGCTGTTCTTACTCAGGGTTGCACTTAGGCTTGTGCTTAGCTTTGAGTGGATTTGCAAATGTCGCTGAGCTCTGTGGGAATTAAATGCTGCTTAGCTGCTGTGTTTATCTGAGACCTTCATTCAGTGGCCGCTCTTTTTGACCCACACGTTTTCCTTTCATGGTCAGCTGTCATGAGGTTATGTCTTTGATTCCCATCTGCAACAAGTGCCCAATATAGGTCTGCCAGACTCGTTCCAGGTGTGCCTTCATCTTTCTCATCTCATATAGGCCGTAGCCTTTCAAGAGGTTATCCTTAGTCTTGGGTCTTACTGACGCCAGTGAGGAGCTCCCAGTGTATCCATGGAAGGCTTTTGAGCACAAACTTTTGCTTTTGGCCGCCCTCTGTGAAAGTTTTAATATATATATATTTATACACACATGCATATGTGATATGTACGTATATTAATTTACACATATTCATATGAAAACATCTGTGTAAACATTTGCATGTTTGTATACATACATATATAGTGTTGTTGCTGTTTGATGAGCAGCATTTTTCATTATGTTTCTGAGGCAAGGACTAGAAACATCCACTTCACAGGTATCCACTTGAAGAGAACTACCATACAGAGGCTATAAATTATATAAAAAGTGTTTGTTGTTAAACTGTGATAAACTTAGCTATAGGGAAGCAGCTGGCACTTTATTGCTGACGAGTTCCTTTGTGTTTCCCTAAAGCTCAAGCCAGACAACGGCACATTTATAACTTTTAAAAAATTAAATGTGGAGTAGAAAGAGCCATGTTGGATTTGAGATGTGAGGCACTCCAGCGGGATTGCTTCAGAGTCATGCAGCTGGTTACACATCTTGTGCAAGCCTTTCTTCTTCCTTTCATTCTGTGTTTGGATGAGTTGATTTCCCTGGGAAAGGGTAGTGTGAGTGATTCCCGCTGAGCATCTCAGCACCTTCAAGAAAAATGGATAAGCCTGGAAGTGGAGATGCCCATTCAGAAACTATTGGTGATTCCCTTCCGTGCACCAGTGGTGACCGCGGCCGTTTACACTCAGTAGCTGCTGGACTTTACCATTGCTGCAAACCTTTGGCAAAGTCTCCCATTGGAGTTTGGGACTGCTCATATAAATATGCAGATCCATCCTTCAGCCCAGAAATTTAGCAGAAGAATCTGTTAATGCCTAATCACATCCAGTTTGATATGGAGCTAATTATGCTTTATTTGAATTCATATATTTAAAGTCAGTGTATTTTCTCTTTGGAGTTTCAGGTTTTTTTGCAGTGTTCACATATGACTATCTGAGAGAAGGCCTTGGTTGTGGCTCTTAAAAAGAAAGAAAAAAATTTATTTCCAGAAGCATTTAAATATCTCAATTCAAGTGTGAGCTAGCATGTGTAGTGTTGTTACAGGCAGAGGAGCAAGGCACAAGCCAAGGAGTTGTCCAGGCAGTGAAAGCAGCGTTGGGTGAGCTGGGAACTGGTCCTGCTCCCCTTGGGGCACAAACTGATGTTGTCATTATGCTTATATTTCTCCTTCCCTCACAACTGTGGCACAACAGCGTGAGCTGGGTGTTTTCCAGTAAAATAATCAGAAGTGAAATGGCTTATAACATTATGATTTAAAATACCATCAGTAGGTTGGAACTGATGTGCCTGTGTTAGAACTGTCTTGTCTTGAGCTGCCTGTAGATGTGAGAAAGATGCCATGCTCCTCTAACTGTGTCACAGCTGTCTCATCTCTGCCCTTTGATCCTTCCTGTGTTTCTGCCATACTGATACATGCCATGGACATGCCACGCTACTCTGATTTTTCCCTTCTCTGTTAGGTGGTGAGCTGACTAGCGCAAATACATACTTGGTGAAAGCCTCCTGGAGATGGATTGCGGAAATGGCAGTGTTTTCATGTAGAGATACAAGGCTCATGCAAGGAAGAGGCGGCACATTGGTTATGGTAGTCATGTGTGTCTGAAACCCGCTCCGAAATGAATATTTAATGGTAGATTTCAGTGTGCTGCTAGCAAAGGCTTGGAGAACGCTGTTTATTCCGACTTCTGTGCACATGTCCTATGGGCTTGCTGATGCAAGTCTTTGAAGGCAGATAAGAGGCCAGCACTGGTGTCTGTAAAGCACTGTGTGTCAGTGGGGTTTGCCTGGTATTTTTCCAGTGTGTTCTGGGCCTAGAAATTCAAATGAGAGCAGGGCTGAGCAGACAGACTGCTCTGACTTATCCTGAGTAGTCGATGGGATGCATTTTCCATGCCAAGTTGCCTTTTGCAGCCAGTTCAGCTTCCTTGAGTACAGAAAAGGTGGAGGAATAGTGGTCTTGTCACAGAGGTGATGGCCCCTTAGGAGGATTAGTGTTCAGACACACCTGCAGCCTGGCCTCAGCTGTGGGTAATTTCTGGGATTGCTGGGCGGGGCTGGAGAGCAATTTAGCCTAGTTGGATGAGGAGCTCTTACTCCTCAACTGGGCAGCAGAGAAGATAAAAGCATGGCAAGATTTTAATACCTTGTTCTGTGCTGTGAAGCTGGAAAACAGAGGAGGGTGAAATGGGAAGTGAACTTGCGTGGATTGGAGGTAAGTCCTGGCAACTGTAGAGCAAAGATCTCTGTGGGCAAGTGGGAGATGGTTGTAAACCTGAGAAAGAGTTTCTTTCTTTTGTAACGTGTGCTGTTGTGGACTGTATGCGTCTCATTATATGGTTGCATTAAACTCACCTGTGTTCTGGAGTGTAAACCAGGGCCAGTGGTAGGAATGAACACCCAATTTGAGAAGTTCTGTTACTGGTCTCTAGCTTTGCTATCTATCAGCAGTTCCACAGAAAACAAACCCCAGCAAATGAAAAGAACTTGCCTCAAAGTGCACATTAGCTGTGGAATAACTTTGTGAACGGGCTTTCCTCTCCTTCTCGTCTTGTCAGCACTTGGTTTGAAGTCTCAAGGCTCAAGTAATTTTTTTTTTTTCGGCAGTAAGGAATGGCAATGCAGTAACCTTCAAAACATGTGAGTAACACCAGTTCTTTATCAGAAGGCTGTATAGCTGAAACGGCTTGGCCGGACTACCCAGAGTGCAGGCAAAATGTGCTTGCTCACAACTCAGGTTTTATAGGTGTGTTAAAAGAATGGAGCTCTCTCCGATGGGTTTTAAAGGCCGGTGGAATGAGTTACTGAGGAGCTGTCTTGGTACTTCTAAGGCAAGTTTGGAAAGTGTCTCCTGAAGGGGTGAGTGTCCTGATTTCAGCAGGGATGGAGTTCGTCATTTTAGTGGCTGTGACATAGTGCTGTGTTTTGGATTTAGGATGAGAATAACATTGATAACACACTGAGGTTTCAGTTGTTGCTGAGCAGTGTTTGCATGAAGTCAGGAACTTTTCAGGTTCTCACGCTGCCCTGCTAGTAAGGAGACCGAGGGGGCACAAGGGGCTGGAAGGAGACACAGCCAGGACAGCTGGCCCAAGGGACATCCCACAGCACAGGGCATCAAGCTAAGTGTATAAAGTAGAAGGAAAGCTGGCTGGAGACCACTGCTTGGGCATCGGTCAGGGGGCGGTGAGCAATAGCATTGTGCAACACTTGTTTTGTATTATTAGTATTATTTTGCCCTTTGTTTCTGTTTTGTTCAACTGCCTTTATCTCATTCCATCAGTTTTGCTGTTTTCTCCCCCAGTTCTGTCTCCCATCCCACTGTGGGGAGGGGGGGAGTGAGTGAGCAGTTGTGTGGTGTTTAGCTACATGCTGGGTTAAGCTGGATCAACGAGTCTGTACTGAAGGGTGTTTGTGTCTTGACTGGCTGTGAACGAATTCATCTGTGTAAGGGGAAGTATGATGTCGGAAAGGTTATCCTGAAGACATGTTTAAGGAGAATGAGCTGGGTTCTGACTAGTGAATTGAGGGTTTCCATTTTATGAGACCGTGTTGCCTTTTTCTTTGAACAAAATTGGGCTTGTGGTGGTGTGTGTTTATATTTGGAAAAATCTGATGTGTCACCTAATGGGGAGCAGAAGGCTGTGCAGTTTACTCTCAATTCTTAAAAACTGTTGTATCATGTGATCTCTTCTGTAAAATTTATTATGCCTTGCCTTAGAGTGGTAGGTTGCTGCTTTTGCTTTTGCTGTGGAAGGACAGTTTTGGGATTCCTGGGATGTTAAGAAATTCTTATTGCCAACCTGAGTCTTCTCTGCCTACATTACTCTTACTCTGGTGCCAGCATTGTATTCAGCAAGTTCAGTTTGGGTTTTTTTGTTTGTTTATTTTGTGAAAATTTGTTCTGTCTCCTTGGTAACGTATATGCAGGAAACAACTAAATGGCCTCTTAATCTTTATATTCTGAGTCTGAATAAGCTGAGTTCATGAGTCTACCCTCTGAATTGGGCTCCTTGGTTACTCTGCGCGTTTGAAACCACCTGGATGAAGGAATTTCCTGTGGCTTTCTCACAGGGCACTAAGACAGCTCTTTCTCCACCTCTGGAGAGACCCTGCTTGCCATACCACCTCATAGCATTTTCATGGAAAAATCAACAAGAAAAACCCCAAACCAACAAAACCCCAGAACAAAACAAAACAAAAAAACCCAACCAACCATACATCTCCCGGCCCTCCCCCCCCCCC